>OZ010675.1:30105107-30463107 GCA_963932185.1 Troglohyphantes excavatus
ATTTGTGTTTACTCATATATTTAGAACGTTTACTGGCCTTTGTCTGATTTAAACATTCAGAATACACTTCAGTGTTGACATTTAAATTAAAAACGCTGTGAGACAATAACTTTTCCGTAAGAAAGAATGCAAAATAATAATAATAATTCATATCCTTGTATCATAAATTACTATTACGCTATAAAGCATTTAAGTGAATGTTTTGATATATTATGGGCAGATTGCTAATCTTTTTTTCTCAGGAGCGATTCCTTTATTCGATTCCAAAGTTCATATTACACTTAACAAAACTTCCGGTTAACAAAACTATATTGCATCAACACAATGTATATCGTAAAGCAATCCCTATCTATGCTAATAAATGCTGGGTGAATAAAATGTCATTGTTGTACAATCTTTATTGAAAAATTAAAATATATTCAAATCGGATAAATTGTTTGAAAAACAGCCCGATTAATTGATCTTTTCTGATATATAACGGCAGAACAACCAATTATTCTCCGCAATTTTCCTCAAAGTGGATTTTTCTATATTTAACAAAAAAAGAATTTTCGAAATAGGGCAATATTTTTTTTTAAAACCGTCCGGTTACTTGAGAATTCCGGATGGTTAAATACCGGACAACCGGATATTTTTTCAAAAGATGCCCTGAGACATCCCTTATCCAACAAATAAAAGAATTTTCCGAATATCTTAATTAAAACAGAAATCTTGCGCGGACATACATAATTTTTTTTAATACATAACAGCCGAATTGATAGCCTTTCTCCTTTTGGCACGCTTTGGCAGTTTTAATTTAAAGCGTCTGGTGGTTTTATTTTAAAGTTATTGTTGCCGCGCTTTTCAGTCGGTTAAAAATTAAAAACGAATCCAGAAAAAAATGACGCACATCCAGAAGAATTATATTTCTAAAATCAATTATTATATTTTTAAAATTAATTGTTATATTCTTAAAATTAATTGTTTTAATTAATAATTGTTAATAAAAATTAATTGTTAATATTTAGGTTTGAAACCATATTTCAATGACGGAAATTTACATGGAACATTTTTATAGAATTCTCAATTTTTTATACAATTTCTATACTATTTTTATATATGTGACCAAGGATAGTGAAGACTATATATAAAAGGTGTGCTGGTACTCCCGCTTTCCGATGGAGGGCGGGGAAAAGTATTCTTTTGACGTCATAGTGACGCCTCCGACTTCTGTGGGCGTGTCTAATGCTCTCGTTTGTGCAGTCGTTTTTGGAGTCTACTTAATTTAACAAGAATTCTTGTTTTTAACTAATCATGAATTTATTTAAAAGAAAACAGTTAAAATTTTCTTCAAAAAACAATGTTAATCGAATTTCAGAGTTGTTTAGTTATTAAAATATTAGGAATGAATTTCGTTCAATTTGAACTAATGGTTCGTGAGGTGCTGCCATCTATTAGTTTTTTTTGCGAACTATTTAAAAGTAATTTTGCTAACTGAATTTAGTATTTGCTGCATTTAATGAGTTTAAATTTTATTTTAAGGATTGCATTTAGTATGTAAAAATTGAAAAAGGTTTGCTTAATAATTTAAGCGTATTAAAATAATATTAGCTGCGACGAGAGCATGTCCATGAATTTTGAAAGAGTAAAATGGGATCAGAACCATCATGTCAATGCATTTGTATTGGACATATTAAACGAGTTACAATTTCTATCAAGTAAAATACTTGGACATAACAAAATAAGGACGGATTAGCAGTGAAGCTACCTGAACACAATTATTTACAGATATTTACATTATTTTGCTGATTAAAAATTAAATCACCAGTTGTTACCCAACCGGGGATCGAACCTAAGTAGCAATGCTTGAAACACACAGCCAATGAGAATGATCAAAAACCCATAGTAAGGCGGAGCTAAAATGACGTCAAAAGAATTCTTTCCTTGCCCCTTTCAAAAAGCGAAACACGAGCACACCTTATATATATATATATGGTCTTCACTATCCTTGATATGTGACCATATTTTAGTTCAATTGATATATTCAATGATATATTTGTTAATTTAACATCTTCTTTTTTATTTATTTGGCAATATTTTTATTCATTTGGCGATATTTTTAATTCATTTGGCGATATTTTTATTTATTTGGCGACAAAATTTCGCGGTATAATTGACATTAGTTATTCATCAGCCAATCAGAATACGTCGTTTATCCATCTTCACAGCTATTTAAGGTATGTTACATTATTGAAATTTTGCATTGTTAAAGTTTTGTATTATTATAATTAGGATTTGCTAAAAAGTTAAAGGGGTTAAGCAAGTTAAAGAGTGAGAAAGGGAGGATGGGGATGGTGGTTCGAAATTTCATGTAGACAATGACATTCCTCTTGCATTGACGGTCAAGTATGCAAAATTTCATTAAGATCGGAGTAAAACTGTAGATCTGCATTAAAAACAAACATACACTCTTCTTTATAGATTTTGCATTTAGCCTTTCCCCTCAATCCGCTCTTGACAACTGAAAAAACAAAACGCAATTTTATGAGCATCATAATATAGGGTTAAGAATGCCCCAAAGGTATTCCCTACTTTCACTTTTACCTGATTCGAAATTTGCCCTTGACTTTCAAACGAGCCTTCTCGATGTCGAACATTCTTTTCTTTTTTTACATTGATTACAAAATGTGCAAAGGATAGGTCAGGATCACTGAGAACCAGTTTCGATTGCAAATCGCTTTTTGTTCTATATAGAAAGCGAAAGCGGTGTATTAAATTTCAGCTTCATTTTAAAAATTAGATAATCAGTAATACGTTTTAGGATAGAAATTGTAGATTCGCAATGCCATATCCATGTTTGATATACTGCATGGTAATGACCAAACATGTGTGAAGGTCAAATTTATATCTTAAAGATCGTAGTTTTTAGTAATTCTAAAAATAATTAAAAAGTTATTCAATTAATAATTACATTTCTTAATTTAATTAGAGCGTTTAATATCGTAAATTAGTTTTGTCATTTTTGTCATGTCATTTTTTTATTACTCTATATATATTTGAAACAGGTCATTCAAATACCAGTATAATTAACCTAAAAATATCCAGTATTACACTAAAAAGTGAAAAAGAATGTTATAATTCAGTGTATTGTGTATTTTTACATATACTGTGTGAATTTTTATGTGAAGTGCTTTACAATATTTTATAATATCATCCATTAAAATTTACTATCAGATTTGCGATAAACAATATCAACAATACATGTATAACGTGTATCAGTCTTATCAGTGAAAAAGACAATTTAAAGGACTTAATTCATCAAATTTTATTTTTTAAACAAAGTTATCCCGCTAAATCTCAATATGCAACCTAAACTAGTCAGTTTTTTTTATTAAAACAGCCAATAAATCAACTATTTTAAAACACGCGCCAAAATATTTCGTAAAATATTTATTAAGTAAAATAATTATTTTAACTTTGAGAAAAACATCCAAATTAGAATACTAAATTATAAACTCAACTGTTTTAAATATACTAATAAAACAGTAATTAATGACAGAACTTTTTCCGAAAATTAAATCAAATCATTTTCGGAAGGAAAAACAACAGCTCGTGTCAGGAACTTCTCATCTACTTGTGAATAAAAAATATCGTCTGCAATTTTGTGAGCACATAACTTTTTTTATTCGCCATTGCAAATTTGATTGTTAATCTTCATACATTTAATCTCGACATCAAATTGTGAATAATATTAACTGTATAATATTAAAATATTTTTTTTAATGAAAAATCTTGTGGACAAATAATCGTTTATACATTAACAAAGAGAAAAGCAGACGATAATTTCAATAAGTGAAAAGATACTGAATCAAAACTTTATGATCAAAACCAGGTGCTTGTTTTTATGAAAAGCAGACGATAATTTCAATATGTGAAAATATACGGAATAAAAACCAGGTGCTTTTTTTTATCCACAAGGCAACGTCCACGTGCATAAAGTCCATTTTTTTTGTACTTAGTTAAAATATTTCTTGAGACTTAAAGAATTTTTATATGCAGCATGCAAATTCGTATACTTTTGATACAAACAAATGAAATCATAATGTCAGAAATTCATTAATTTTCGAAACAACCGTTAAAGTTCATAATAAATTCCATAGAACTTGTGTTAAGAATAGTTTTAATCAATTTCGGTTCAATCGTCGCAGCTCTGTGCTGGACTAAAAATCTGGTGTTTTCAACAAAATGTCATGTGATTTGGCAAAAGTGTTGATTTAAATTCTCCTAGAAGATATAATTTACAAGTGGACATTTAAAAAATTTTAAATGCCGATTTTGGAATTCAATTTTGGAAACACCTAAAAATAGTTACTATAGAAAAGTAGACGTAATCTGTGCTTATTCAACTTCGGAAAAAACTTTACTATCGCATATCCCATTTAGACTAGAATAACTACATACAATATTTTATTTGATCACTTTAATTTTATCACATTTGTCAGTGATATGCAAAATCGCTCTAATTAGCAGAAACACATGTTGTAATTAGATTTTACCCAAAATGCTTAAAAAAAATTGTCTCTTATATGTTAGTCAAATGTCACGAAAAATGCCAATTTTATATATAAAAACTTTCTGAGAGATGTAAAACACAGCTTTTTTTTTTTTTTTTTTTAAATACATCATGACATCAAAGAAATAACCAATCAATAAACGGATGTCATTTACGTACTTTAGTTGTAGAGAGTGTATGTATAAACCACATGGTTTGTATTCTCCAATCACAGTGTCATCTGCAAAAGCTAACGTGAGTTAATAATGTCCCCATTCTACACGGACGTTATTTACAAAACAATTATTAGTTTTACAACCACGTGGTTTGAATTCACCAATCATAAAGGCTTCTGCGAAATGCAATTAGAGTAGATAGCGTCAGTGTAGAATGGGCCTTTGAAGATTTCTTTGTTATTGGTTAAATATACTTTCTCTTTTCTAATGGTATAAACAAAACTATACAATTATATATAGAAAGTTATATATAGAACACAACTATATATAAGGTCAAATAGAAATATTCATGGAAAAGTGGAAAAACCCATATCTTAACGGTTACAGGTATCAACATGAAATAAAGTACATATTACTTGCGAAAGTTTCATAAAAAAAACATCTATTAAACCCCATCAAAAGAGACAGGTAAATGGGTAAATGCAAAGATAGAAAAAAAATTCTCGATGAAATTAATGAAAAATACGTAACGTTATTGATTTTGATTAAAATCACTCATTTCCTTCTATTCTTATGTTTGGCTATTTTAAATATGACTATTTTAAATATGGCTATTTTAAATATGGCTATTTTAAATATATCAAATGCAAAAACTTTATTTTATCAAATTTTAAGAAACCTTATAAAACTAAACTTTAATTTAAAAATGCCTTATAACATTTATTTACTTACTAGTACAGTTTCTTAATCTCAGAAAATACTTTTCATATATTTTTTTTACAATTTAAATATTTGCTGCTTTGCTTCACATTTCAACAGCAAGTTCATAGAAACCAAGCATCCTTGCCGAATGAAATATATTATCAGTTCTTTTATTGTTCCATGATGGAAGTAGGTTTAATAGCATTAACATTCAGAATAAGAAGCAAATTATTTATATGTAATTTTATTCTCTTTATACAATTAAACACATTTTATTAAAATTTGAATCCATAATTAAATGGTGTTTTTTCCCGTACCGATCTCATTTGAAGAGCTAAAACGTTTATTATTCAACACAAAATCAATATGCATGTTCACATTATTCAGTTAAACTATTGTTTCTTGAACTAAACACATTACAACACATTAAACACACGTCTGTAACAAATTTTAATAAAATGTGTTTAATTGTATAAAGAGAATAAAATTACATATAAATAATTTGCTTCTTATTCTGAATGTTAATGCTATTAAACCTACTTCCATCATGGAACTATTTTCATTACATCAAGTTTTTAGGCATGCTCGCATCTTAAGAATGCGAAAAGAGATAAAAAAACGTCTGAAACAGAAGGATGGAATGGACAGTGGAACTCTCAAGGTGATCGAGTTTAATACAGAGAAAAATTGCATTTTCTTTCAAAATGCCTTCCACGTATTCTGGGCTTCAAGTTTGAACCTTTAGGGTCTATAATATTTTATTTTTTATTTTTTATTAGGTTAAACTACGTTTTCGAGTTCATTCAGAAACAGTCTGTCTTGACAGTGACGGCGGATTCGTTGCAGTTTGTGCTTGAAAGATTCGAGATTGTGTTTGAATTCGGTAGACATCAGGATAGTTTTCTGAAATTAAGTTTTTAATTCCTACGATGGATTAAATAAAATTTCTTAATTGATGAAAAGATTTTTGCCGAAAGATTATTAGTTCTATTTGAAAGTTTTGTTTTACTATAGCATTTCCATGGTGTGTTTGTCGATATTTAACGATAAAAGAATGAATTGAAAAGAATTTATTAGAATTGGAGTTTTGAAGCTGTCCTGAAAATGGATATCAAAATACTTCTTGTGTGCTTCTGTCTATTCTGTTCTTCTGTACTTTGCGAGGATAGTTTGGATTCTGTGACCAATGCTACTACCAATACTCCCTCTGCAACTCCAGAATCAAAGGAGCCCATCATTAGAAAACTCATTGATATAGAAACTTATCGCAAAAGGCTTTATAATAAAACCGTGACATTTGAAAAGAGTCTTAAAACATTCATTAAAGGAACTGTTAAGAGTTTCTTACCAAATTTAATGAAATATAATACAGGTAACTCTATATCAACGAAGTGTACAAGCTCATTGTTAAAATACATTGCTGGATTAACCAATGTGAAAGTTTGGGCAATAAGAAGTAAGTGCTGTCATTTTAATATGCATTGTTATCGATATTAAATTCTCAAAAAAGTGTGTGATTGTTATTAACAGCTATACTTGTGTTTTTTTTAGAATATTACATTTAATTAGATTCTTATATTTAAAATATGTTTGTATAATTTGTTGAAGAATTAATTTAATATTTCTAACGAAGAATTACTCCATACTTTTATGCATAAATTATTTCGTTTTGGTAAAATTTTTAATGCTAGTACAACATTGGCATTTTTATCGATATTAAATTCTCAAAAATGTGTGTGATTGTTATTAACAGCTATACTTGTGTTTTTTTTAGAATATTACATTTAATTAGATTCTTATATTTAAAATATGTTTGTATAATTTGTTGAAGAATTAATTTAATATTTCTAACGAAGAATTACTCCATACTTTTATGCATAAATTATTTCGTTTTGGTAAAATTTTTAATGCTAGTACAACATTGGCATTTTTATCGATATTAAATTCTCAAAAATGTGTGTGATTGTTATTAACAGCTATACTTGTGTTTTTTTTAGAATATTACATTTAATTAGATTCTTATATTTAAAATATGTTTGTATAATTTGTTGAAGAATTAATTTAATATTTCTAACGAAGAATTACTCCATACTTTTATGCATAAATTATTTCGTTTTGGTAAAATTTTTAATGCTAGTACAACATTGGCATTTTTATCGATATTAAATTCTCAAAAATGTGTGTAATTGTTATTAACAGCTATACTTGTGTTTTTTTAGAATATTACATTTAATTAGACTATTATATTTAAAATATGTTTGTATAATTTGTTGAAGAATTAATTTAATATTTCTACCAAAGAATTACTCCATACTTTTATGCATAAATTATTCATTTTTGGTAAAATTTTTAATACTAGTAAAACCTTCCGGCATTTCTTGGAAATTAATATATGTGTAAGTGACAATTTATATTATTATTCAATTTTTTTTAACTAAATATGTTGTCACTGTATAAACAAATAATTCTATTCGATCTTAACAATCTCCCAATTGTCAACGACTTGATACTTAGCATATTTACGTAATCCACTTGACAATATGATATTTAGTCTTAATAATTAATAGTGAATTTCATTTTATCATTTTATATTTAAAAATTAGGTAGCTGTGGATTTCTGTTCAATTGTCTGACCATGTGTGCTATTAAAATGAGTTTTTGGTGAAGGTAGTATCACAGAAAGCATTGCCCATATATACTATTCTGGTTTCTTTAAATAAAATTGACTTTAAAAGAAAAAAAAAACGACTTCACGAAAACTTTACAAAAAATTAAAAATTTGTTTTAATTTTGTACATTTTTAATTGTAAAGAAAGTTTAATTTATAAAAAAAAATTGTTAAAATAATCTTAAAGTCACATGAGAGACTGGAAAAATTTCTATAAGTCTTCAATGTTTAAAATAACGGTAGTTCCTCGGTTAAGTTCGAAAGTGGCCGGGTTGCTCTATTTCTTGGGGAGCAGACATTTTTGACTACGATGAATTGATGTACTTTAAAAATAAGATACAATTTTAATGATTAAATATTAGAAAGTTTTTGTTATTATATTTTGTCTGGTACAAAAATAATCTCGTCTTTAATTTTGAAAAAATTAAGTTAAAAATTAAAGACCAGTTTCTAATTAGAATAATTATATTTATCATTTAAATAAATAATAATTAATAATTCGATATGTTGATTAAAAGTTCGTCAAGCTTAAAATAAAAACCAATTCTAAAAATTTCTTATAAATTTAATTTATTTATCCCAAATTCTTTTATTACAATAGTTCAACTTATTTTTAGTGTATTTCTCACTATTTAAGATATATATTATTGATAAAAAATATTCGTCTCTGATAATAAAATTACTTTTATGCGGTTACTAGTAATAACTAAAATATAATTATAATAACGCAATACTGTATACAAGGAATATTTCAACATTGTAATAATGTAACATATCTTAAATAGTGCGCTATGATGATGGATAAGCGATGCATTATGATTGGTTGATGAGAAAATATCGCCAATATACAAAATGTCGCCAAATAAATACAAATGTCGCCAAATGAACTATAATATGGTCATACATGTAAAAATATTATCAAAATGACGAAATTATTCTCAAGATGATAAAATTAATATAATTTTGCATGCTTCGTCTTAAAAAAAAAAGGTGAAGGTCACTGTCTATATGAGATTTTATAAAAACCACCCCATCTTCCTTTCCTTCCCTTAATTAGCAGAAATTATTTCTTGCTGAAACCACCATATGGTACTACGGTGAAAGTAATCGGCCAACACGGAAAAATGTATTTAAAACAAAGTTGACTTTCTAACAATTAAAAAATAAAATGTTCATTACATATTATGATCCACTTTATAAAAATCGTTAATCGTTTTATTATTCAACTCCCAAATCATTAATTCCAAATCGTTTGCAATTCCGTTTGAGTTCTACTAAGAATTATTTTACTGTGCACAGATATTTTTGTTAAGTTTGAACAACGGTATATGCTTGACATCTTTAAAAGGTAAGGTTTCTTGATTTGAAATATATTTTTAAAAGTGTCTTGATTATTTGAGTATTATGTAGTCTAAAATATATAAATATATTTACGAAATATAAATTTATAGGTAAATCTTTGAAGTACACATTGATTTTTAGTATAAATTTATTTCAATAATATTTATACTTCTGAAATCTTAGATAAATAAAAAGGTATGTAAAGTAAATAATACTATTGAAAAGAATATTTTCAAATTATAACAAAATATCTCTGTAAATTTTCAACTTTATGTTACTTTTTAATGTTATAAAAGGAATAAAATTCCATAATTATCAACTGATAAGTGAGAACATATTTTATTTAATGTGCTTAATATATATATATATATATATATATATATATATATATATATATATATATATATATATATATATATATATATATATATATATATATATATATATATATATATATATATATATATATATATATATATATATATATATATATATATATATATATATATATATATATATATATATATGTATGTATATATATATATATATATATATATATATATATATATATATATATATATATATATATATATTATAGAGAGGGAGACATAGAGAGAAATGAAGTATCTGTGGGATTGTTTCTTTTTATGTAAATCTACAGTTTCGTTCGGGCAGTAATGCATCGATAGCATCGATAATAGCATTAAAAGCATCGATAATTTATTCATTTTATAATGACATTATTCTGAGTAGGTGTAGTTCATAAAATTCTTGTTATGAACAATTATCGGTTAGTTTAATGAGATTTCACGGTAGAAAATTCAATGAGCAATAAAAGGGACAAACTAAAACTTTATGAAAACAAAAATCCCCTCTCTCCCAAAAAAAACCTTTCAAATTTAAAACTGTTTCAAAATACTACTGCGCATTTTGCTTTATCTACCTGAAAGTTAAGAACATTTTTAGATGACGTAATTTAATTAAACAATTTTAGTATAAATAATTGCGCATTGCAGAATACCACAAAAGGAAATTTTAATTAGGTTTTATATCAAAAACACGTATATTATTTATTGTAAACCTATAAAATAAATCTTTCAAGGAGAATCATAAACAAGTTGGTTGACTGTTATTGAGTATTGATCCTTACAAAAAAAATACTTACAAAAAAGAAGTTTTTATTAATAACATGTCAAACGACTGCGCAGCATTCAAATTCCTCACAGTTCTCAATTCTACTTTTAATTGACGTTATTTGGAAAATCCCTGTCAGATTACAATCCGTACGGCAACCACATATATATTTAATATTATAATGCTTTTGTACTATAATTGGCCATTTTTAAATAATGCTGAAGGACACTTCAAAATATTATGGTTTTGTTCGTAATACACGCTTTTGCCCTTGTCACTCTCAAGATCACTTTACTATTTATTCACCTAGATGCCATTTGAAGGCTCAAAGTAGTGTGACATGAAAGCTCGTTTCATTTCCTTGCTCAGGGTAATACTTAGATTTACTGGAAACAAAAGCGATAAAACAGCTGAACCGGTTCCATGTTCACTTTCTTTTGATACGTGAATATGAGTATTTCCAAGAACTGTAGATGATTATCAGTATTCCCACGTCTTCAGTGATTGACATTAAAACTTTAATGATACATTGATTAAGTTATTTGATGTCAACTTTAAATTGATTTTTTTCATATATTTAATAAAGTGTCACAATGATTGTTTATTTGTATTTCTGCTTCCTTTACGGAAAAATTAAAACAAAATGGAACATTAATCTTTTCTCGTTAAAATTATCTACCAAACCTTTAATCTTTAATTTAATTTACACCGGTTAGGGTATAGATGTGTAAATATATAAAATTTAGGTGTAGTATAACCTGTGTTGGTTATATATAGGGCTACCAGAAATCTCAAAAGCCAACCTGGGACACCTTGATGAAATTTACACAACTCATGATTAAAAATTATAAGTTCAATTCCCTTTTCACTTAGGCAATAAGCTTTTTTATATAAAAAATATTTTTATCTTAAGTGTTTGATCACAATGTAAATTCTCTTATGACTATATTCATAAATTCTCATAGTGTTCGACGCCACGTCAAAACCTCCTTCCGGAATATTCGACGGCACCTTTTCTGACTTTGGAGGGTTCGACCAGTGCCTGGACATTGTCCTGCCGAAAAGGAACGGGGACATCGAGTTCACAGGCCAGTACTGCGCTATCGAAGGTTCTCCTAGGATGCCGCCAACCCCAGCCAACTTTTCTATGGCCAAACAACAGTATGCAAAGCCACTGGATACTGTGAGTAGTGTTTCTTCTACCAGATGGCAGTGGTTTCGAATAGAAGTTTCTTTGGTTCTCAATTGAGGAGTGCAATTCGAACACTTGCTTATCCACAATTATGATAATCTCAAAGATACATATTTTTACTATTCGAATACAAACTTCGATCATGGATCCCTCATAGTAGAGAAATCATAAGGTTATAATCTCGCGAACATCAAAGTGAGGGCAACATGTATGGCCTCAGGCACATGGTTTACTACGTCATCCATTCATAAAAATTTTCTAGTTCCTTCAAAAAAATATCCTGTACTTCATGAAGTAACATATTTATTATTATTTTCAAATCACAAGTCAATCGCGAGCGTTTTTTCATTCATAAATTTTGATGCCATCAGCTCTGAGATGTTTGCATCACGATGATGACGTCATATTCGCACTACTACAGTCAATTCATGCTCGAAGAATACAAATGGGAATTCAGTCAAATAAAGTAGTTTAATAAAAATTCGTTCACTATTCACATTGAATGGAATATATTAATGGGCGTTCCAAATCTTGTCTTACCCAAATGCATGTTTTATTCAAAATAGATACTTGAAAATAAGTAAAATGTACTCATTTTTTAATACATTCGATGCTAACAATGGCTCCGAATACATGAGTTTTAATTTCAAAAATTATAAGTAAAAGAAATGAGTCAAATGAGTAGATTCTTGTCTACATAGGCTGCCTTCGTAAATCACTTTCAATTAATACCGAGAATTACAATCAAGCCATATCGGGAATTGTACCCAGATTCTCAGCACAGCAGTTCAGTGCCTTATCCGTTAAACTACCACCGCGACATTAAAAAGTTATAAACAGAAAACATTTTTAAAAAGATTAACAAAGAACAGTAAGATATTTGAGTTATAGTAACCCAGTTTCCATTTAAACAATCAACATCAAATAATGTGGAAAATCACCTTCTTAACAACTATTCTAAGTTTGTCAGGTTTCATTAAGATCGCTTGAGCAGAAGCTGAGATCAGCAATATTAAATCACATTGCTTCTTTTTGAAGAAATACAGTTACTTGCATTTGAGTATGCCATACGCCCGTTACGCCTGTTTACAATACAATTATACTTAAAGAAAAATGAGCAGGTTTAGATACTCATTTTTAAGTACTTTTTTTTCGCAGTGTAGAAAGGAGTAGTATGTTTTCAAACTTGCCAACTCAAAAAGAAGCGCGGAAATTGCGAAAATAAAGAGTGCCGTTTTTTCCAAAACTAATTTTTCCAATTTTTTTGCCTTCCAAAAACTAATTTATCAAAATTATGATAAATCTATTGATTTCCACTAAATAGCTGACATGAGCAGGACTATTTATAGAACGTCCATTTGTCACAAAGTTTCCATTTGTAAAACGATGAAGGTCCATCGATAATATTTTGTGCAGAATCTTCTAATTTAAAGAATTGAATATTTGTATCCGTCCTCTGTAAAACAAAAAGGTGCTTAAAAATGAGTACATGGACGTACTCGTTTTTCTTTGAGTACAATTAAATCGTAAATGAGTAATGAAGTACAAAAATTTAAGTAATCGTACTTTCGCAAAAATGAGCAGTATGGTTTAATATTGCTAATACCGGCTTCTGTTCAAGCGATCTTAACAAAGCGACCTGGCAAACTCGAAATATTTGTTCAGAAGATGGTTTTCCACATTATTTGATGTCGATTGCTTATTAAATTTGAATTTTCTTACTTCCCATTTTTTTGGCACGCCTTTTTAACACTATTTCTGTTTATAACTTCTTCACGTCACTCTGGTGGCGTAATGGATAAGGCTATGGACAGCGGTGCCTGCAGATGTGGGTTCGATTCCCGGTATCTTGGTTGTAATTGTGATATTTATTGAAAGTGATTTATAAAGGCAGCCTATGTAGGCTAGCATCCACTCTTTTTTATTCATTTTTACTAATTGTACTCATTTTTAAATACATGTGTTTTTCAAAATCGAAACTTAATTATTCGGAGCCATGGTAAGATTCGAATATATTAAAAACTGAGTACATTTTACTTATTTTTGAATACCTATATTTAACAGTGAAGCCTAGAAGAAGTTTCTGAAATTTAAGGCTTATTTCTTATTTGATTCCGTAACGAAATGTGTTTTATTCTTGCGTAGATCGGAGAAGAGATGAGGGTAGCGGGTGCGGCATTCTTCTATCTCAAGTTCCGTTTGGGGGTGTGTGTCCCTTCACTTTGCTCCCTGCAAGACATGCAGGGGATTGCCAAGAAAAGTGAGCTACTTATACCTTCAGATTTTACGGCTCTGACATTAAAAAAGGCAATAGGTCACATTTATAGCAAACAAAATGACTATCATATCAATATAGTACCATTTTAGTGTTTAAATAGTTTCTGTTGAATAGAAAAGAAATATTTTTCTCTAATTTTCATGAATATTACAAAACTGAAATTTCACTGTATGTTTTCCTAATTCATAAATTAATACAGATTAATATTTTTTTTACAGCTTTGATATTACAGTATTACAATTCACATCTTTAATTTAGACCATCCATTAAATCACCCCATGTCATAAGGACATTCAATTTACATATTTATTCAAATGTCTTTTTTCATTACAAGGATCGAAATGAAAATGGGTAGTAATGATAAAACAGCGATTTTCTGTTAAAAACATCAAGAAAATGTACCTTTTTATAAAAACCGATATTTTTGTATATACATTTAACGTTAGAAATATATATTTTATTATTATACATTTTAAATGGAGTTTAGATGGTTAACTACCGATATTTCACTTTGATATTAAATCAAGCGTAGAATATGTTTGAATTAATAAATGTTTTAATTATTTTTCTAGTCAGCAGTATCATTGAAATGAATGTGAATATTCCCCAGTGTTATGTGAAGGAGGGAGTTCACTTCAAACCAGTTCATATTGTCGTTATGTAAGTTTCATTAAATGTTTACTTTAAAAATACATGCAATAAATGCAAAAAATTGTCTTGGTGCATGTGGAATATTTTAATTTATTTAAGCATGTCTGCCAATCTGGGAATACAAATAAGGTTTTTTTTAATGCCGCAAAGAAGAAAAATAATGCCTTCAAAATATGCAGAATAAACAAATTTCATACGTTATTGTCATTGCTTGCTCTATTGTTATAGTTTGTCTGTCTACACAATGAATGCATCATAATTATATCAATATTTAAGGACTATGTGATGTATAAAGTACTTAGAGAAAAACTACATACTGTGGAAGTTTTTTTATATATATTCCATTTTCACAGATGTGTGCTGAGCTTACTTCTTTCTGCGTGCCTAATAGGATCTCTTATTGACTATCAATCCTGGAAATCTCCCCAAGAAAAGTTAAGTAAGTTACAGATTATCCCATTTGTATTTAATAATTTTTTTTGTATAAAAAATATAAATAATGTTTAGTTTTTATGACAAATTATTAGCTACTTTAGTAGCCAAATTGCTTAAGCAATGACGCCAAATGATTACATAAAACTTTAAGCATAATATAAATTACGCATACATCAAAACAGAAGAAAGGCCTAGTTAATCATGAATTTCGTTATTAACTAAAAAACTGACTTAAAAACGTGGTAATCAAAACCGCCAAAGGGGAGAAGTTAACAATTAGGCTGTTATGTAATTTTTTTTAATTTCTAAAGAACTACTATGTTGCATTTAGTATCCTTTTTTTTCAACAACACATAAATTGAAGAATGAACTCTTAAAGTTACTACTTCAAACTTTTCACAGTAAAGTTTTTCATTCTATTTTACTGGGAATGGAATGTATAGTGATAAACGATCTTGGGTGTGTGCGCATATTTGTGGTCGCTGACCATAGTAACCAAACAATGCAACCGAATCTGGTACGCAAGTTATCTATATATATAAATGCGAAAAACCCACTCATCACTCATCACTAATTCTCCAACTTCCCGTATACCTATGGAGAAGAAATTTGGCAAAGTTCTTCCTTATACCTTAAATAGGAAAAGTAAGCTATTTTTGTTCCGATCGAACGGATTTAAGGGGGTGTAAAACCCCTTTTTCGAAACTTCTCCATAGGATTAACATGGAGAACATGTAACAATGCAAAATATAAAATTTAAACAATGGAAATTTTTAATATTATGTAACGTACGAGGAGCATTCTGATTGGCTGATGACTAAATATCGCCAAAATGTCGCCAAATAACTAAAAACTGTCGCCAAATTAATAAACTTCGCCAAATAAATTAAAATTTCACCGAATGAATAAAACATTTCGCCAAATTAATAAAATATCGCCAAATGAACTAAAATATGATCATATATGTAAAAATAATATAAAAATGGCGAAATTAATGTCAAAAAATTATAAAATGTCAAAATGGTGAAAATATGATTGGACAACGGGATATTCCGTACTACAATTATGAAAGTTAAATTTGGCATGGAGGTACATTTTAAGTCAAAATTGCTCCCAATAACAGGATTTTCTGGTAGTAGAATTAAAAAATTCGAACTCTAACTGCCAAAAGTAAAAATCCTCGCCACTTGTCCACACTCACACTATTTCTCTAACTTTCTGTATACCCAGGAAGATGAAATTTGACAGAGTTGTTACTTATATCTTGCATAGAAAAAGTAAGCTATCGGGTAATCGGGTAGGTACAGGCCACACTGTGCCGTAATAATATCCGGCCCGTCGCACCGGGGGGGATTTAACTGTGAAAAAGAAAACAAAACGAAAAATGCTACGACCAAAAGTGCAAGCCATACGAAAAATATATTATCAAACTGAAGAGAAGTATACAGTATGAATAATATAAAGGTTCAAGACAGGAAGCCCATCGCTAAATAAAAGTTTGTAATTTAGCCTCCGTGCACTCAGTTAGTTTTGTGTTATCCATTATTTATTAGTTTACCTGCCGAGAGGCCAGTTATGTTACCACTCTACCTGTGAGTGAAGTTCTGTAATACAGTTAATAAAGGCAAAGTAGCAAATCTTTCATTTGAGTTCAAATTTTAAAACACGTTGTCGCCCGTGGATGTTTGTTCGCACCACGGGTCGCTTGGCTTCATGGGCCCGGTGATCGCCGGCGTCCTCTCGGTTGGCCTGGGTTGCCTTCACGGCTGTCGAAGCTTTAGTTTCTGTGAAACATCTCGCTGTATGCCTACGGGCGGGCCAGTCGTACAAAGTGGACATAGAAAAAGTAAGCTATCGGGTAGGTACCAGCCACTCTGTACCGTAATAATTGGTTCATGAATACTTTGGACCCTACGTGGTAGGAAGGTGAGAGGGAGAGTGTATAAATGGTCAATCTGGTTAACGCGGCCTACCTCTCTCTACTCCATGTTATGTCATTTATCCTCGAAGGCTGATTTCCCATAGAATTATTGGGGTGGAAGTGTATACTGCCTGTCACCAAGGGTGACATTTTCCTTCATGCGGTATAAAAATCAGAGGGTAAAGGGTTAAAAACCTATCTGATCGACGCGACTCACTTTCCTATACCACGGTAGGTCATTTATCGCCCACACCATGATTCCCCGAGAAGTAATGGGAACGAAATCGTCTGCAGTTAAGGACGACATTCCCTTCACGGAGTACAAAGGTCAGCGGGCGGAATGGTTTAGTAATATGCTTGATCGATGCGGCCTACCTTTCTTTATATGATTGTATGCCTATACGAGGAGTTATGTAGCGGAATTGAAAACTATTGTTGTAGACTCCTCCTCACGTGGTACAAGTGTCAGAGGGGGAATGGGTTTGTGTCAATCGTCCGTAGCAGTGGGTAGGGGGGATAGGGTACGATTTTTTTAAAAATTGATTTGGCAATGCAGTAAAAAATATGATTTATTTTTAATTTAAAAAAGTTAAATAATAAAAAAGTGCGGGGGCAAAATCCAAAAAAAGTGCTGGGGAACCGTGCCCCTCGCTTATTGATAGGGTTTACTGTAAAAAAGAAAAAATATTAAAATCTTGAATTTGGCAAATGAACCTTTTAAAATCGTTTTCGTTTTTTCTTCTTCTTATATTCTCACCAATTTGTTTAACTTAACCATAAATGTTGACATAGGTGTCTAATAAAAGTTTTTCGGAGATAATTATTATTAACAATTATAAGAGTTGTTCCTCTTTGGGGTGTCACTTAAGGTTAAAATATGTATGTTAATCAACGGGAATAACATATATATATATGTATCCACGTTATTGTATAGCCAACTTCCCCATATTATCAATCTATCCATTTCTTGCAGGACCTTGAAAATAAAATTTCATTATTAGTATTTTTAATAGTGTGGTTCCCCCTGATGGGTGACAAATTAAGAATATTGTTTATTTCGCTATAAATATTGTATTTGGATCAATTTTGTAACTTATTTCCTTCCCGTGCGTAGAACGGGTATTTCAGCTAGTCTATATATATAAATGCGAAAAACCCACTCATCACTCATCACTAATTCTCCAACTTCCCGTATACCTATGAAGATGAAATTTGGCAAATTTGTTCCTTATACCTTAAATAGGAAAAGTAAGCTATTTTTGTTCCGATCGAACGGATTTAAGGGGTTGTAAAACCCCTTTTTCGAAACTTCTCCATAGGATTAACATGGAGAACATGTAACAATGCAAAATATAAAATTTAAACAATGGAAATTTTTAATATTATGTAACGTACGAGGAGCATTCTGATTGGCTGATGACTAAATATCGCCAAAATGTCGCCAAATAACTAAAAACTGTCGCCAAATAACTAAAAACTGTCGCCAAATTAATAAACTTCGCCAAATAAATTAAAATTTCACCGAATGAATAAAACATTTCGCCAAATTAATAAAATATCGCCAAATGAACTAAAATATGATCATATATGTAAAAATAATATAAAAACCGGCCCGTCGCACCGGGGGGGATTTAACTGTGAAAAAGAAAACAAAACGAAAAATGCTACGACCAAAAGTGCAAGCCATACGAAAAATATATTATCAAACTGAAGAGAAGTATACAGTATGAATAATATAAAGGTTCAAGACAGGAAACCCATCGCTAAATAAAAGTTTGTAATTTAGCCCCGGGCACTCAGTTAGTTTTGAGTTATCCATTATTTATTACTTTGTCTGCCGAGAGTTATGTTACCACTCTACCTGTGAGTGAAGTTCTGTTAAGCTCTGTAATCTATATATATAAATGCGAAAAACCCACTCATCACTCATCACTAATTCTCCAACTTCCCGTATACCTATGAAGATGAAATTTGGCAAATTTGTTCCTTATACCTTAAATAGGAAAAGTAAGCTATTTTTGTTCCGATCGAACGGATTTAAGGGGGTGTAAAACCCCTTTTTCGAAACTTCTCCATAGGATTAACATGGAGAACATGTAACAATGCAAAATATAAAATTTAAACAATGGAAATTTTTAATATTATGTAACGTACGAGGAGCATTCTGATTGGCTGATGACTAAATATCGCCAAAATGTCGCCAAATAACTAAAAACTGTCGCCAAATAACTAAAAACTGTCGCCAAATTAATAAACTTCGCCAAATAAATTAAAATTTCACCGAATGAATAAAACATTTCGCCAAATTAATAAAATATCGCCAAATGAACTAAAATATGATCATATATGTAAAAATAATATAAAAACCGGCCCGTCGCACCGGGGGGGATTTAACTGTGAAAAAGAAAACAAAACGAAAAATGCTACGACCAAAAGTGCAAGCCATACGAAAAATATATTATCAAACTGAAGAGAAGTATACAGTATGAATAATATAAAGGTTCAAGACAGGAAACCCATCGCTAAATAAAAGTTTGTAATTTAGCCCCGGGCACTCAGTTAGTTTTGAGTTATCCATTATTTATTACTTTGTCTGCCGAGAGTTATGTTACCACTCTACCTGTGAGTGAAGTTCTGTTAAGCTCTGTAATAAAGTTATAAAGGCAAAGTAGCAAATCTTTCAGTTGAGTTCAGATTTTAAAACACGTTGTCGCCCGTGGATGTTGGTTCGCAGCACGGTTCGCTCGGGTTCATGGTCCGGGTGTTCGCCGGCGTCTTCTCGGTTGGGCTGGGTTGCCTTCACGGTTGTCGAAACTTCAGTTTCTGTGAAACATCTCGCTGTATGCCTTCGGGCGGGCCAGTCGTACAAAATGGACATAGAAAAAGTAAGCTATCGGGCCCTGGACAATAGGTACAAGCCACACTGTACCGTAATAATTGGTTCATGAATACTTTGAACCCCATGTGGTAGGAATGTCAGTGGGAGAGAGTATAAATGGTCAATCTGGTTGACGCGGCCTACATTTCTCTACTCAATGTTATGTCATTTATCCACGAAGACTGATTTCCCGTAGAATGATTGGGGTTCCCTTAATGCGGTATAAAGATCAGAGGGAAAAATCGGTTAACAAACGACCTGATCGACGCGACTCGCTATCCTATACGACGGTATGTCATTTATCGCCAATAGCACGATTTCCCGGGGAGTAATGAGAACGAAATCGCCTGCAGATAAGGGCGACATTCCCGTTACGGGGTACAAAGGTCAGAGGGAGGAATGGGTTAATAATTGCCTTGGTCGATGCGGCCTACCTTTCTTTATATGATGGTATGCCTATACGATGAGTTATGTGGGCGGAATCGAAACCTGTTGTTGTGGACTCCTCCCCCACGTGGTGCAAGTGTCAGAGGGTGAATAAATTTACGTCCATTGTCTGTAGTAGCCTGTAGGGGTTAGGGTTTCGAATTTTTTAAAAAAAAATTTAGTATGGAAATGCAATAAAAAATTTGATTGTGAATATTTTTTTTATTTTAAAAAGTTTAATATTAAAAAAGTGCGGGGGATATCCGAAAAAAAAAATGCTGGTTCTCCATCCCCACTCCCCCTCGACCCCCTCCCCCCCCCCCGCCCTTCTGCATATTGATAGGCTATACCGCACATTAGAAAAAATATGAAAATCTTGAATTTAAAATCATTTTTTTTTTTTACTTTTCATATTCTCGCCAATTTTTGAAACTTAACGACAAATGTTGACATAGTTGTTTAATAAAAGTTTTTCGGAGATAATTATTATTAAAAATATATGAGTTAAAGGTTAAAATATGGATGTTAATCAACGGGAGTAAGGTATACATATATCCACGTTATTGCATAGCCAACTTCTCCATATTATTAATCTTTCCAGTTCTTGCATGACCTTTCTAATAAAATTTCGTTACAAATTGGAACTTTTAACACTGTGGTACCCCTTAATGGGTAAGAAATTAAGAAAATATTTATTTCGCTATAATATTGTATTTGTATCAATTTTGTAACTTATTTCCTTCCCGTGCGTAGAACGGGTATTTCAGCTAGTCTATATATATAAATGCGAAATCCCCACTCATTCACTCATCACTAATTCTCCAACTTCCCGTATACCTATGGAGAAGAAATTTGGCAAAGTTGTTCCTCATACCTTAAATAGGAAAAGTAAGCTATTTTTGTTCCGATCGAACGGATTTAAGGGGGTGTAAAACCCCTTTTTCGATGTTCGTAGCGACGTTAGTTTGGGTATCTACAGATCCAAAAGACCTAGAGTGCTGAAATTTGGAACACAGATTCATCTTGGGCCCTAGGGGTGCACTAAGAAAGGATTTTTAAAAATTCGAACTCGAACTGCCAAAATAACGATTTTTAAAAAACTTCTCCATAGGATTAACATGGAGAACGTGTAACAATGCAAAATATAAAATTTAAACAATGGAAATTTTAATATTATGTAACGTACGAGGAGCATTCTGATTGGCTGATGACTAAATATCGCCAAAATGTCGCCAAATAAATAAAAACTTTCGCCAAATTAATAAACTTCGAAAAATAAATTAAAATTTCACCGAATGAATAAAAAATTTTGCCAAATTAATAAAATATGGCCAAATGAACTAAAATAAAGATCATATATGTAAAAATAATATAAAAATGGCGAAATTAATGTCAAAAAATTATAAAATGTCAAAATGGTGAAAATATGATTGGATAACAGGATATTCCGTACTACAACAACTATGAAAATTACATTTTGCATGGAGCATGACATTTTAAGCCAAAATTGCTCACTAAGAAAGGATTTTCATTTTCAAAAATTCGAACTCTAACTGCCAAAAGTAAAAATCCTTGCCATACTTATCCACTGACTCATCACTAATTTCTAACCTGTATACCCAGGAAGATGAAATATGACAGAGTTGTTACTTATATCTTACATAGAAAAAGTAAGCTATCTGGTATGTAATTTATCTCCTGTGCACTCAGATAGTTTTATGTTATCCATTTATTATTTTACCTACCAAGAGGCCAGTTATGTTACCACTCTGCCTGTGAGTGAAGTTAATAAAGGCAAAGTAGCAAATCTTCCAGTTGAGTTCAAATTTTAAAACCCGTTGTAGCCCGTGGATGTTGATTCGCACTACGGGTTGCTCAGGTTCATGGGCCGGGTGTTCGCCGGCGTCCTCTCGGTTGGGCTACGTTGCTTTAATGGTGGTCGAAGCTTCGGTTTCTTTGAAATATCTCGCTGTATGCCTTCGGGCGGGCCAGTCGTACGAAGTGGAGATAGAAAAAGTAAGCTAACGGGTAGGTACATGCCACTCTGTATCGTAATAATTGGTTTATGCATATTTTGGACCCTACTTGGTAGGAAGGTCAGAGAGAGAAAGTGTATAAAGGGCCAATCTGGTTGACGCGGTTTACCTTCCTCTACTCCATGTTATGTCACTTATCCACGAAGGCTGATTTTCCGTAGAATTATTGGGGTGGAAGTGGTATACTGCCTATCACCAAGGGTGACATTTTCCTTCATGCGGTATAAAGATCATAGAGGGTAAAATGGGTTAAAAACCAACCTGATCGACGCGACTCACTATCCTATACCACGGTAGGTCATTTTCCGCCCATACCACGATTCCCTGGGAAGTAATGTGAAATAAATCGTCTGCAGTTAAGGACGACATTCCCCTCACGGAGTACAAAGGTCAGCGGGCGGAATGGGTTAATAATCTGCTTGATCGATGTGGCCTACCTTTCTTTATATGATCGTATGCCTATACGAGGAAATGAATCTTTTACAATCGTTTTCGTTTTTTTTTGCTTCTTATATTTTCACCAATTTGTGAAACTTAACGACAAATGTTGACATAGGTGTCTAATAAAAGTTTTTCGGAGATAATCATTATTAACAAATATAAGAGTTGTTCCTTTTAAACCTTTGGGATGTTACTAAAGGTTAAAATATGTATGTTAATCAACGGGAGTAACATATATATGTATCCACGTTATTGTATAGCCAACTTCCCCATATTATCAATCTTTCCATTTCTTGCAGGACCTTGCCAATAAAATTTCGTTATTAGTACTTTTAATACTGTGGTTACCCCTGTTGGGTCTGTAAGAATATTGTTTATTTCGCTATAAATATTGTATTTGTATCAATTTTGTAACTTATTTCCTTCCCGTGCGTAGAACGGGTATTTCAGCTAGTTGACGTATATATGGAATAATGAAAGATCAGCGCCATAAGTGCATATTCGAAAAAGAGTAGGGATTTATATTACTTCGCATTTTTGTATCGCAATCAGTTCTAACGATCATATATATTATTTCTATAGTATATATCGATCAGGAAAAGAAAGAAAGAAAGATTATTTCAAAGAAATTTACGTTTAAAAAAATAAAAAAAAGAAAGGCTGATGAATCGTATGTTCAAGTCACCTAAAAAATATCAACGGTTTCTTTAAAAAATGCATTTAAAAAGAATTATATCTTAAAGAAACATCTTTAAAATTATTTCCAAGATCTGTCTAGAACAAGCCTTTGAAGCTTGGTCGCTAGTAGGGATGAGATTAGTAGTTATTATTAAATAACGACAGTTATTAATACTTATTAACTTTTTTTTACTTGCTCTTTTTTTGGCGGTTTATATGTTTCTGGTTAAAATTAAACAGCGCATTTATTAATTGTTTAAAGTACATTTTTTTTTTTTTTTTTTTTTTTAATTTTGATTTCGAACTATTGCTTTTTTTGAGCAAGTAAATAACTGTTATTTCTTATAAATAATATTTTTAATTATCGGAAATTGAAATAACGATATTTTATACCTGGTATTAAAATATCTCTCATCACTAGTCGGTAGCAATACATCGCGGGTACCATCTGGGACCACTTAATTTTTTTTAATGTATATCAACTAAAGGGTTTATCAGCAACATCGGTCCAACAACTAGCTTTCTTTAAACTTGATATGGTGAGCCAGTGAGGTTTTCGTAGATTTTACCAAATGGTGTCAAAAACATTTTTTTTAAAATATATATTTAAATAGAAATACAAATACATAGTATCAAAATAGAAATTTTTTAATCTTTCTTAATGCTGCTGTCCATCTTGCAGGCACTCCACGCCGTCTACTGAAGTGCTTCTCCATCCCTTCCAACTTTTGCCGTCTAGTGTGTTCCTCGAAAGGATCGGAGGAACTAAAGGCCCTGTACGGGTTGCGGGCCATCAGTATGGCGTGGGTCTTACTAGGGCACACTTACGTGTGGGCGAATTTTCAGCTGCTACGTGAGTTGATACTTTTGTCCTTGTTCTTCTAAACACTATAAGACTACTTTCTATTCCTAAGCCTTTGCGGCGGCGTAGTTTGTTGGGTGATGCCACGCGATGGTTGACTCCAATTTCAGAAGGTTAAATTTATGTTGTTGGACAAATTAATGATAGCCATAGTATTTAGGAAACAACTTAGATTTAATGATGCAATTATGGAAGTTATGAATTTACATTTAAAGGTTAAATGAGTGATATTGCAATTACATTAGGAGCATGAGATATATGATGTTGTCACTATGGCTGGGTTGCTGGGAATGTCTTTCTCTCCGTCAGTGCGTCGAAAGCGGCCGCTCCCCTGCGTGGGGCCTCTTTCGTTGGCGAACTCTCATTGGTTTGAGATATCAACACTGCCGAAGAGTTGCATGCCTTTCTCGATTTCTTGGAACCGAAAGAAGGGTCTTTGAACTCCAGTACGCTGCACCTTAATACTCCAGTATGATTATTATGAATGATACTGGAGTGCAGATCGATTATTTAAGGAAGTATTAATTTTCGGTTCTAATTATACTAAAGAACAATAATAAGATTTAACTGTTCTACTTCCATGTATATTGTTCCTCCTCTGTTTCATAAATTAAAAGAGTGAAATAGGAAATAAGGATTAAGTTATTGCCATCCTTTAGTAATATTTCTATTTTATTGTTTCAAAGAGGTCGATGCACGCTAAGTTTTTAAAAATGTGTTTTGAAATTTATATATTTTCTAAAATTATGACTTTTTTTTGGGTACAACACTGTTTAAAATTTTATTCTAGATAAACTAGAAGTATTTTAAATATTTTTTTAAACATTGTATTGTGTACACTAAATATACGAAAGTTAAATCCCAATTTTTTTCAAAGATTGTGTTTTTTTGTCTTTAGGCACATTTAAAAAAAAACTACTTGTTCATTTACTTAAAACTTTGCAAACTATATATAATTACATAATTTAACTAATGGATTTATGCATAAAACAGTTTAAAGCGGCTTTAGGCTATAAAACCTGTTATAGTTTTGATGTTTTAGAAATAAAACTCGGATAAATTATTAAAAAAACAAAACAATAACCAAACCTTGAATCCATAAATACACGGGTTAATTTATGTATAGAAATACATAAATTAATAAAGTAAACTTTGCAAACTTAAAAAGTTTGCTAAGTTTTAAGGTAAATGAAAGAGTAGTTTTTAAGAAAAATGTACATAAAGAAAAAAGAAAAAACAGTTTTGAGAAAATTGAGATTTAGTGAAAACTTTCGCATATTTAGTGCATACAAATACTATTCATATTTACGAGAAAACGTTGCTTATGTCCAAATAAAAATTATCCCGAGGAGGAATGCGTACAACCCCCCGGGGTTTGGCGGAGCAAGGGTCGGAGCCTCATAATAAACTTTGAGCCTGAATGGACTATAGTAGAGCGAATAATAAACTTCGAGCATGAATGGACTGTAGTAGAGCGAATATGACGTCATCATCGTGATGCAAACAACTCATACCTGATGGCACTAGACACGTGACTTCCTTTCAAAATTTATGAATGAAAAAACGTTCGCGATTGACTTGTGATTTGGAAATAATAGTAAATGTGTTACGTCATGAAGTACAGGATAATTCAATGAATGAACTAGAAGAAATTCATAAATGGATGACGTAGTAAACCACGTGTCTGAGGCCGTACAAGTTGGCCTCACTTTGATGTTAGCGAGATTATAACCTTATGATTTCTCTACTATGAGGGATCCATGCTCGAAACTAATAAACTACATATGCTTTGATTCCATTATTACAAATTTCCCATTTCTAATTTTAATCAATAGGTGGCGCCAGTCTAGTCCCAAAATGGTTTAACACTTTCACATTTGGACTTCTTATGAATACTTGGGTTGCGGTAGAAACATTTTTCTTTCTCAGGTAGGATACCATAAATATTTTATACAAAATAATAATATATTGTTTAAATAACAATAAATAAAATTAATAATTTTTTCTCCTTCTTTTTTTTAGTGGTTTACTAACGAGTTTCGCAGTGCTGAAGATAATGGCCAAAACCAATGGCAAGATAAGTGTTCCTATGTATATAGTGCGGCGATACGTCAGGTACTTTGAAGTCCCATAACAATTTCCTTTCAAATGCATACTGAATTTATATAGTAAAAAAAATCAACTTAAATTCAATATTTTTATTAAAAAACAATGTAAAACATTACACTTCTCATCGACAGTTATAAAAATAAGAGCTATTAGTCTATTTATTAAAGTTACAAAATTTATTAAACTTGAATATTTTTACTAAACGTACAGTAACAGATTAATATTGATTCTACTCAGTTAGTATCTGTGACTAAAACTATGTTGTTTTCATTATGTTTGTATCATTATGTTTGTATTGAGAACATGCATGTTTGACGTGAATATGTCTTTAAAATCGGTCCGGGTAGAAGCAGTCATTGGCAGAAAATAAACCAACATAAAAAGTGTTGATATTTCTAATCAGCCTATGACGATAAATGATCTACCATCGTATAAAGGAAGTTAGGACGCGTTCAAAAGTTTCAATCCGTCGTCATTAATATGCCCCCCCCCCCCCCTACCCATCTCTCTTCTGAACTTATTGAAAGAAAATGAGTAAAGGTTTGGGCATATTTTGGACTGTTTAACCTCTGTAATTTCAGGTCTCATATATGTACCGTAGCTAGTGTGTATTTAAATTGAAGAAAACGATGAGTTCTATAGTTTCGCCTAACTAGTTGATAGTTTAGATTTTCCGAAGATTTGAAGAAGCCAAAACATCCCTCTTAAGTTCAATTACGGCATAATAAACTTACTTATGCTCAAAGCGCAGTTCAAGACGAACCAAATGTTTGTATCGACAGGTTTAAACTTATGACAAGTATGGAGAGATTTACAAATTACCGAAGACACAAGAAGGAGCATGTCGAACATGGTCGTCTACAAAGGATAAAACAAAACTTATGGAATAGTGGGAATAGTGCCTACTCGATTTATTTTAAAGAAAAACAATAGTATTTTAAAGAGTTTCTTTAAAAAAAAATATTAAACATTTTAAGTTTTACCATGTACTTTGCTAATATCATGCAGAAAATATTCATATTTATTATAAAAAATTATATAAAACCTTAAAAATGCACAAGATTTATTTTGGTTTGAGTTAAATACATTATTTTCTTTATTCTATTTTGTTACTATGTTCTACTACGTGAAGTATTTTGACTTATAATTAAATTTCAATTAATACACGATAAAGTGTGTTTTGAATCAAAAACGAATTACTACCATTTACATTCTCTTGACATTAAAACCCCTCCTGTTTTCTTAGACTCACTCCCCTTCTCCTGCTGACCATGGGCCTGGTGTTCTTCCTCCCCCTCCTGAGTTCGGGGCCCTTCTGGTACGAGAGGGTGGATCCAGAACTCGAGGCCTGTACCCACAATTGGTGGACCAGCGTTCTCTACATCAGCAACTGGTGGCCGCTCAAGAACATCGTAAGAACAGTCTTCCTACAATCACTGTGATAGCTTTTGCTTTAAAAACTAGTTTGAAGGATTTTTCTTTTTGTACCAGATGGGAACCTTTAACAAAAGGAAGGGTTTTAGGTGAAACGTCGTTTCAGAAGATTTTAGAAATACGATTTGGCCACTTACAAAAATCTCTCCAACTAAAACCTCGCAAAAGTAAACTTTTCTGGATTCAATACAGCGGTTCAAAAAATATCTTCAATTTTTTTTTTCAACTCACTACTTTACACTCGCTATTACACTAAAAATATTTCATTTTATATTCATTATTCAGACTTACACAAAAATCTAAACGATTGTAATTATATTTCTATGCTTTCTTTTATTATAACATGAAAAATAAATATTTCAATCAAATCAATATTTATGATTGTATGCATGAAACCTAAAAATAAATAAAATATTATGGCTCATATTTAATATTTATAAATTTCTTTTTAGTGTGTACATCCCACATGGTATCTTTCAGCAGATTTCCAGTTATACGTCGTCTCAATTGTATTCATATATCTTTTACACAGGTAAAATTTAAACAAATGTTTATTCACAAAACAACTTTTATATGTAAACGGTAAATAGAATGTCCTTGAAAAATTCGCATGCATTTAAAATATATTCATTAAAGTGAAATATTTTCAAATATTTTTTTCTTTCAGATATCCAAAATTAGGTTTAAGTCTCATTTGTGCCGTTGTTATCATGTGCAGTGCTATTGTTGGAGTCTTAACTTACATATGGGAGTTGCCACCAATTGTCCTCATTTCATCTGGCAACAACGAGTAAGTTCGAATTCCATTTAATAAAAAATCCACGAAAAATCTCCGTTTAACTTGTATTACCCCATTTAAAATGACGTTATATTCTATAACAATTACATAGGCTTCCTGTTATATTTTTTAACCATATTATTATTTGAAAAATAGGAAAATTCAAGATACCATAGACATTGTCCACACAAGGACCTTTACGCATGCTGGCCCATATTACGTTGGCATTGTAGTGGGATACCTCATGATAAAGTGTAAAGGCATAAAAATGACAAAGGTAAGGTCATTGACTTTTTATCGTCCTAAGTTCATTGCTTTAAAAAATATGAAATAAGTTGTTAAATGAGTCGTCTAGTTTCAATACTCGTTAAGTTCCATCGCGATTTTTTACAGGAAGTGAACAAAAACTGTTGTAGAATTTATTTTTCGAGTCAACTGTCTGAAATTTGACATTTTAGCGCAAAATTTCGTTCTGGATCATCCGATTTTATAAATAATTTTTGTAAATTTTGTCTAGTTTTTGCGCTATTTTGCAATTCTCAGCCAATGACCGCTATACCCGAGCCGATTTTATGGACCTATTCACATCAAAAATTATTTTGTAAAAAAAGGAATTTGTTGGTAATAAAATTTAAACATTTTTGCGGTAAAAACAAACTTACATATTCGAAATTTTGATATTTCCTCAGAGGGTTTTAAAATAATATTTACTTTTTTTTTAAAAAACAAATCCATTTGTTTGCAGGTAGTTTGTGTTTTTGGGTGGTGTGCATCCGTAGTTCTTGTGTTGTCCTCCATATACGGAGCACGTAGGTGGAACATAGGCGAACCCCACGGACCCCTGCTGACGTCATTATTCGCCGCCCTTCACAGGACAACTTTCACGTTGGGGGTTGCTTGGGTTACTTTTGCATGCGTCACTGGCCACGGAGGTGAGTTGGTTTTAATCTGAACATCAAATAGTGTTTTGTTTTGTTTTGTTTTGTTAATTAACGTCGCACTAGAGCTGCACAGTGGGCTATTATCGACGGTTCGGGGTCAATCTCGAAGGAAAGACCCGGGAACACATACACATTCACACACACACATTCATACATGCACCTCGTTATTTTAGAACCATGGTCATATGACGAGGAAACACCTGAACTGGTACCCAACGCCTTCAATAGACGTCGGGACTTTGGACCCCGATCAGATGTATCCAGTGGCGGATTTACATAGGGGCTAAAGGGGGCTATAGCCCCCCCCCCCTTTTGCTGTAAACAATTTTTTTTAAAAAAAATCAAGAAAAAATGTTTTTTCTTAAAAATGTTTTTTTGGAAAATAATTTCTGTGGGCTAAGAGGGGCTATGGCCCCTCATATAGTTTAAGCAGAGTTTTCAGGGAGTTGAGGAAAGGACCAAGTTTTATGGTTCTCTTTGGGGGTTGGAAGGGGGGGGGGCTACGCGCGTCTTGTTGCACTATAAAGATGATTTTGGACACCAGAAACACATTGCCTAGAGCAGTGCCAGATTTATATAGGGGCTAAAAGGGGGTATAGCCCCCTCTTCACTTAAACTAAAAAAAAATTCTGAAGAAATAATGTTTTTTCTTTAAAAATTGTTCTGCCAAATTAGCTATGAGGTTTCGCTTTGAGACCCACAGTTTGAGTTTCCAGTGAGTCTTTGGGGAAGATTGTTTTATGACCCTCGTTTTGGGGGTGGGGGTGGGGGGGGCTACGCGTCTTTTCGCTGGGGGAAGATCGTTTTATGACCCTCTCTTTCGGGGGGAGGGGGGCTACGCGTCTCTTCGCCTTATCAAGATGACCTTGACACTGCAAATGCTCAGAAACAGCAAAACTGAAACCCTTTGTTGCATCATCCGAGTACGGTCATTCGTTAAAAGTTTTAAGGGAGGTGGGAGATCGCTGTAGAAATGAGGGGTCCGTGGATCCGAGAGTGAAATAAAAATTTGTGTCACCATGGTTAGTTTTGATGACCGAAAACATTGGAAAAGGCGAAATCTATGCTATTGCTTCATTAATAGCTGGGTGAGATAGTCAGGTAATTTTTCTTTCTTTTGTGTTTTTATTCGTGTAATTTTAGATATTTTAAGCGATGCAAAAAGTGAGACTGCAGTTGTAAATACTATTGGGTTTTATTCAAGTATTTTGATGAAGTAGTGATACCGGAATCACATTATCCTTGACAATCAATTCTTAACATTTTATATGATAGTTGCTCAGCTTAAATTAGGAAAACCGAACCAAATACCTTTGAATCGTATTTTTTTAAAAACATAAATTTTATGTAAATTGAAAAAAAAAATTCAAAGAACTGAACATGCTTAATGATGATATTTTTAAACTTTAATTTGACGTGTTTGTATGTCAATCATTTGTCTGAGTTTGTGTTGATTGATCAGAAAGTACTAGTAACTGCTAGTTGGTATTCTTATTAAAATCGTAAAGTCTTCCTTTGCATAGTTTAAAGTAATTTATTATTTTGAATGGAGCCGAAGCCAATTTTAATTAAAGAAAAAATCATATTGGCTGGACAAAAAAATCTGGAACCAATCAATGAATATATATTTCCGAAATTAAAATCTCTATTATATTAAAATTCAAATAAAAATAATTGATTGCACTGTTAGGTTGCATTCTTTTATTATGTCATAATGTTTTTCACCTTTTTGTACACCCCCCTCCTCCCTTATGTTACTTCATTTTAAATTTATGTAGTTAAAAAATAGTAATTAAAACTTTCATTCTATGTATTTTAACCCATTAGAAAGATATAGTGATTTCTATAAAAAGTTTCTTATGTCAAAGTTTGTGAAAGGAATGTTTCAGGAACTTTTTGCTACGTCACGTAATCACCGAGACCCTTTTTCCTCATGTCACACCACACCACAGTCACGCATGATGGACCCTCTTCTTCGAGATTCCTCTTACGATTCAAATAAGAGCAAATTAGACTTAAAAAATAATTTTTGTAACATTTAATTTAATATTTTAAAACACAAAATTCGATTTATATTTAAACGTTAGTCAAAATTTTTGCGTATTTGTTTTTCTCTTCGTGTACATTTTCACATGAAACTATTTTTGGTGTCCTATTTTTTAATGTTGTTTAATGTGTTGTGTAATGTTGTAATAATGTTGTTAATGTTGTAATTTGTCCTTTTTTTTAATGTTTTAATGTTGATGTTTTATTGTTTCTTACGTTTGCTTATGAAATAAAAATATTCTCAATAAATCGGTATAAGGAATTTCCAGCGCAAATTTTTTCGTTTTTCTAAATCGATAGGTAAATTCAGCTGCGAACATTATCTGTTCTTTCACGCAATATGTATTGTAGCCAAAAAAAATTACTAAGCCAACTTTGTCAACCCTGTAAGTTGTTGTGATGCAAATACTAAGTAAAATACAATGTTTAACCGTGAATATAAAATTATAATATATGTGATTTTGTTTTATTATTTGCGCAATTAGAGCAAGTTTATTTGTTGTTAAATTTAGGTTACATTCATTGGAAAATTTTGTTATGGTACGAGAATCCCAAAACGACTGCCCAAAAGGGAGTTCAGATGATAAAATTGACTGCTCGGTGCAGAGCCGGATTTATACATAGGCTACTGCCTAGGGGCCCGCACAACTCACCAATAATAATATAGATTGCTGAAAAATGAGTGTCTCAACACTTCAAAATTATGACAATGACTTGTTTGAAAATAAATCCCTTAGACAAAAAAAATTATAAGTATCAAAAAAGTTTCTAAATAACTAATAAATTAAACTAAATCCTAATGAAAATAAAATTCTACTACATTTTATGACACATAAAATTTCTATTTTTCTTAATGGATTTGTACAACGCAAATATAACACAATACTTTTATATTCTTTTAAAATATGCGTTTAATTTGTGATGATTTAAAATGGCATTGTGTTACTATTTTTGGAAATCAGTTGTTTTTATTCGACACATTATTCTGTTCATGGGAATTTGAGAATAATACGGAGACGAGTACAATATTTTATTGTAATTTTAATAACTTCCATTGAAATACCTTGAAATTGCTCAACATAGTATTGGAAATTTACAAAAAAAAAAAACAAAAAAAAAAACAGTGCATCCCAATTTTATTAAAACTGGAAAAATTATTTAGTCTGCAAATTTTCAATTCTTGCATTTAAAAAAATGTCCGATCTCCCCTCCCCATTTCGATTTACAAAGGGGTATTCATACCACCAAGTAGTTTAGGGCTCGCACCACATATTTAGCCTAGGGGTCCACTAACTCTAAATCTGGCTTGGTGGGAATACCCCAAACAACTGTCCCAAAGGTGAACCAGTTGTTTCTGAGCAGCGTGGTGGGCCAAAACATTCCCTTTTTTATTATCAGAAGGCGTCGAGACAAAATTTATTCTTATAAAAAAAAAAGTACATTGTACCAGAATAAAACACAACAAGGTTGCTTCTTTACATTGGAGGCATTTATCTCGCCAAGGTAACAAAATAAGATTTTTTAGGCGGAATTTACACATACCGTTTAACGGCAATCGTCGAAAATAGGAATATACACACCAAAAAAATAATAATTAGACCCCCCCTTTGGATGACCCTAGATCCGCCACTGGATGTATCGTGCACCAGTCCCGTATACACGCCAGTATAATTTGTTGGATATTCTGGACGACTTTCTAGTATTTTTGTAGCGAAGCTGGCAACCCTTCGATCGCAAAATCACTACTTTTTTTCTTTTCTATGTCAAGTCCATTGCACGGATTCGAACCACCAATCCTCAGATTAGTATCACATCAAATAGTGATTTCGAATGAAGGGTCAGTGTGTCCATCCAGAGTGATCGTACATAAAATCACTATTTAACTTTTTTTTGTATTTTGAGGGATATCATCGTTCTTAAAATGTAGGAAATGGATAGATTGCTCAAGTTTCTTTTTGCGCCGAGTAACATTCCTTGTCGGAAAGATCGTTCTACAGGGTGCATCAGTTACTTTTTGAAGGCGCTCTGCGAATGTGTATTTTCCTATAGGACATAGGTGTTTTGAAATAGATCAACGTCTTTCCCGTTTTCCGACTTGTTACAGTGGAAGTACAACCACGGTTTTAAAATATTAAGACGTTAAGGTACAGATTTCGACGTTAGGGGATCTTCGGCGTTTTCCCCCTGGACCCTTCAAATAGTAACTTCCCAGCAAAAAAAGTCAGCATGAAACCTTCATCAAAATTGTCAAAATGAAGGTTTTTTTGAAGGTTTTATAAAGGATATTGAAACAAAAAACTGCAGTTTTTTTGAAGTTTTTAATTTTCCCGCATAAAACCTTTAAAATATTTGCATTTTACCTTCATGATTAAAAATTGAAGGTTTTTTGCAGGTTTTTATGAAGTTTTTTTGCAGTTTTTATGAAGGACATTGAAACAAAAACCTTTAATTTTATAGATCTTCAAAAAAAAAAAAACTGCAGTTTTCCTGCATAAAAACTTCAATTTCAAAATTTTGATGAAGGTTTTATGCTGACTTTTTTTGCTGGGTTGGGATATGAAATCAGATACTAGTAACATCTACACATTTAATAATCGAAAAAATATTGCCTGTACTCATTATTCATTTAATTTGAAAACTAGTAAACTATACACTAGTAGAAAAAGAGTGTCCAGGTTTCTAAGGGACAAATTATCGAAAGGGCAAAAGTGGCAATTACAGCAGATTTGAATCAAGGATCATCCCAAAGTAATGAACGCGCAATGGTCAGAGTATTTTGATCACTCAATGTATAACGGGCATATTAATATATTCGTTACTAAACGTCGTCACGAATGGAACGTTCATTGTTCTTTCACTGGACCATTATCACATCCAACACACACAAAAAAAATACTTAAAAATGAGTACTTGGACATATTTCTTTTTCTTTGAGTACGATTGCATCGTAAATGAGCGACGACGTACTCAAATTTAAGTAATCGCACTTTCTCAAAAATTAGCAGTGTGATTTAATATTGCTTATCTCAGCTTCTGTTCAAGCCATCTTAACAAATCGACCTGGCAGACTTAAAATAGTTGTTCAGAAGATGGTTTTCCACATCATCGATATAGTTTTATGAAGGCAGTCTATATAGGCAAGCAACTGCTCTTTTTATTCATTTTTACTCATTGTAATCATTTTTGAGTACATGTTTTTTTGAAAAATGAAACTCATGTATCGGGTGCTAATTTAAAAATGAGTAAATTTTACTTATTTTTGAGTGCCTATTTTTAACAGTGCACAATAATTGTGCACTGTTAAAAATAATAATAATATACAGGTAACTCTCGCTATCTCGAACTCGAAGGGAAGTGTATAAAAATTCGAGATATCAAAAATTCGAGTTATCGAAAATCCTATAAAAAAGCTGTTTTGGTAAAAATAAATACAAGTATACTTACCCTACTTTATTTAAAATATCTATCCAAAATTTTTTGGTGAATATTTCTATTTATTTCGGAATCAATTACATTTTCCAAATGCATGATTGCTTAAAATGTAGCTGTTTTTATTTCCGGCCACGATTCACTGAATGCATGCATAGTTTTTATGGAAGATAGAGCCTCTTTCAAAAGTATCTTTAGAGGAGGAGGTTCGTATTCTTTTTCTTTTTCAGAGAGCGATCTCTCATCAAAAGCTGCTATAGAGAGTGTATTACATTTTTGTTTTGTCGCCATTATTCGCAGCGACAAATCAACACCACGATAATTGCATATTGGCTTAAAGTTTCTTCAAAATCCTTAGCTTTGAGAGGAAAACCAAATTTTGAGTTGTGTGGAAACTTCGAGTTATCGAAAATAAGGAAGATAAACTTCGAATTAACGAGATAAAATTACATTAAATAAGTAATGAAGGTGCAGGGAAATCGTTTTTTTTTCCAGATATCGAAAAATTCGAGTTATTGAGAGTCTACTGTAATTATTATATACCGAACCTTGTTAATAGTCTTGTCTTAAAAAACCTTTTCATGATTGAATATTTCTACGCTATTGATCACAACTAACTCCTCGTATATAAAGGATAAAATTTAACTAATTATTTAGGATTATTAATTGATTTTCAGTTATTGTGTAGTATCTCATTCCGATGCGTGTTTTGTAGGTCTCGTCAACAGGTTCCTGTCCCTTTCCGTGTTCGCCCCATTCGGACGTCTCACTTTCTTGATGTACCTCCTGCACAGCTTTGTCATATGGACAAAGGTGGGCTCCTTGAGAGAGAGGATCGACTTCAGCCACTACACTTTGGTTAGCAATAGATCTCTCCACACTCAGATAATTTACACATACAGACAACTGTTTTTTAAACCTAAATTTCCTATGCCCCAATCGAACTTCAGTGCAATATTTTGGCTTCATAGTGAAATTTTCGAGAAATCGTCACTTTCCACTCCACACAAACCAAATCGTCACTTTCCACACCACTTCATACAATTCTACTTGATTAGTTGACAGGTTTAAACTGTCAACTAATCAAGTAGAATTGTAGAATTTACCGCACTCTTCTATTGAAACACAAACACGCCACGACTTGTCGTTTTGAACAGAATTTTCACCGATTAAAGAGGCTCGAAATTTGACCCATTTTCTTCACGTGATACAAAGGTCAGAGGAGGTGACTGGATTAATGAACAACCTTGGCTAATTTCTTTTATACGATGGTAGGTCATTTATCCCCATAGGCTGACTCCCTCTGTAGTTATAGAGCTTTGAAATATAAACACCTTTATGTCGCATAATTTTCTGATCGATTTTAAAGACGCATTCACATCAAAGACTTTCATCATAGAATGTATGATGACAAATAAAAGCATTACGATTTAGAAGAAGGTTTTATGTGCTAGACCGTGCATGTACCGATATATATATAAATATACCGTGTATGTATATTTGTATAAAAAGTTATTAGTGGCTTAGTATAAAACGGCATATTAATTTGGAGAAGACGAACATACATTTTGCATATTAGGGAATCCTATTGTAAACACGTTCGTTAAGGAAGCCAATTTGTTAAATCTTTTGCGTTTCCTGTCATTATCTTTATAGAGGCTATAGACAAAATTCGCTTCCACCTTTACAACAATTTATCCATTTTTAATTTTAATTTATTTTTATATTTCAATCTTTGGAATTCTTTGAGCTTCGTCCCTTTAGTTTAAAGTCACTTTTCTAATAATCACACCAGCAGTCGAACGTCACTTATATTGTTAATAGTAGCCAAAGGTACAGTTAAGTATTTGAAACATGAGTTATTTTTGTTATATTTATTATTGCATTATAGTAGCAAATATTCTACCATAGCTATTATATAGGGTTAATGAAATCTGTAAATCGAAATTGTTTCAGCGATCTTATGTGATCTACATTTTATTATGTATTTCATTACACTAACACTACAAATGAAACTTTTGTATTTATTCTTGTTTAGTTGTATGATTGGGTAGGCCACATGGTGGTCACCTTGCTGTTGACAGTTCCCTTCTACCTCATCCTGGAAGCGCCAATGTCGAATTTAGAACATCTCCTGCTCTCGATGTCTTCGAAGTCAGCCAAAGACGAGCCCACACCTGATGAGAAGTCGAATGGTCACCTTAAGAAAAACGTCGAACACTTTAAAGAAGACGTGGGTTCGAAGAAAGGGGAGACCGTTCCAAGTGTCCAACTGACTGGCATAAAAAATCTGGGCTTCGTGCAAGACGCGTCAGATGTTATTAGAAGAGTTTAAAAAAATCGAGTTTTATTTCATTTTAGCAAATAAAATTTTCATTTTGTATATTTAGCTAGTATTTAGCGATTTTATCAGTTTTCATTTTTGTATTAATAAAATAGAAACGTGTTTTCATATTGTTCTTGTGTTTATATTTTAGACTCGTTTTATATTACACAATTGCTAAATTTGCTCATTTCGTAAACTATTCCATTCCGCGATGGATATTAAAATAATGCTTGGATCCTACTGGTATTAACAAACATAATTCTCATGATTCTTTCAAATGGTTTTACCCGTTGGTAAATTTACTCTTTTTTACAATACCTTCCAAATCTATTGCATTTAGGTACAATTTAAATACTATAGAACATTCCAGCGTGTGTGACATTCAAACAACATTTTTCAGCAGCACATTTGTATTTATTTTTACTTTAAAACAATTTCAACTTTGGAAACAACAAATTGATATCTGTCATTGATGTCTTGAGATATAATTAATCTCATTGGAATTTTTTTTTACGTTGCAGGACTACAGAGATCAATTTTTTTAATTTTGCGTGACGGGTGTGACCCATTTACTTGTGTTATTTATTGTTGTTTTCAAAATTGCAGTTGTTTTCGAATCAAATTTACAAAAGTGATGCCGAAAAATGTTGTCTGAATGTCACACATATCACGATGGAATGCCCCTATGTTTTTACTTTTTTTAATATTATAAAAAGAACTAAAAAATTATTTAATTTCTCAGGCAATGAAAATAACTTTATTACTTATTATTTTGTATAATTTTGGATGGATTAAAAAAATTGTGTTCTTTGGTAGAAATGAATGTTAGAAAAGTTCCCCATTCTCTTACGGTTGAGACAGAATTCCTATGTAAATGTAAATACAATTTTTATATATTTCTTATTGATTTTTTTTAGCCTATTCGAGTTGACAGTCGTGTAATTTTCATGTAATGTTATTGCACGCTGACAGTGGTTATCTGAAAACACTGGATTATCTGTTATCAAAAGTTTATGCTACACAATCTCGAAATTCTTAGCACAATAAACCGTTTTATTTTCTAAAACTTTTCTAAACTAACAATTCCATAACTAACCACTACAATTAAAAAATAATCTCGTTTTATACATGTCTGAACTTTAATAATAATTGGTTGTATAAGCCAAAAAAAAGTTAAACATTAATTTATAAGAAAGTTTAATATGCATTAGCAAGAATTTTTTTTGGTCAAAATATGAGACACTGGCATGCCCATGTGATAATTGTCGCATGAACCCATCCCCTCCCTACATACACCCATTCCGGTGAAAAATATTAGCGAATCTTTTATGGCCGAAAAAATCCAAAAATATTAACGATCTGCTCATAGATGGTAGCATGATCAACAGCGGGGTGTTTAAAAAAAGCTTTAAAATGAATTACTTCAAACACTTTAAAAAACACGTTGATATTTATGAGATGAAAGTACGATTCGTTACTGGTCTATGAAATTCTCTTTATTTTGATACCTCATGTGCTAAGATTCGTTGCGTCTAAGGGACATAAAGGGGATCTTTACTACAGAAATATGATTTCTTCTTTTAGGTAGTAGGATAATTAAAAAATGTGTTTCCCTGATGTCAATTTTCAATAGAAGTAAAATTTGTAAAATTAAGTCAAATAAAATGTAGTTAAATCAATAAAACTTCAGGTTATATTATGGTCAACATTAGTTACAATTTATTCTTAAAAACTTGCAGGAAATTTTGAGTTAAAAGTGTTTTTACAAATATTCAGTTTTATATTAAAATATGGTCATATATACATAAGAGCTAAGTATAAATAAAAATTGTAGAAAACCACATTTAAGAAATGTATCAGATTATTAACAGTTATAACATGTCTTGTAAAAGTCCAATGGTAAGAAAAATAATAAAAAAATTCTACTGAATATTAAAGATATCAAAATATCACTATTAAGTATGCTGTTACAATGCTGTTAAAAATTTATATATATAATGTCGTAAAAAGATGGAAGCCACTTACTTTATTTCTTTACAATTGGGAAACAAATAATTTAAATAGCACAAAATTTTGTAACTAAATTAGAAATTATATATACAAAATATACAATAAATAATTGCAACATTTTATTTTTACATTGAATCCAAATTGTTATATTAGATTTCTCTCTAACTTTTATACCTACAATTAAGAAAAATTTCAACGGGATTTTAAAATAATACAATTGTCAACCGTTGAAATTCGAACCACATAACGAGATGAATATATTAATTAATAATTTTAGTTTTTAAACTTCCTAATTGTCGTCATTTGCTGTAAGTTCTCTGAATTATGTAAAAGAAAACATGCATATAAAGAACTTTATAAAATCGGTCCCACTGAAGATTCGATAAGAAGCACAATATGTGTTACATTCATGATTGGAGTTTATTATCAACAAGTGATAACTGTTTCGGGAATCAAGCAAGATAATTCAGTTAGCTTAAGCAGGAAACACTTTACAAGCTTCTTAACGTTTTTTTTATCTGAAGTAAAGTATGTAAGCATTAGAAGAGACAGATGGTGCTACTTTATTTTGGTAGGGTTTTGACCCTTAAACAACATATTATGATATTTCGGTAAGCGTGACAATATTCAAGAAAAAAGACAACTTATGGATAAATAAATGAAGAATGTTGACATGAACATGGAAGCGTTACAATTGAAAGAGCCTCTTAACAAAGTGAGGTAAGTGAAGTAACATTTGCAAATGACAAATATTTTTAGTGAATATTTTTTAAATAATTATATTTTATTCAATAAATATTGTTCTTTACAAAATGGACGATTTAGAGATATCTGGACAATTGACCAGACATTTTTTTTCTTCGAGAAAATAAAAGCAAAGGAATAAGCGGGGAGAGCGAACCAATGGGATAAAAAATTTAAGGCGTGTGAAACCGCGGGTAACAGCTAGTGGAAACTATTTGTTTTAATTCATTAGAATCTTTAGCATGTGTTTTAGTAATTTAGTAAATGTACTCAGAATAACTACTTAAGAATTATTTAATTTCTGTTTAAAGAAATTTTAATAACCATCACCTACTATAGATTGAAATAATTTATAGATTGAAAAGTTATTACAGAAAAAAATATTCTTAGATTTTTTTACATATTGGAATTTTCATTTTAAATGTCGAATATATATTAATTATACAGACACCTTGTAATTGATACGCAAAATTTCCAATCTTATATATAATAAAAATAATTAAAGGTAAAAATTAATTTGTATTTGTTTACTGTGAAATAAAAAAAAAGTATTGTTCTTGTTTGGCGTTGAAATCAACCACCTGATGCCAATTCAGTATCGATTTATCGTTTTCTGTCGCCAAACTTTTATTCCTCAAAGTAAAGTACAGCCAATGATTTCTATGAATATTCGTTTGTAGGTAATTTTATTCAGGCAACTGCCTCTCGATTTAAACGGACAAAGCTTTAAATACTCAAATCATTTGAATAATTAAACTATAAAATTACAAAGAAAGAAAATGAGTTTGGATAATGAGTAAGTTTATTTTATATTTTCATTTTTAGAATGAATTTTTTTTCTTTTGCTCAAAAATCTCAAATTGCTTAAATTAATTTTTTTTCCTTTTAAGTTTTTTTTTTTAAATTTAAAAAGAAGAAAAAAACAATAATAGTTTTTATTGATTATTAATTTAAGCTTCGTGTTATAATATTATTAATTTGATTGAATCATTTTATATAAATGGTCAAAGTTTCTTAAATAAATTAGTTAAAATAATTTTGCAATCATTTACAAATTTTTATGAACCGTTATATATATATATATATATATATATATATATATATATATATATATATATATATATATATATATATATATATATATATATATATATATATATATATATATATATATATATATATATATATATATATATATATAAATTCTTATAAACTATCAAAAACTCATAAACATTTGTGATTAGGGAGCATAATTTGAATAATAAAGAATACATGACAAGGAAATTCCTAATATTCATCGAGACTTTTTATCACTGTATATCCGAAAATAAACTTGATAAAATTGACGTTATTTAAAAGTTCCTTTGAATTTTCGTCTAAAGAAATTAAATTTTGATTTAAAAATCTCAAATTGCGCGAAAAAAAATAATGAGATTCGTCCCCCTTAAACAAGAATTTAAATTACTTAAATTAAATTTGTGCAGATCTTCCATGCTAGAAGAGTTAAATGAAGATTTTTCCGTACCCAAATCGGAGAAGCGAAAAGAAGCTGAACATGGAGGGAAAATAATCTGGAGGGCTGCTAACTTGATGATGACAGCATTCTTCGTAATGGCTTCTGGGGTGCAGGTAACATATAAATATAATTTTATTTAAACATACATATTTATTTTTAATTAGACAAGTTTAAAATGTATAAATTGAATTTCAAAAGATTATGGTGCTTAAGGAATGTAAATATCGGAATAAAAATACAGCAACACATTTTCTTAACAAGTGAAAAATGCAGATATTTATATAAACCAGCGCTTCATATCAATTAAAATCTATTTTACTTATTACTTATTGAACACTAATAAATAAATCTATGAACGCTTACATTTTGAGAATACCAGAATAGATTTATTTAGTAGTCGATATTTTTAGATTTTATTTATAGTAGTTTACTGTAGGTAATTTGAATACTCAGGAAGATTTCAGATCACTAAGGCATGAAAAAAGATTCTTAGTACGGAAAACTAATGCTGCATTTGGTACGTTTTCTTAATTTTTAAGATATGTGATTAAAAAACATACATCATTGCAGTTTCGAAAAATATCTGTTTAAAGTAACAACACAAAGTATAATTTTATTATGAAGTTTTGTTTGTAAAAATAATGATTAAAAAAATAAAACAAAAAATTCGTTTATTTAAAAATTGTTTTATTCTTTCTATTTATAGTTCAACGATCCGGATCCTTTTCTATGGGTGGTAAGTGTCACATATTTTTAAGATTTATAAATATAGACCATAATATAATCTTTTTCACATCTTCTCAAGATGTGGACCTGAAGCTTAGATTTATAAAATTCCATCTATTTTTTAAAAAAATGATTTTAACAATTTTAGAAATATCGCATTAAGAAACATACTAAAAATAAATATTTCCGAAATCCATAACGTTCCTTTATAGCTTGATTTATAAGGGACTGGACTTCAATGTTCCTATAAGGTTCCTTTTGCGCGCTGAACTTTGGAACAATAGGTCACGGGTTCAAGTCCCGACGGGGAATTTTTTTTAATGTAAAAGGCCCCAGTAGCACTGGACCAAATAACAGCAGTAATAATTTTTAATCTTTTAAACCTATTTCTTTTTGATACAGTGGATACAGTTTCAGATACTATTAAAAATGTGATGTCTTATTTCAGCCTCTCTACGGAACTGCCGCTATTCTGACCTCATGCATAACTATCCAACCAAATACAAGTGGTAATATTTTAACTAATGTTATCACGGATTTTTTTTAAGCTCAAACCTGATTTGATTTAAATCAATATTAAACAAAATAATCCCTTTAAAAGAACAATGACATTTGTATTTACCTATAATTAGTCATTTATATTAGTTTATATTGTATAATGCTTAATTATTAAAAAAAATTACCTTTTTTGGTTCGTGAAAGGGTACAAAATGGTTCGTGAAGGTGTTTGAAAAGAAAATAATTTAAATGAAATTCTTCCACTTGCAGATTTGATTAGCTGTATTTTTTTTTCATTTATAATCCCTTACAGTTCTAAAAAGTATCAAAGTCGGAAAACATGTACAAGCACACACACAGCTTAAATATCTTTCTATTAATTAAAAATAAGCGCCCCCCATAGCAGTAATTTGTAGTAGTTATAGGTCTTTGAAAAGAAAATTATTTAAATGGAATTCATCCACTTGCAGAATTGAAAGTGTGTATTTTACATTTTTCCCGTTCAGCTATAAAAATTATCGAAGTTGGGTAACATGTACAAGCATACACTCAAATATCTTTTTATTATTTGAAAATAGACGCTCCCTTCCCCCCCCCCCCCCCATATCAGCAATTTGTAACATTACTTTAAATAATAATTACAGTGTAAGTTAAATATATAATTTTTGTGTTATTAATAAATTTATTCCCCCCCCCCCAAAAAAAAAAAAAAAAAAAAAACTTTTTAATAATTATGCTTAGAATCAAAATATTTGTCACCTGAATTTTATTTAGTGTTACTAAAAAGTGATAGTCCGATGCTCGCTTTATTTAACTTTTAACTAGTCATTCCTGTAACATCCAAAGTTTGGTAATTACAGATTTATATTTTTTATTACTATTTATATATAAAGAATTTTTATCCAAGCCTTACCATTACAAAACTAATTGTCCTATTAAAAATTAAAAGCACCGTTGCAGATTTATTATCTCTCTTTACTACTTTATTAATTTATTTTTTTAAATTTCATTTTGTGATTCCATAATTTATTGATAACTATCATTTTACATGATTACTTAAGCAAGCAAAATCTGGCGAGGGATGTACTGGATCCATGCAGTGTTTAGCGTCGGAATGTTCTTCTACGTGTTGGTGGAGCTCGTGATTGTGGCTACAAATCCCCAAGCCGATGGATCGCTCAATCCACTTACTTACGAGGAAGGAAGGTGAGTTTGTTTTTGATAGAAAATAGCAATAAAAAAAATTATGAACATTTGATTTTGGAACTAATTAATAAATATATTTAAATCTTATGGTTTTATGTGATAAAATTAAAAGCAGATCCGCGATAAGAATAAATACATATTTGCATTATTGATGTGATGTCGTTAACCGTCTCGGCTACCATGTAAGTCCGATGGCGTGGGCCTTAATTAACAGCAAAATCGGTCACTCGTTGAGTCATTTCATGCTTTAAGGGATTACTAATGCATGTTGCAAGTACAAACCATGAGTCTGGTACATGTTATTTACTTGTGGACCGATTGACATACCACGAAGTCTTATCCGTAATATTCGCGCGAGTCTTATACGTACCGCCAGTATCGAGTCACGTACTGGGGGATATAGCGGTTAGGTTGTGGGTAAGCAAAAATAATAATAATGGAGGAAAACACTAAAAAAAAAAAAAAAAAAAAATTTAAAATAAAAGCGTCTAAATTATCACTTTGAGACGTTTGATTAATTTAAGACCATTACTGCCGAGAACAACAGTTTTTTTTTAGGGGGGGGGGGGGGAGGATTTGCGTAGAGCTTCGAGCATGGATCCTTTCATAGTAGAGAAAACATAATATTATAACCTCGCTAACATCAAAGTGAGGCCAACATGTATGGCCTCAGACACATGGTTAATTACATCATTCCATTCATAAATTTTCACTGTTTCACATTTACCAATTCATCAGCCAATCGCAAGTATTTTTTAATTCATAATTTTGAAAAGAAGTCACGTGCCTGAGGCCATTCGGTCTGAGATGTTGGTTTCACGATTATGACGTCCTATTCGTTATACTACAGTCCATTCATGCTCGAAGGCGTAGAGAGATGGGTGAGAAGGGCTATAAGAGAAGGGGATACTCATACATGATAAGGTTTTATCAAGGGGTACGTGAGAGAAAAAGGTTGACAACCACTGTTGCAGGTGAAGCGATGATGAGTTGATGATAAGCTTGGATTCAATATATTGTTGTTATTTTTTAAGTGTGTCGCAAACCTCAAGCCTATATGGAAACCTGCCTCAAGATATAATTAACACATTTTTTATTTCTATAATTTTGGCCAAAAATAAAAATCTTACGTTAGCTTGTAGTTATTTATTTATAAAAAAAAAACCTGAAAAAAAACATAGTGTCGTTTAAATTAAGTAAATAATTTTTATTAGTAGATAGTATGTATTCGTTTGATACTTTGGAATACAATCTCTTGTTCATAAACTATCAAGGTTTTTTACTTTAACATGTTACTGTTCATAAATTTCAAGCACTACAACATTTAAATGCTTCTAGTATATACTTTTTGTGTTATAGGGAGATGGCAGGCATTATGATAACAGTTATCTGGTTGTTTACTTGTATGCAGTCACCTACTATCAGGTAACTTTAACAGATATTTATATTTGTTCATTTGTTGATGCTCTTAAAATAACCAAATTACCAATTTATCCAAAACTGAATGAGATAAATATAGTTTAAATTCGTATTTATGTTACAACTCTTTAAACTAATATTTTGGGCGCATAATGCACAAATAAGCTTTTTTAGTCTAATACTTTATTCACATTTCAAAAATATTGGATAGAAAAATTAAAAATAGGGAAACAAAATTTTATAATATATTTTTTATAGTATATTTAACTGTAGTATTCCTAACAAAATGTAGAGTGATAATGTAGGATAGATATCTGAAAACAATATTATAAAAAATTAATAATATTATATTAATGAAATCAGAATTATTTAGCAACTTTAACACTTCTTATATGTTCTACATTTTAAAAATTTATCTAATTAAACGAGCTTGGAAGATTTTCTAGTCAAATCTAATGCTTTTAGGTGTACTTTCCCCCCTTGGTGTCACTGCTATAATCGAAGACTTACACTTGTGAATACTTCCACAGACGAAATGTAGAAGCAAAACCTACACCTCCCACCATTAAGCTCAATGTCACGAATTTATAGGTGCTATTTTATTAATATTTCTAGCAGTATTAAAATATGTGATTGAGTTACCAATTTTCGATATTTAGATTTTTGGAAATATGTTGCTTGCTTTAAATTGGAGAGTCCGGTTGCTTTTAAAAACGGTGACTTTTTATTAAATACGCCGGAACTTATATAATTAGCTTAACTACCAATGTAACTTATGTATCCCATTTTATACTATTTATCAACATTGCAATCGATTTATCATGAGGAGTCAATTCACGAAAAATCTTTGGTTGGGGTTGTGTTAGTTACGATATCACGAACTTCCTATAATGAGTCCTAAAGAACCATCGTAACCTATTTCAGGATATCTTACAAACATTTCATATTTCCCTAATCGTTAATTTTAATATAAGCCTGGGAACCTAAATACCCCAGATATGTGGGGGTCATGCAGCTTATTATTAATGCAACATTTTAAGGAACTAACGATAAAATTTCAAAAATTTACATTAAAAACAATTTTTTAAACAAATAAAATACATCTTATTTAAATTTTCAATGGTTTTCTTTATTCAAAGCCCCTTGAAGATCCTTCCCTGCTTCCGACATTGAGTTAACTACAGTAGAACTCCGATTATTCAAACTCCAGTTATCCGGATCAAACAAAGCGAATTATCAATTATCCGGATCAAACAAAACGAATCACCAATTATCCGTATCGAACAAAGCGAATCACCAATTATTCGGATCAAACAAAGCGAATCACCAATTATCCGGATCAAACAAAATGAATCACCAATTATCCGGATCAAACAAAGCTAATTATCAATTATCCGGATCAAACAAAACGAATCACCAATTTTCCGGATCCAGATCACTTTGAGAAAAAAAGAGTAATCTGCAAAATTCGTTTTTTATTAAGAAATAACCTTTTTTTCTTGAATTATCCGATTATCCGGATGAGATCTGGTCCCAATTCATACGGATAATTTTAGTTCTACTGTACTTAAAAGTGAGAAGAAATACCTTTATTGAAAAAACTCAAAAGAGTATTTTGTATTCATATACGTCTCTATGCTTGAAATAAATGGAAAATTGAAAGATAACAACTAAAGTTAACAAACGTCACTTTATTAATATTATTAAAATTTTATTGTCCCATTTCTAGCTTTCAAGATGTTTACCAACTTGCAAAATAATTAATTACCATTGAAATTAAGAAACAATCCTAATAATTGATTTGTACTTAATATTATACCTTTTAAATTTTTATTAGCCTTTATAAGTTAAAAATTATATAAAAACAATTCGATTTATATTTTCAGTTGTTATCAACTACCAAAGACCCAAAGAAAAAGAAGTGGATTTGTAGTAGTAATTGTTTTATTTAGCATTTCCCCGCTGTTTTTGTGGTATCTTTGTTATTCCAATAGCTTGAACTCTAGTTGCATTTCTATTTGCAATGATTTCTACTTGGAAGAATTTTCTTTTTAGAATGTTAAAAATGTAGAAATGCTAAATTTATTTAGCAAGACTCCAAATATGATTTTGATTGCTCAATTTAACTATAAAAATTGCATATATTTATTTTGAATATAAGGCCGCGTCTACACTAACAGCTATCCTTAAACCTTAAACATTGAATCTTTTCATAAATGCAAAATATTTTATCTGATTTACTTCTAAATCGTGATAATCTACCAACATTGAACGAATCATTTCGAACAATCAACCAAATAAAGTTTTTTATAACAATTGTAACTAATATTCATGAATAACTAATTAAACACTACAATAATTAAAAATTTCAGATACATCATGTCTTAACTATACAATACAGGCAGTTTATATAATATATTGTTTAACGTTTGAGACTCTGTTCAAAACGAGATGCGGTCTAATAGAATTTTGCATCGTTAAAGATAACTCTAACCAATTATAAATAATTAGTTTTAATAAATAGCACCTGATATTCATTTGCTTAAAATATTTGTTGACTTTATTTTTAATTGCTTACACAATACAAACACTGAATGAACATATCCAACTACTTTAAGGCAGTGGTTCTCAACCTTGATAAAACTTTTTGTTTATGAGTACCCCTATTCTTTTATAACCCTTCTCACCTATTTTTCTACGCAAAAAAAAGGTTTGCTTTTATTAGGTTATGTGCTAATGTTGCTATACTCGGAGACAACCTAAGTTGAGACTAAAGCAATGGGATGTTTTATACATATCATAACTTCCGCTTCAGGTTCAACTTAGGCTGTCCCCGAGTATAGGTTAGCTGGTAAACTAATCAAACGACTCAAATTGATGACTTGTAGGTTTTTATTTTAGAGTTTACTTATCAAATTTATTTATTTGAGGTATTTTTCGGCATATCCTTAGGGGCACACGCATCACAAATTAAGAGCCGCTAACTTAATAGGTCACATAGTTCGTAGGATTATAAATAACTCTTTAAAAAAACATTTAAGTGGCGGATGGGGGAAAATTTTAATTTATTCCATTAAAATGATATTCAATTTAAATATTTATATATAGAAATTAATTGAATCCTAACAAACCAATACCATATATAAAAATCACAAAATTATTTGGTAATTCAATAAGTTATTATAATACTTTCCTGATTGCATTCAAAGAGATACCCAATTGTAAAAATTACTCAATATGGCAAACGAAATAAAACTGACTACAGGTTAATTAGAAAAGAGTTCAAACAAAACTTAATTTAATCATATAATTAAGAAAGAATTAAAGCTCATTAGTAAAGTTTCACACATTTCAAGTCTTCTTTTTATCAACTTTATCGAACTGTGTATAGTAGCAGCAGAAACCATCGATATAATTGGGATTACAGAAAGCTGGACAAATGCTAACGATTTAGCTGCGTTATTAGAAATTAAGGGTTTCATTATGTTTCGGCAGGAGAGAATTAATAAGAAAGGAGGTGGTGTGTTGATTTATGTAAGAGAAAATTTAAATTTTTCGGAAGTAACTTTTGAAGGTAAATCTCAATGTATTGAATCAGTTTGGATAAAACTAACAGATCATAAAGGTAAGAATTTGGTTGTGGGAAATGTTTATAGACCCCCGAATAGCACTGTTGAACAGGATGAAATTCTATTTAATCATATAAATGAAGCTTGTAAGAAAGGAGAAATAATTTTAATGGGAGATTTTAATTTTCCTAACATTGACTGGAAGGGTAACCTAGTTAACATTGGAAGAGGGGCAGAATTCTTGGACACGATTCAAGATTGCTTTTTAGAGCAATTGGTTCATGATAATACAAGGGGTAATGCATTATTGGATTTGGTGTTTAGCAGTTGTGAAAATAGGGTACACAATTTAACAGTGAGCGAGCATCTAGGGGAAAGTGACCACAATAGCATTAGATTTAACATTATGTTTCAGACAACTGTAGATAAAAATAATAGGTTAATTCCAAATTTTAGAGATGTAAATTTTCATAAGTTACGAGCTGAGGTAACTAATGTTTTTAAGGATGGGTTGGAGCATTCTCATATAGTAGATCAATGGAAGGAATTTAAAGATAAATTAAATGTAGCTGTTAATAAGCATATTTCGTTTAGGCAGAAAGATGTAGTTCGAAAGCTTTCTCCTATGTGGTTTTCAAAGGAAACAAAACGAGCTCTTAAGTTAAAACAAAAGACGTATAAAATATTTAAAGAAACAGGTAGGGACACTGATGGTAAGGAGTATAAAAAAGCTAGAAGGGAGTTTAAGTATATCAGTAGAAAACAGAAATTAGCATTGGAGGAAAAACTTGCTAGGGATATCAACAATAATCCAAAGGGATTTTTTGCTTACGCCAGTGGAAACAATAAAGGAAATAATCATTTGGGACCACTCGAAGATTATCAAGGCAAATTAATTCAAGATGATGTAGGAATGGCAAATATTTTAAATGAATTTTTCATGGGAGTTTTTAATAAGGACTTCAAATCTGATTTCATGCAAATAGAGGATAATATGCGTCCGGTTATTAAGGAATGCAATTTTACTAGAGAAGAAGTAGTTTATCACTTAAGAAGTATTAAACCTTTTAAAGCACCAGGACCAGATGAAATTTACCCAAAAGTACTAGTGGAGTGTGCGGAAGAACTGGGAGATGTTGTACTAACTATTTTCAAATCGACGTATAATTCGGGTAATGTACCAATAGACTGGAAATTAGCAAATGTCACTCCGCTTTTTAAAAAAGGGGCAAAATGTGAACCTGGTAATTACAGACCGGTTAGTTTAACATCAGTGTTATGCAAGATTTTTGAAACATTAATAAAAAACAGCATCATATCATTTTTGGAATCAGAGAGCTTGCTGTCAGATAATCAGTATGGATTTAGGAAAGGAAGATCTTGTACAACAAATCTTTTAAAATTCTACGATAGGGTTACTGAAGAATTAGATAAAAGGAACAGTGTAGATGTAGTATACATTGATTTCCAGAAAGCATTTGATAAAGTTCCCCACGAGGCATTGCTGTTCAAGTTGGAAAGGTTAGGGATTGGGGGTGAAATTTTACAATGGATAAGGAATTGGTTAATTGGTAGGAGTCAGCGGGTGCAAATTAAAGGTAATTACTCTCAGTGGGCAGAAGTTAAAAGTGGAGTACCACAGGGTTCTGTGTTAGGTCCACTTTTATTTATTATTTTTATTGATGATATCAGTTGGGAGATTGGGAGCAAGGTCAGCATCTTTGCAGATGATTTAAAAATTATGAGGACTGTGAATTCTGGGGAACAAATAGAGCAATTACAAGGTGATTTAACAAAAATATCAGAATGGGCTGTTAAATGGGGTATGTCTTTTAATATCAGTAAATGTCAAGTGTTGCACATGGGTATCAAAAATAGTAAGGCTGCATATGTTTTACAGGGTGCAGAAATCAAAAATAGTGAGATTGTAAGCGATCTGGGTGTGTTGGTAAATGAGGATTTTAAAATGAGTCATCAATGTACAGTGGCTAGCAAAAAAGCTAATAGAATGTTGGGGTACATCAGGAAAAGTGTTTCATCAAAATCTAAGGATATTATCTTGCCATTGTACAGAGGTTTAGTAAGGCCACATCTTGAGTATGCTGTACAGTTCTGGTCACCATATCTTAAAAAAGACATTGCATTGTTAGAGAAAATTCAGCACAGGGCTACTAAAATGGTTCAAGGGTTCTCAGGCATGAATTATGAAGATAGATTAAAAAATTTGAATATGTATACTCTGGAAGAAAGAAGGGTTAGGGGAGATTTGATTCAACTATTCAAATTTATCAAACAAGGAGATGTGGAGGGTTTAGATTTTAATATGAGTGATAGAACGAGAGGTCATGGGTTTAAGTTAAACAAATCCCATTTTAATCGGGAAGGGAGAAAACACTATTTCTATAATAGGGTAATAGACAAATGGAACAACTTGCCAGTGAATATTGTTAATTGTAAAGGAGTAACGGATTTTAAGAAGAAGTTAGATATGCATTGGGGGATAGTTAAGAGGTACTAGATGGACCAACCTTGTTGGGCCTTGAGCCTGTTGTTGGTCGTCAATATTTGTATTTGTATTTGTATTTGTATTTGTATTTGTATAAGTTCACCTAAAATGTTAATTAGAACGATTTAATTTTAAATTACCTTTATTTCAGACAATCTTCCAATTGTAGAGAAAATAAAATATTCGAACATTATAATAATTGAAATTATGTGCTAAGGTGAAAAAAAAAATGCTTTTTATTATTCGCAATATCAATTTGAAACTTCGCAATGTCAAAATGAAAACATTTGCTTTCAAAAAAAGTTAATGGATATTTTTAAATGTCAAAACAAAACCTTTATTAAAATGCATATTTTTTATACATAAATACGTACCACGAAATAAAGTCTACATTTCATAAGTACACTTAATACTCAGTTTGGGAAACGATGAAGAGAAACTTTTCGCTGATATACTTTTAAAAAAAAAAAAAAAGACATAAAAAGCTTACATTAAGTTTCCATTGACACCCACGGGAAACGTAATTGACTGATAGGTAATTTTACATTAAACATATTCCCATTTGAAATGAAATTAAATAAGTTAAAAGGGTAAGGTGGAGTTAATTTTTTAATTATCTTTTTTACGGATATTGAGAATAACATGCACGCACACAAAACTACGATTCATTTATATTTTTTTGTACAGTGAAAACCAATTTAATGTATTTACCATGATGGTAAAAATTCAATGCGTGGGTTTTACTATTTTACAATGATTCTGAAAAACAACCATCCATATTAAAAAGCTTTCAATAAAGCATTTAAATAGCTAGTTTGTGTCTTCAAATGTATCGCTGTAGAGAATCCTGAAAACATAAAAGATTAATCAACAACTGTGTTAGAATTATAATAATTTACAGATTGTGAATAATTCAAGTGAATCCCATTTAAATGCTGGTAGACATTCAGCGAGGGGGATAAAATAGTTTGATGTTGCAGATGAAGATTTATTTTATTGTAACTGTTATGCAAAATAAATAAAATCAGTCATCCTGAAATCGACCTTTTAAGCAAAATAACGAGAAGCACTTAACAGTAGCACTTACGAAAAGCTTTTTATATCTTACTTATAAATAATCTCTATTACTGAAAAATTAATAAAGAAAAACATTTTATGCATTAAACTAGATATTTTTTGTAAAACATGTATAAATTTATCTTTTGCGTAGGTGTTCCCTAGATAAGAGAGGAAATGAGAATAAAGTGTTCGATGCAAAAATAGAAACTTTCTCTAACGTTACACCGTTTTCCAATTTTTAATACATGGAACATTTAAAATTACTGTTTTTGAAAAGAATACAAATACATTTGGCTTGCCATCATTCTAAATATGTCTGTGATCTCACAAACTTTTATGTGGACAGAAGTCATTTGGATGATAGTAATTATTTTCAACAATTTATCAACTATACTAATCGTTTTATTTCACAAGTCTCTCCAAAGCGCAATCAATAACCTTTTGATGTGTCTCTTTGCCGGGAATCTTCTGTACGGAATCTCAACTGCTTTCAGCATAATCGTATCTACCACACCGAAATTACTAGATTCTTGCAAGTATTGCTGCATTTTACACATTGTATTTATGCTCGTTCCTGGGCTAGTGGTTTTGTACAGCTTAACGGCCATAACTCTGGATAGATACGTGGCAGTATTTTTTCCCTTGAGATATTCTCAAGTTATCAGACCTCGTTATATAAATATTGCCGTCTTGCTTATATGGAGTATTTCTTTAGTAACTGGATGCCTGCCTCTTTGGTGGAACACTCACCTGGAGGTTAAGACCAAGTCAATCTGTCATATGCTGAAGATAGTGCCAGGTGCATACATTTGGTCGTTTATTATTCCACCTGCAGTAATCACCAATGCAACTATTTTATATGTGTACACCCGAATATGCTGTTTGAAGAATCGTCAACTGCGAAGAATCGCCCCAATGACAAGAGATCGCGAAAACCTTCACGACTCCGCCTTCAAGAACGATTCCAGAACTGCTGCAATGGTTGGAATCATAATCTTCAGCAGTGTGTTCGCTTTGACTCCCTTCCTCGTCATGGTTATATTGGCGACCATTGGATTAGAGACATCAAAATCCATGTTAATGTGCTCCGTGACATACGAAATAAGTTTTATTAATCCGATGTTCACGCCTGTTATTTTTGCATGGAGAAACGAGAATTTCCGAAAAGTTTTAGAAATTATGTTCGGCCATAACACAATAAAGAAGCAGGTGGGAGGTAAAAGGACTAATAATAAGAGGTCAGAAGCAATTACGATTGAGGCACTTAATTCGACATTACTTACCCAAACTAGCTATGTTAGCTCAATGGCACTGTGAAAATGTCGACTACAAATGAAGTTGCTTCATACTATACAATTTTTTGCAGATTTTCTTCAAATTACCAATATGTTATACCGTTGATTAACACAACCAATGGAGTAAAAATACTCTTTACATCTCAAAATAATGGCAGTATGTATCTATGAATGCTGGTGTAAACGAATATTGATAATTTTGGATCGAAATATTAAATCACTGTAACCCAATAGAAGTATAGAACTTGGTGAGGTTTTTTCTTTACAAACCATTAAGTATTTAAAATTACACATTCGAAAAAAATTGTTGATAATATTGTATACTATTATTCAAATACTGGATTTTCAAATTTTGTTCAGACAAAATTTACTAATTTAAAGAAAACAGACAGTTTTATGTTAACTTATTGAAATATCTTAATATACATTAAATAAGCTAAATTCATAAATTTTCTCAAACTCGATAAATTTTTCAGAATTTAAATTTCTAATGTGTTTAATAAAAATAGGATATAAATTATAGTATACTAAATGTATATGCTATAAAAGCTTTTTGATAATGTAGATAATTACTTTATAAAGTAACGGTTATTTTGAGAACTATGCAATCATAGTGACATAATAAAAAAAACTCAATGCAAACATTAAGCACTTAATATCCAAGTTATTGTAAAAACAACTATTTTACTTTTTCTTTTCACAATGCATTAAAAGAATAACATTAAATATTCATTTTTCTTTACAAATTTAGCTTTCCTGCAGGCTAAATAATACAAAAGAGACATGGTTATTTTATAGAAGTTATTTTATTGAAACTCAATCTATGATTCCTTAAAACTCACTCAAGTGATGCTATACACCATTCATAAAGTACAATGGTTACTTTCAGTTCACAATAATTGTGTTGGATGGCATTTTATGATAGCTATCACAGCAAATTGAGCACCACACACATCACACATTTCAATAGCAAACATTCATCACTGTTAGGAAAATTATAGACAGCACTATACAAACACACAAAAAAAACAGCACTTAAATTATGTGTTTCGCATAAATAAATTAAAACTAACTCAGCAAATTGTGTTTAAACATGCAAATCCATTCATAAATTGTGTAAATCTACAACTACAAATTAGTTAAAAATATATTGCTCAGGAAATATGAAACTTCAAAATATTGTTACTAAGAAACAATAAAATCACAATGTTAGGCAGTAAGTGTTTTGAGCAAACATATTGTGTAAAACAAGTTTCGTTCTGAAACAGTTTCTTAAAAGCTAAGTCGATTTATTTGTTAGAGATATAAAAGTATAAAATTCATGAAGAAAATATATTATAGCAGTCTATAAAGTACAAATTTGATAAAAATTCCTTTACTTTGAAGAAGAAAAAAAAATAAGATATGTGAAGAATAAACAATCACCAAAAAGTCATAAATACTAATGGCTAAAGGTTAATAATACAACCCAATTATTATGCACTATAAAAATGTTAAAAATTGCAAGGTTTAAATCTGCACTAAATGTTAAATGCTCAAACTCATTTAGTGGTTTTTAAATAACATTTTGATGCATAATGTTTAAACAAAATTTTAATTTAAACATTTTATGCATAATGTTTAAACAAAATTTTAATTTAAAGATTCAAAACGCTGGGTTACAATAAAAACGTATTTTACTCTTGATAACTTTGACTTATCAGTGTCACATTAGAATTAAATAAGCACCGTAAAATAGTTAAGAACAACAAACCCTTAAATAACTTATAAAATTTTCAAATGTCTGTAAACTTCACAATATGCAAAGCAACATTGTCGATCTTTAATCCTAAAATAGCCAATATTCCTAACACAAACAGATTAAACTATGCAATGAAAACCATATATAATTAAAATGCAGATTAAATTTAATAGCAATTGAATTAGGTTTGAGAAACAAACATGATTTGACATATTCAATGAATTTCTATTAGATATGACAGATTCTCAAACAAACAATTTTCAAATTAAAATCTGCATATCACATACATACCTTTGAACACACATATATAACTATTCAAAATTTGTATATAAAATATTGGTTTTGAACACAATTATGTAATATATGTGGGAAAAAACAAACCTAAATTATATAGCAATGGATAAATTAAATTTATATGAAGATTTATATATGATTTAATGCATAGTTTTAAATATATCGATATTTTAAATGACAAGAATTTGATAATGAGACAATGGTAGAAAATGGAGACGATTTATCTGATTTCATGATTACTTTCATAAATTATACTGGAAATGCCAGGAATATTCTTTATACATGCTAATTTATCATTCCTATATTTTACTGTAATTTTGTTGGTTTAAAAAACAAAGCAGTATGTTTTTTTTTATCACAATAAAATGCCATTTTTAAATTAAAAAAAATACTGGTTTTAAACGCAATTATAATCCTTAGTTTGGGTTTGCAGAAACAAATTATTGGCTCTCATTTTCAAACTGCCTAGTAAGTTAATGACACAGATAAAAAAATAGCATTGTATCGCAAATGACCATCTAATGGAGATAAAAGCTCACTGAAGGTTAAGCACATCAAAAGCAGAGATCAGTTTTTACTTCATAATAATATGAGGAGTTTATATGCTATCAGAGAGTTATTAATGGCAATAATAAACACTGTGCGTGCTTAGCATTCGCAAGTTGCATTTTATTTTAATCAATCTAAACTAAGTAACCTTTTAAGTTTAGGTTGACAATTAAAAAATTTATGTAAGTGAACAAAAAGTTCCTTCACAAAATTAAAATTGATTACTACAAAGTTTACAACTAAAAGGTTACCATACAAATAATTTTTTAAATGTACACACTCAACTTCCCTTAAAACATTTCAGTTAGGTAAAATTCTTAAACATACAAAAAAAAATTACAACACGGAATTTCAGTATGGCTATAAAAAGAATAAAATACTTCCAGTTAAGATTCAGGAGTCCATTTAATTCAGGGCTCCACGATCACACAAGTATTTGTAATTATATTTAAAATCAAATAGATGCATTATTTTATAAATTTTATTATTTTCACTTTGTAGTCTCGTCTGCTAAAAGTGCTAAGTTATCATACACATAGTAGTCACAAGCCAATTATTTACACTATAGACATCACTAACAAATCCCAAATCTCCGAACTTGGAAGATAGGCATAGGCAAGAACGAAAATGGCACTTTAATCTTTCGATGGATCACCAAATTCATTCGGTATTTGAAGAAGAGAAAATAGAGAAAGGCCACATCAATATCACAAACTTCCATATTGGGTTCAGTCTTCAAATTGTTTATTCAGAACACATACAGCTATACTCGGTTAAATTCTGTACACAGCATCGAAAGGAGTTCACGGAATGATTGGCCTAATTTTCCTTGCATAGTCTGCCTCTTTAAAATGAATGACTGTATGGCTAAAAGTTGCTCGTGACAGTACTTGCACTTAGTTACTCTGAAAAGAAACAAAATAATTGTCAAGCATTGGCTTTTAATGTAAATTACACAAATACTAACTAAATAAAAAATGTATAAATTTAACTACAGAATTATAGTTAAAGCTATTTTGAATCGTTTGCACTGCAGTGTCACCAATGGGGCCAATGTTTTAAGCCATTCTTTGCGAACTTCTTCACTTCCACTCTGCCGCTTTCACCACAAATTTGGTAAAAGTTTTTCTTCTTTTTGAAATTCTCCAATCACCCATTACTTGCCTTAACGTCTGTGAGTCCTAATTGTTTTCCGAAATCTTCAGCCTTTTCTCCCAAGACATTTCCTTCAAGTGGTATATGTTCTTGGACTGGCACTGCATAATCCACTTCAGCAATCTTCACTCTTAATCTTTTTTTTATACCTTGATAATCACCGAAGTTTTTTAAAATCACTTGATAAGGTGCTATAAGGGATACCAAAGTCCTTGGCTATTTCCACCTTTCTTTTTCCTCCCTTTTCTTCTCTGTTACAGAGAGTGTATACCTGTTCGTTTTGTCGGCATTATTCGCAACGACAAGTCAACATCACATGAAACTCGAAGTAAAAGTGAGAAGGGGTCAAGTGTTGCAACTGGTTCTTCAGGTATTAACTGAGTTGCTTTCTGGATAGTGGTAATGTTCCAAGAAACTGACTTACTTTGTCATAGACACCAGCTGGCTTGAGGGAGGATAAATAATTAATATTCTTTGTTGGACACTGCCTTAAAGGGGATGGGATACAGCCCTGGGAATCTAGTTTGGCGACATCCAAACAAAAGGGCGAGGCACAGGTAGGAATATTTTGTACCTATCCCCTTTCAGTAATGCACAATAGGAAAGAGAACTGACAAGAAGGACATGGCAATTATATATTTGCTAAAGGTTCTTCAAAGTCCATAGTTTTGAGAGGAAAACAAAATTTTGAGTTGTGAGGAAACTTTGAGTTATCAAAAATAAGGGAAAAAACTTTCAAATTAAAGAGATAAAATTACATGAAATAAATAACAAAGGTGCAAGGAAATTGTTTTTTTTTTTCATGTTATTAAAAAATTCGAGTTATCATGAGTCTACTGTATATTTCTGCAAATATTTTAACTTTAGGAAACCTGCTTGAAATTGAAAATGTTAAATTGTAACCAAAATAAAATCCGAAATTCTGGCTTCTGAAAATGTTGGAGTGCGAGGGCTCATTTGCCGCATGTGTTTCAACGAGAATTTGAAACAAAATTGGTGCAGAATTCCCAACCTTGTATTGGCTGACTAATAATAGCTCAGGTACAAAGTTTTCTACCTAATAATGTAATAAAAATATTTTTAATTTTCTTTAGATACTAGATTTTTATTCTAAACTGATGAAATGTTTATTGTATTTCTTATGTATGAGGTCTGCTAAGTAGTCAAAACATTGTATACCTCAAAAATGTAAAGGAATAGATTTGTCTGGTCCTTTTTAACAAAATAAAACTGATGAGGTTTTTTAAAAAAAATTGATTGATAATAACATGCAGAAATAACTGATTTTTTCACACCTTAATATTAAAATCTATAACAAGTGAATAGTGGAGGTCCAATAACCTAAAATTTCTAGAATATTTCTTTTTAATTTTCTTGACTTTTTAGGTCATTTAGTTTTTCTTGATGATTGCCGGTTTCTCTATTTTATAGGGGTATGTGAAAACCATCTAATACTTAATTTTATAAGCCACTGGTTTTGTATAAATATTTTAAAATATGACTAAAAAAAGACTAAGAACTATAGTTTAAACTAGGAGGCTCCGCCCCCTGCTCCGCTGACGCTCCGCCAATTCCCAGAGAATTGCTACGCAATCCTCATAGGTTTGCTTCGCTCACTAAAAGGTAGGACACAATAACAATGTGTCCTAGTAACAATACATTTTTAATTATATTACTAAAAACTTTAAAAGTTGAAATTTAAATTAATATTCATCTTGGCATCACTACATTTTTACGCCATGTAAGTCAATATAAAATCATTTAAACTAATTTCTTTTTAATTACAAATGAAAACAATGGTACCACTGGAAAGCTACAATTATTTATTTATTTTACACGTTATTTCCACACCTTTCCCGCGTTTCAGCTAAATTTCTAACATTATTGGTAGTTTGTTTTAGCCATAAATGACGTTAAGATTACCATAAATCTTGCGTAATTTACTGAGTTTTTACGTCATAAAAATAAAGCTCATAGAAATCTAGTTTTCAAAATTGCTAACAGATGGCAACACCCTTATTTTTCATTCATTGAAAGTTGGGAAAAGCGTTTTTCAAAACTTCTATTTTTTAATTTATAAGGCTTATATTCTTCCTAATTTAAGCTGACATCATCAAAATAATTATTTACCAATGAATTGAAGGGGTTAATCGTCAAAATGGCTTACATAATGGCAAAATAAAAATGTGGGCGCAACAGAATTTTGTAAACAAAGTAACTGTTGCCATTCCGCATATAGAAAAACAGCTTTTTCAATCACTGCGTAAGAGAACTATATTTAAAATTTGATCTATAAAGTAAAAATCTTACCTTTCTTCTCCGCACAAGTCAACTCCAATGCGAGGTGGGGCATCTATGTTTGTCTTGATGACATTTCCAAACTTCTGTAAAACCAGTTTCACGGAAGAACAGCCAACAGACATGTACCTAAAAGGGTTTCATAATTTTAAAAAAAATATCCTACAACTTTAGATGATAAACTATAAAAAACAAAGTTCTTTTGATAAAAACTTGATGTTTACTTTCTTTCAACAAAAAGTTTTTTTAATGAAAGAAAGTAACATTTTCTAATTAAAAGTAGGAATGAAACGGATATCCGGTAACTATCCGGTATCCGGCTGATTTTTAACTATCTGATATCCGGAAGTAAAATGCCGGATATCCGATTTACCAAGCCGGATATCCGGATGAATAAAACATCGAAGATTTTTTTTTGTGGCGGTCAATTATCTTTGCTTTAAGTATTTTCCTGAAAATTTTACCAATGTATTAACACTGTGCAGATTCTCCCTTGAATTTTTCTCGTTTTTAACTTTAAAATTCTATTAAATTTTTTTTAACGAATCGTTATGGTGGAGGGTTATAACATCTCACAACTAATATAAAGTTGTAACAAAAATAATTTTCCCAAAAGTTTAAGCAAACTTGAGTTTTCATGTTTGGAAAGAAAGGGCATATAGTAAAAATACAATTATTCAGAAATTGAGTTTAAAGTGTACAAAACATACGCCCATTGCTAGCAGCACCCTAGACTAACCCTTTGTAAATAAAAAAGTTTTGTGAATGTTTATTCAATCTTGGTATCACCTTAAAGGTAAGGAATTGGGGAATATTATAGAATAAAAAAATATTTTGTAATTTTTGACCGATTTCCGTTTTGTCTAGTGTGTATGAGAAGATATTTTCATAAAAAAGAAACTGCCGGATATCCGATCGGATAACCGGCAAAATCCAGTTCGAATATCCTGTTTGTAATGTGCGCCGGATATCCGATATCTGGCAAAACCACTATCCGGTTCATCCCTAATTAAAAGTATTATTCTTTATTATTTTATATTTGCAACCTTTAAGACCAATAGGTTTATGTCAATCCTGTCTTTAAATTTTTGTGTCATGAAAACTTAGTATTTTATTTTATCTGCTCGATAAAAAACAATTTATTTTTAACTATGTTCAGTTAATAGATTTTCATAAAAATTTCTTGTGTGTTTCCTATAGATATTTTCAGCCACAAACTACAATATAGTTAGTTTCTATTTCCTTGAAAGTTATTTGAAGATGCAAGAGTTTAAGTAGTTGGCAACTTATTTTTAGAATTGCATTACAAAAGTGACAGTAGAAATCTTAAATGCCATGTTCAATTTTAATTAAATTAACCCTGCCTAATTTTAATCACAAGTGCAGTACATGTTTTAGATTACGATATATCATAACAGCAACTTATGTTTAAACATAAACAAAATACATGCTTAAGAAAAACTATATATGTAACATAATGCAATAAACGTTATTGAGTAATGAAAAATAGTGTAAGTAAGGAAAATATATAAATTTTTAATTTTGTACAGTTTTAAAATCAAAAAGATGTACTTTAAATAGGAAAAAAACTAATATTTTTTTGGGTCACTTCAGAAAACACATTTGTAAACATTCATAATAAAAGAATTCATATAAAATAATTCTTTAAAAAGTGAATTTAAAATATCTCTCATTATTTATGCATCAAGATATTTAAAAAAAAAAAAAGTCAATGAATAATAGAATCATCGTTAAAAATTAAATAACCATATAAGCTTAATATAGGGTAGTATCATATTCAGTGAAGAAATAAACACAAATTCGAATACATTTAGCCAATCACAGTTTTGGAAGAGCCTCAAAAATGGGGTACCAGATACAAATGGGTTTTAAAAAAAATGCTACTTACGATTCATATTTGCTTTGCACAAGATCTTGAATAGAAGGCAGTAGGGTTTGGCACAAATCTAGAGACCACAAGTCTCTGCAAAAAAGAAACAATTATGCAATTAATAAGTTCAAATGCCAGTACCATTTCAATGTATTAAAAATGGTAAAAGCACAATATATAATGAAAGAAAGTTGTAAAATAATGAAACATGCCTAGCTATTTAAAACGGGTTGTTTCACAGAAATACTGTAAATATAATATTTTGAAATGTCATAAAATAATAATTGTTGAAATTTTTTAATTTATTAGTTGTTTCAATGCAAGATAGTTAGAAATAAAATGTTCAACTTAAACAAGGTGTCACATATATATGTATTTAAAAGTATATCTTACTGTCTTCGATTCAAAACAGAAAGGAAATCTACTAGCACTGCTGGGTCGTTCATGCTAATTGAAGTTTCTGTTGCAATCTGTAAAAAAAGGAAGAAAAAAATAAGTTGACTATGCACTTTTGTCAAAAATGGCATTTAATTCTTTAATAAATGTACTTATAACCAGATTATTTAATTAAAACTACAGGATTTAAAAAGATAATACTAAAATCTGCTTAACTACAAGGATGAAATTGACAAAAAAGCTGAAAACATAAAGTGGAGTCAATTATATGCGAGTCGCACCAAACAGCTTAAAACAAAAATCGGACAGAATTATTTACGACAGACGTTTCAATTAATAAAACATTCAAGAGTTTTACATTCCTAACAAAAATACTAGTTTACAGAAATATTGATTTAATTCATATATTTAATATAAAACATACTTGGAATTTTACGATGTTTCAATATCATATTGTTTATGTGGTAAAGTAAATTCTTGCACATGAGGAAGCTCACACAAAAATAAAAAATAAATTAAGCCTGCGTGTTATTGACATTTCGTAACATATTCAACAATACAGAAGTATACAAGAGGATTATAAAGTAGCCTCTTCATAAAGTGCCTTTTGCTAAAAATAGTTGACAGTCTTCTATGATTAAACATAACATCAAATTAAATTTGTTCATTTCAAACCAAAAAGAAAAAATTCGAAAAATTTTCAGTGTTATAATTATTATTTTGATGATAAACTTTAGATTTTATTTTAAAGAAGGCTAAATAAATCTTTAAACACAAAAACAATACAATGTAATACCTTATGGCCTTTAGATTTCATAACTGCTAGAATAATTTGCAATTTTTTTAATCTGCTTTGAAAAATCGTTATGAGTGGCTGGTGCTCTCGACAAATCACATTCATGGCTTCTGCTTCAGAAACCTCAGGTTGGAAAGAATGGCTGATGCCTAGAGATTGGTGCATGGACTTCTAAAATATAAAAAAAAAAACAGATACGCTATAAAATGTCATTTATATTTTGTTTGAACTAGTTCATAATTCTTTTTAAAATATCTCTTAAGAGGTTCCAAATTCATTAACAAAAATAAGTACCAATTTGCAAGATTTTGCTTGATACAATGTGTTTTGTTTATTTTGAAGTCATTAAAGCAAAAATGAATTTTAAACTTTCAGTGAATTGTAGAGATAACAGAATGTCCACTTTTATATACCTGACCAATTTATTACTCAAGAGGTTTTACTTTATGTCTCAAAAAGGATTTTTTATAAATGAGAGCACTCCAATATGACGAATGTGTATAAACTTGTCTTAATATAACAATGGGGATGTACATTGAAAACACTCAGTAAAGAACATACGTTGAAAGACTTATTTAAATTAAGAGAGTAAAATTATCTAAGTAACAGATTTGTTTGAGTCTTGCAGGCCATCATTAATCGATATTTAAAAAAAAAATCATTTGTAGAAAATTTTGTAATGCTCAGAGAACTAGAAAAGCCAACAGTGACATTCAGAATTAGACTTGAAAAATCCAGATTTTTTTTTAATTCAGCAAAAATCCAGGTAATAAAATCTTTCTAAATATATATACTATATATGTTATTAACAACAGTCATAATTAAAGGGTTAATCATATATTTTGGGATATTTTTATTCTGCCTTAAAAAGTTAAAATTATTTGTTATTATTATTATAAAATAAAGATACTATTTTTATTTTAGGCAATTTATTGATCTAAATAAGCATACTTTGTTAAATTTATAAGAATAAATCTAATGAATGACAATGTATTTAAGTATTTCTGTAGTGGTATGAACTAAGCTAGAGTTGGACTTGGCATTTTTCACTTCATAACCAGATACAGTAAAACTCCAACTATGTAGATAAAACGAAGTGGATCGCCAATTATCTGGATCCAGATCGCTTCGAGAAAAAAAAAATCATCAAAATCCACATTTTAAAAGTTTCTTATCAGTGAATTATCCTGTTTTTAATAGTCATTAAATTACATTAGATGCTATAAAGCAAAATTCTTTTTTTTTACTAATAAATATTTATTTTTATGAATTATCAAATTATTTGGATATTTGACGACAGGACCTGGAGCCCAATTGATGAGGATAATTGGTGTTCTATACTGTGCACTAAAACTATCGTCAAAGTCGTGTTGACATATCTTCTAAGTTTTAATTAAAGTGACCAGCACAACTTCAAGAATTTTAACAAACAAAAAAAATCAATTGTCAATGAAAAACTTACGGGTAAAAAGTCATCCACATCTAGTCCAGCGGGTTTGTCCCTCTGTTCAGGCACATAATCGGGCACAACCGAAACAGACTTTGCTTTGATGTGGTCCGGGTACATGTGGACTCTCTGCTGCATGAAGGGGTCCTTATCCGGAAGAAACGTCGTCGGCCGGACAATGGATACGGCCTCTGGTGGGTAGCCAGACCATCTGATCGCAGTCGCTTTCTCGCAAGGCTTTTTGACTATATGCGAATTCTTATCGCTAGGAAAGGTGGGTTTCGAGCGAAATGTCTCAGGAACATTACCGAAGGAAGAAGTGTATGGTTGGGGACCTACGTGAATTGAAGAGATGGCAGGTGGTGGCGGACAGTAGTTTTTTACTGGTGATCCAATTCGTATGGGAGATGACACTGGAGATCGGGAAAGTTTTTCGGGAACTTCGGTTACTGAGTAAGTTGATTGTACTGAAATTGATTTGGACTCTTTTTCGAAGCTTTTTATAATGTAATCTTTTTGTTTTGAAGTGGCTATTGAAATAAAAACTTGTCAATGACAATAATGAAAAATTAAACATTTATATTTTTAAATTACACACACACAAATAATATTTAAAAATAAATTTAATGCATTTAAATTTATTTTTTTTTCCATTTGTGAACCTAAAATGAAAATCTGTTAGCTATACTGATTTTATTAAGCAACTGCACTATAAATAAAAATAAACAAATAGCTATTCAAAATGCTAAATAAATGGAGCACATGAACATGTAAAATATCAGGGTTGGTGAAAAAGTTATTTCTGGATTCAAAGAAACTCAAAATGAACAAGAATGGTAATCTCCATTCAGTTTTACTATCCTATCCAACATTTAGGCTGCTTTTCCAATCTTTCCTGCAAGAACTGTGATAATAGCGACTCAAGAAATGCATCGACCTTAGAAATGGCGTGTTCTGCTAAATTGAAGAATGACCCTTGAAGATAAAGCTGAAGGTACAAAAAGGGTCATGTATGGGTTTTAAGGTGAATATGCCATAATATCCTAATTTGGTACAGCTGCAAGATGGCGGTTGCACTTGCAATGTAGACTAAAATTGTCCTGATAAAAGGGAACCACTTTTTTTCGATTCTCCCTTTTCGTTTAATGTGGCATGAACATTATTAAGCATCTCACAATACGTGTCACTGTGGGTGGTCTGGCGTGATTTCAGATATCTTTTGTAGATGTATCAATGATTCCACTAAGAGGTATACCACAGCAAGGAGCATCTCTAAACATAAAATCTACGGTCCTGACTTTCAGACACCATTATTCTACATTGAGTGGCAAGTGATCACATAATCCTCGATGACATTCAGCAGCAGAGACATTGCCTTTTTGCTCTTAGAAGATAAGGATGCTGTTCATCCGATAACTCCATTTCATGCACTGGTTACATATAAAAGTTTACAATGTAAAATTTGCTGCAAAATGCAATAAAAAATACTTGATCTGACGAAAGCAATGCAAAAAAAACCAGCTATGTTTACGTTCAGCCATTCCTTTGACAAAACTAATCCTGTGCATGCCTCTGGATAACGGGAAAAAACTTTTTCACCAACCTATTACTAAAGGACATACCACTACATTTAAATGTCAGTAAATAGACAAATAAGACCTAATTCATTGGAAAATTCACCATAAATGGAAGGAAACTAAATGCAATGGAAACAGGAGGATAGCAGAAGAATAAATTTGATTTTCCTTAGTACAATTAAATCTGCGAAATAACTTAACATTTTCAATATTAGTTTTAAAAAAAGTTCACTCGTATGCAGCTCCATATTTTATAAATACATAATCAGTTTAAAATTTTTATAAATAAATTAGTGAATAAAAACAATGCAAATAATAAAATGGGGTAAAAAAAAGAAATTATCGTAACAATAAAAAAAATATTCTACAAACAAATACTACAGCTGTGAATCAATATATAGAAAATTAACACTCATTAAAAGAGCCTAAAGAAAGAAAACTAAAAATCTAAAGGAGGAAAAAATCATACCATCCATAGGTATTGGGAAGGGTTCACTCTTAGGTGGGGTTCGACACACTATTGGAAATCAGACAAAATTGCAAAAATCAGGAAAGTTTGGATTTTGAAAATTTACAATTACACTTAATGAACTGTAATAGACAAGTAAAGAGTCATGCAAAGCTTTCAAAAAATACATCTATAAGACACTAGTCTGTTATATTGACTCTGGATTCATTGTAAGATATAAGAAAGACATGGAAGAAACCTATTAATTGGCAGTTCACCTTGATGTGTAAACTAAACAATTACACATTCTACAGTTGTTTAAGTGATAGTTTTATGAGAAATTAAAATTAGAGTCATATAAAGAAAGAAGAAAAAATAGCAAAACAACCTCTTAAAGCAATTAGCAGCAATAGTGGTATTTGACCAAAATAAACATATTGGTGACACACACAAAATTAACATAAATTGTGTAATGTTTTATATATAAAAATGACCTATAATTTCATAAAATATAAAAAATGGCTAATTTGGGGGTTAGAAGATAGCAATTCTTTAATATTAAAAACTTGCAATAAGTGGGAACAAAGTTATGTTTATCCAAATATTTATTTTAAAAGAAATATCATTAGCCAAAGTACATAGTAATTAAATTAAAAGTATATATGGAATACTTACATTCACTTTTAGGATTAAATGCTATTTCCGGTTCAATTTCTTCATCAAAACTTAAGTTGTCATTTTCAACATCAAAATCTTGGCTGGGGCTTTCAACAACTTTCATATCAAGTGAACTGTTAAAAAATACTCTAATTAGAAGAATCTCTTTAAATGAAGAGGAAAAATACATAAACTAAAAAAAATTGCTGCAAAATTGATTGCACAAATCACATAATAAAATATTTCTCTGAGTAACTCAATTGTGGCTGATGAAAAAATAATTAAAGTGTGTATATGTGATCATAGAAATATTTCATAGATAAGGTTATAAAAACAGAAAAAATATTTACCGTAATTTCTGGTTTTCCGACTCCTTTTCAAAACTCTTTCTCAAGTGTGCCCTAAAATCATATAATTTGATATTGAAATATAAACTAGTAATTTGTAACAAAATAGGACAGATTCATTAAATATAAAATTTGAAAATGTGGCATTTTGGGATACTAAAGGAATGTGGTAATCTCTTACGAATTTCAAAATAATAGTAAATATCCTTATTTTGCAAGTTGAATCAAAAGACATATAATACAAAAATGATAATATTAAACTAGTTAAACAAATACAAAGCTGGGTAATTTATAATAAGAAAAAACTTTTTTATATTTATAAATTTTTAAATATTTATTAAAATCAATAAAAGAATTTTTCAAAATATAGTTTTTATTTATGTTCTAATATAATTAACTCACCCTGGTGTCGAGTTTAGACACTGATTTGGAATATAATTTGAAATATTGCTGTTATCTATTTTAGAAAGGGGTTTCAAAGTATCTAGCTGCACAGCATACACAGAAACACTGTTCATGGAGAAACTGCCAGCAATCTGGAATGGAAAGATATTTATTTAAATATACATATTAAAAAAACAAAAAGAAAAATAATAGTTATTGGTAATATGTTCTAAATCTACAACCATCTGGTATCAAAATAAAATAGCACACTGAAACATACAAGCCCTTCTATGCTTTGAATAAATTATCCACAATGTAGGCAATTATACTTTTAAGTAAAATTTATTTCATACACTTCAAAAGATCGACTGTTTAAATATCATTCAAGATTCTTCTAATACAGAACACAAAAACTACTATACACTATCTAAAGTAAAGACAATAATACATCATCATTAACATTAAAGCCCCATCTTTAAGTCATTAGGGAGTATTATTAAATAAATATAAATATTCATTAACCCTATGGTGGATTAGCAAAATGTCAAATTTCCCCTGGGAAAATAGTTTACTTGATATTTCTAGTACATGTAATTTATATATATTAATTTGCATTATACTCCCCAACGCTTTAGATTTAAAAAATATTTCACCATTGAATATTTTTATGAATTTAAAGTTTAAGTGCCTTCCTTGATGGGAAAAACTAAAAATCCGTGGACGTCTACAGATGCCCAAAACCATTAGCTGGTTAATAAATTTGAAAAAAAAAAAAAAAAAAAAAAAATTGAAAATTTAATAATATAAAGATGATTCTTAAAATTATCAAATATTTTATACACTAACATATTAATTTTTTTTTCTAAACTTATTTCCAGGTAAATGTATAAATACTCACCAGCTGATTCTGTGTCATTGTCATATCGGACACTTTCCCCCAGCCAGTTAGAATTGAATCGTAAGTGCATGCAGGCTCCCACCCATACACTCTAAGGTAGTCTTGAGATCCACTGAACATGCATAAACCACTCGAGTGGAAACATGCACATCTATGCGAACAATGAAACAAATTATTACATATACACAACCTTATTACATAAATTGAACAAAATTGTTAAATTAACATACATTTGCTATTCTGAAATATGTTAACACTAAAAATAGGCACATTTGAGAAATCTCCGATTTTATGAACTGTCAACATTTAAAGACAGTAATACCATTAAAAATAGCGTACGTTCATACAAACAAGTCTTATATATAACTAATTAAAACACTTGTATAAAACATAATACTTCAGTAATATAATATTCAAATCAATACAAGCAAGTGTTAAAACTAGAAAAGTAAAAAATAATATTTTACAAATAAAAAATTCCATTGGTATCTGTTTATATGAATTAAATTACCTCACAGCTGGCCCATCACCTCCAGTAGTAGATACTAACTGAAATGACTCTAAGTCCCAAAATTTTACCGTTCTGTAAACATAAAAGAAAGCAATTTAATATTGGGTAGAGCAAGTGCAAAATCTATTTAAAGTCAAGAACTAAGTATAATTTGAATAAGTTAAACATGAAATAAACTTATCTTCAGGTTAACAATTAAAAAAAAATTGGTAATTGTAGGAAGGGAAAGTATAGATTTTCAGACATTTCATTATGAAAGGCATTAAAATTGGTATATGCATTTGAAAAATTAAAAATTTAACAAAATTATAGTGGAATGAAATTTGTATAAGAAGGGACTGAAAATCTTGAAGCTTACTCTCTATAAAAACCACTTTTTCCTCTCAAAAAAATAATGAATCCAAAAAGTTATATTTTTAATTTAAAAATAATTTCTCTATTATCTAAAAAAAAAAAAAACTGCTGCTGTTGCTGGAGGACAACACTTTTCCCTCTTCCATTTTTCAAGTCACTATTAATAAAGTAACTGTAAGATAATTATGAAATTTACTGAGTGTTTAAAAATGTTTGGGGAATATGATGATGATATTTTTATTATAAAATAACACTTGTCTCATATTTGCAAGGCATTACCAGAAAGTTGAAGCATAAATGCCCATTTATGATCAAAATTGGTATGGACCTCTTTTTTTACATATATGCTCATGGAAATCTCCTCGCTTTTTAGGCATATACATTTTATAAAGATTATTTCATTCTAATTCGAATTTAGAATTTTCTATTCTATAAAGGGTACATCTCAAGTAATGTGCAGGTAAAAAAAGAAGTATATGCACACACCGATCGGCACTACAACTGGCAAGAAGGAATTCATTTGGATGAAATTCAACTCCAGAAACGGCTGCAGAATGTCCCTGGAATTCTGTCAAAAGCTTTCCAGCACTAAGGTCCCATAACTGAAAAATATTGTAAAGATATTAAACTTTCTTGGATAAAATGATATGAATACTAGGGAAAAACACAGATAAAGTAAAAACAAAAGTTAAAAAACGAAACAACAATATTTAATATCAGAATAAAAAACTTGTAGGACAACGTATATTACAAAATTAACAATTATTGATTCAATGATTTAAACCAGTTTTCATATTTCAAGTATATTTAAAAAATCTACTTACTTTCACAGATCCATCTTCAGCACCAGAGGCAACCCATTTGCCATCAGGACTGAACTTTAATGTATTTACAGCTTTACTATGTCCCTACAAATATGCAAGAAATTAAGAAAATCTTGCAATAGGAATATGAAATATATGAAGTAGACGACAAGTGTTTAAGTTTAAAATTAAAAAACAGCCATAATTAACAACTAATAAACTTTTCTATCTCCAGAACCCTGAGTAATGCGAGTTGACAAGTAAAGAGATAAAGTGCGAATGACACAATACTGTGGAAATTTATAGACAACAAATTCTGAACATTATTTGATTGGTTAGGAAAGTTTCTCTTCGCCTTTTAAAGACTTGCAATATGGTTGAGAAAGAAATGCAGGGTACGGACATAATTGAAAGCTGTTTTGGCTATACGAGTAAATAGTGTGATATCAGCTAAATTGGTGTGGGAAATTGCATCATGTGTTGAAATAGTCAATCAGAGAAAGCATTTAGTCGTTAGAAATAAAGAGTGTTAAGGAATGGTATCCAATATAAAACTTTATAGCTGATTTAAAAGTGGGTGTAAGTTAGAAAATATTCTTTCATATACATACACCAACATTCGAAAAATTAAACCGTTAACATTTCAAAAATTCAATTTGTTAGTTTCTATTTCACTACAAATGGGCATAAATTGTTCTACATCACGTGACAAAAGTTTGTAGTTTATTTGGTATCATATTTGGAAAATTACTATTTTTAAATAAAAAGATTCACTAATAGTTGAATAACTAAATTTGTTTTATTTTTACTCTTAATTAGCCTTATTAATAATGTAAATGCATGTATTGCTTTTTAAAAAATGACAAATGGCAGAGAAAAGTTCAAAAGGATTTCCATGCAACAAAAATTTTGAGAAACAATGCAATTTAACAAATAAATAAATTACATATTTTACTTACTTTATATGTGTATATACAACCTTTCTTTCTAGCATCCCACAACTAAAACAATTAAAAAAAGTATGTTTGCATATAATTTGAAAAATAAAATTATTTTAGTAATCATCTTTTAAATTAAATTAAGATGATGATAAATTTCAAAAATAAATTTAAAATCATTGCATTTAGCTATTAACAAGGTATTATTAAACACATTTATACTACTAATTTTCTTAAGAATTTAAACTCGATTTCATTATAAATAAAGCGTTTACACTCAAAAACTAAACTGAAAAAAAAAAACTTTTTTTATTTTTGCAAAAATAAAAAAAAATTCAGAATACAAATTTTCCAAAGAATTGAAATTTTTAAAAAAGTATTTAAATTTTAAGTATGAGTGAGAAGTATATATATTTATATACTATTTATATATTATATAAAGTTACAAATAATATAAAAATAAAATTATATAACTTTATAATGTACATTACCTTAATATTTGTGTCAAGGGAGCCAGACACTATGTAATCGCCATATGGATGAAAGTCTAAACACCTAATTCCAGCTTTGTGACCTGTGAGGGTTCTGATGACTGAAATAAAATTATTTTAATGTTTTATAAGATGTTTCTGTGTGAAAAGATCTATATCAATAAAATTCAAATTAAACTGTGATAAAAAGATCAATTGTTTTTTATACTAAACAATTTTACAGTTTCAATGAAAAACAAATTACTCCATAAACATTAATAAAAAATATCCAAAATAAAAAATAAAATACATAACAATAACTGACACTTACTCTTTGAAGCTTCTAAATCACACACTTTTAAAGCCCCGGACAGAGAACCTGCACACACCATAATTTCCCTTGGATCAAAACAAACACATTCCACGGATGTTGCATGGCCATTTATGCTCTGAAAATAATAATAATAAAAAAATTAATTCATTACCAAAAACACAAAATTAAGTTATATGAACAAAATTTATAATTTTTAGACTGCTAGGATATTCCATTTAGAAATGAATGTTCCTTTACCTTTTCTTTATTAACAATTATTCATAATAAAAAGCATATTCTTTATTGAGATAGTTTTAGCAAATCCTAACTAATTTAGTAAAATTCTATTTTTTTATTTTAGAGGAGGAGATTATATTTTGCTTGCAACAAAACATTTTTCCTTCTTCTCTTTTTCCATTCTACTTCATAGACACAAATTTTTATCTATATATATAAATGCGAAAAACCCACTCATCACTCATCACTAATTCTCCAACTTCCCGTATACCTATGAAGATGAAATTTGGCAAATTTGTTCCTTATACCTTAAATAGGAAAAGTAAGCTATTTTTGTTCCGATCGAACGGATTTAAGGGGTTGTAAAACCCCTTTTTCGAAACTTCTCCATAGGATTAACATGGAGAACATGTAACAATGCAAAATATAAAATTTAAACAATGGAAATTTTTAATATTATGTAACGTACGAGGAGCATTCTGATTGGCTGATGACTAAATATCGCCAAAATGTCGCCAAATAACTAAAAACTGTCGCCAAATAACTAAAAACTGTCGCCAAATTAATAAACTTCGCCAAATAAATTAAAATTTCACCGAATGAATAAAACATTTCGCCAAATTAATAAAATATCGCCAAATGAACTAAAATCTATATATATAAATGCGAAATCCCCACTCATTCACTCATCACTAATTCTCCAACTTACTGTATACCTATGAAGATGAAATTTGGCAAATTTGTTACTTATACCTTAAATAGGAAAAGTAAGCTATTTTTGTTCAAATCGAACGTATTTAAGGGGTTGTAAAACCCCTTTTTCGATGTTTGTAGCGACGTTAGTTTGGGTATCTACAGATCTAAAAGACCTAGAGTGCTGAAATTTGGAGCACAGATTCATCTTGGGCCGTAGAGATGCACTACGAAAGGATTTTTAAAAATTCGAACTCAAAATGCCAAAATAACGATTTTTTAGAAACCTTCCCATAGGATTAACATGGAGAACATGTAACAATGTTAAATATAAAATTGAAACAATGGAAAATTTTAATATTATGTAATCAGGAGTATTCTGATTAGCTGATGACTAAATATCGCCAAATAAATAAAACCTACGCCAAGTTAATAAAAACATCGCCAAATAAATTAAAATTTCACCGAATGAATTAAAAAATTTCGCCAAATGAATCAAATATTGCCAAATGAGAAAAATTTGATCATATTTGTAAAAATAACATAAAAATGGCGAAATTAGTGTCAAAAAATTATAAAATATATGTCAAAATGGTGAAAATATGATTGGATAACGGGATATTCTGTACTACAACAACTATGAAAATTAAATTTGGCATGGAGCATGACATTTTAAGCCAAAATTGCTCACTAAGAAAGGATGTTCATTTTCAAAAATTCAAACTCTAACTGCCAAAAGTAAAAATCCTTGCCACTTATCCACTGACTCATTACTAATTTTCTAACTTTCTGTATATCCAGGAAGATGAATTTTGACAGAGTTGTTACTTATATCTTACATAGAAAAATAATCTATCTGGTAGGTAGAAGCCACTCTGTACCGTAATAATTGGTTCATGAATACTTTGGACCCCACGTGGTAGGAAGGTCAGAGGGAGAGTGTATAAATGGTCAATCTGATTGACGCGGCCTACCTTCCTCTACTCCATGTTATGTCATTTATCCACGAAGGCTGATTTTTCATAGAATTATTGGAGTGGAAGTGTATACTGCCTGTCACCAAGGGTGACATTTTCCTTCATGCGGTATAAAGATCAGAGGGTAAAATGGGTTAACAAACGACCTGATCGACGCGACTCACTTTCCTATACCATGGTAGGTCATTTATAGCAAATAACACGATTCCCCTGGGAGTAATGTGAACGAAAGCCTGCAGTTAAGGGCGACATTCCCTTCACGGTCAGCAGCGGAATGGGTTAATAATCGGCTTGATCGATGCGGCCTACCTTTCTGTATATGAAGGTATGCCTATACGAGTAGTTATGTGGCGGAATCGAAAACTGTTGTTATAGACTCTGCCCCCACGTGGTACAAGTGCAGAGGGGGATTGGGTTTGCGTAAATCTTCTGTAGTAGTAAGTAGGGGATTGATACGATTTTTTTAAAAAAATTGATTTGAAGTTCAATGAAGTAAAAAATATGATTTATTTTTTATTTAAAAAAGTTAAATATTTAAAAAGTGCGGGGACAAAATCTAAATAAAGTGCTGGGGAACCATCCCTCCTCGCATATTGATAAAGTTTACCGTACAAAAGAAAAAATATGAAAATCTTGAAATTGGCAAATGAACCTTTTAAAATTCTTTTTCGTTTTTTTTTCTTCGTATATTTTCACCAATTTGTGAAACTTAACGACAAATGTTGACATAGGTGTATAATAAAACTTTTTCAGATAATTTTTATTAACATGTATAAGAGTTCTTCCCGTTTAAATCTTTGGGATGTTACTGAAGGTTAAAATATGGATGGTGATCAACGGGAGTAATGCATATATATCTACGTTATTGTGTAGACAACTTCATATTAGCAATCTTTCCAGTTCTTGCAGGACCTTGCCAATAAAATTTTGTTTCAAAATAGTACTTTTAATACTGTGGTTTCCCGTCGTGGGTGACAAATTAAGAATATTGTTTATTTCGCTATAAATATTGTATCTGTATCAATTTTGTAATTTATTTCCTTCCCGTGCGTAGAACGGGTATTTCAGCTAGTATTACTATAAAAGAGAGAATTGTGTTGCTAAGCTCTTTACAAATTCTCCATATTAGATATATAATTTTAATTTTCTCCAATAAATAATAACATATTAAAGTTTCAATAATATCTGGATGCATTATTAAAATTATACAAAAGAAAATACTGTCTTTGTTGAATAATGAAGCTTTTTTATAAATGGACTCTACAAATTAAACCATCTTCACAATAGTACTAGAGCATAATTGCATTAGAAAGACGTTTTTAAAAAATATATTTTAATACTTCACCCAATATAAATTAGATCAAAACAACCTTTTTGAATGCATATTTATTATTATTTTTTTTAGATATGCAAGTACCACTGCTTCAAAAGCCTAATTAAACCCAAACAAAGTTATTAGGTTTTGGTTCGAAATAAATGTAACTTCTATTAAAAAAAATGTTACTTGTTATATAAAATGTGAATAAGTGTTCATCTGTTACTGGAATATCTTGTATTAATCGTAAGAAACAGACGGTCAATTCCAAATTTGTGTTTCATAGATTAACTTATAGGAATTTTTTTTTCCAAATAATTCAGCGAAATATAAAAAAAAAAATGGTCAAAATCTAAACAACAAGTCCTGATTTAGCATAAATTAAAACGAAAAAAAAAGCAAAAGGCTCGTCCACACACCGGGGTTAAAGAACGGAATGACCTTGAAATAATGAGATTCCGAACGCACGAAGTGGAACGGCAACATCACGAGTATGCAGTTTGATTGCCAGGTGAGAATCAAAATAACCGTGACACACAACCATAATAAAAGATCAGAGGACTCGCAGGGTGGTTAAACGGACGCTCAGGAAGCTGCACACTAATTATTTTCTTTGTGGTCAATGTGCCACATATGAAAACACAGAGCAGCAGAAAGAAGCTCCGATTTTGTGTTAGCGTTCGACAGACATCGTTGGGAAAAGGGTGTCAAGGCACCCGCCCTTCATCTATAACCTAGATAACCATGATCGGGTCTGGATTGATATAAATGGCAGTGAAGTAAATAATACTCAATAATAAAACAATCATCTTTTCACTCTCTCTCCCCATGGCAATACGTGCTTTGCATCCCCTTTAGCAATTCAATTATATGTCATGCATCGGGAAGCTTAAAATATTTACCATAGCATTGGAGCGGTTTCGAAGGTACATGGACAATTTAGAAAACTTTCAGATAATTTTAGGTCATTTAGAAATCAACAAGCATAAAGGAAGAGTAAACATTCAAAACTAGTTGTCACATTAAGGTAATTTGTGGGAAACTGCAAATAACTTTCCAGTCGATGCAATGAATCTAATACAGATTTCAATCTTTGCAAGTTAATTCCAATGGGTCAAAAAGTGTTTTGGATATAGTTTATAGTTCAATGAAAAATCATAATTTTTTTTTGGAAAAATCACGTTTTGAATGTAACTGAAATATAAATTCATCAAGATTGCATCTTAAAATACTGCCATTGCTATAGTTTCACACAGCAATTACAAATAGATGCAGAATAGAAAGGAAATCCATTGCAAATGTACGCAAAGTGCAAACTAAAAAGTATTGCAAGGTTGACAATAAAATATGAGCAGGTATGAAATTTTTTATATTTTCATAGAAATTTCATAAAATCTATTATTTTCTGATGGATACATTAATAGGCATAAGAAAATATACTTATAAATAAAGACAACTTTGCCGAATGGATATTAATAAATGCAACAACGTTTACAACCAATATAATTGAGATCGTATTAAGGATAGTGCCAATGAGCATTATAGAACACAAAAAGTTCTTATATTTCTTTGAAAGATTAGAACAATGACATATCAGCAATTTTAATTAATTATATTTGAAAAATTCGTGAACCGAATTTTTTTTGCAAAAACGTCTTCGTCTGTCAATGTCTATAAATATGTGTACAGCATAGAGTACTGTACACATAAAAAGGTTATTTTGGATAATTACAGAACGACGAATCCTCTGAGGCATATACCTCTACAACCAGTGGTGGGACTTTTTTTTACAAAAAAAAAGCATCTGCTACAAAAAGTCATTAATAGCAGATTGAAAGTTCGCAGTGGAACAAGAGAAGTGCATAGGGCGTGATTCCTGGGGACTTAGGGCTCGAGCACAGGGGCAGACTTCGCAAATGATGAGAAAGTGAAAGAAACGACCTTCGAACACGCCTGACTTGTTTGGGCTTCCTTTAAGGACAGAAAAAATCTTTTCGAGGCATTGAAAAACCTATTGGGTCACGGACGAACAGCGATAAAACAAAACAGATAGTAAAATTGTTACAAAGCAAAGGGTCTGCACAAAGTAACATAACAATAAGAAGTAATATAAAAATAATTTTTACTACATACGCTTTCGAATCAAGGACGCGCATACCCCGAAAGCATGCATGCTTTATTACATCTAATTCAGATAATTCAAATATTTTTATATAAACGATTCACTGCCTCGAGTTTTAATTGAACTTGAAAACCAGACTCAATAAACAATGTGATGTTTATATTACTATGGTTTTTAATCGAAGCGGGAAATAAAAATAAATTGGGCTATTTTTAAATCTTAAGAAATCATCTCTAAATACACGTTTTACTCATTTAATTCTCAAAATTTGCAAATGTAAGGCCCAAGTAACACCAAGCGGCCGCTTGGGGTACCTGACTAAGGAGTGCGTCAAGTACATGAGTTAAAATCATTTCTATAAAAACACTTAAACATATGGAGATTTATGGCTTATATCTTACTTTATTACCTTAAAAATTACTTACATAAGAGCGAGACTTTCTATTCTATAAAAGCCTACTTTTTAGTGATTAGCTATTTTCAGACATTCAAATATTTTAATAAAATATAACTTATCTGATTACTTTCAAAATATTGTTTTAGGAACGGCTCGCAACTCAAAATTTATAAAACGTTGATCGAATCTAGTTAATCATCCAAGGTGAAATATATAAACAGAATTAGAAAATTAATCTGGTACAAATGAGTAATGTAATCCTTAAATAAACTCAGAGAGAAAAGTTAATCTAGTTTTAGATATCGCCTTTAAAAAATTTTTTTAATGATATTCAGCTTAACCCTATTTTAATTTTATTTCTTTTGCGCAAACCAAGTTACTTCTTACAGAGCTTGCTCTTTTTGTAAACGGGTTTTGTTGTAGAATCGTTATTTGCATTCAGGTAATAGGAAATCGTTTGTGGAGATACCATATTTTAAAAAGAAAACCCACTCTAATTTCTATACGGAAGGAAAATTCAACTACTTTGTTTACAAACAACTATAATTGGGGAATATTTTCCGTTTCAGCTCTATTTTGGAGTCCAGGCGCAAACAAGCGTACACGAACCATAAAATTATTTTACATTTTGATGAAAAAATGACCTAAGGTAAAAGTATTCAGCATATTAAAAAAAACCTTCTCATTATGAAACGTTAACCCGACAAGAGACGGATGTGGAAACAGAAAAATCCCAAAGACAATCGCCAAAGTCAATTAGTCCAGCAGTGCGTCGGAGAGGAGGCGGCTTGGGGCAATACACTTTAAAGAATCGACTCTCTAATTCGCAGTCGTCTCACCTTTTTAAACAACGCGTGTAAATACAATGTACGAGATAGATACAATGCAATTAGATTATATATAAGATACTAGCTTTTTATCGGCGGCTCCTTTTGGAGAAATTTTCTTTTATATACCACGACGAGAACCTGTGGCCGGAATAAAAAGCACCTAACTTTTGTTTCAAGTTGACCTCTAAGTTAAGCATTTAAAACTACCATTCAAGTCTGTTCAGTGGTTTTTGTGTGACTGACGAATGAATGTGACAACAGGCAAAAAGTATAAAATCGGTTTCGACTACCCATAAGTCCAAAGAATGCTATCAAAATTTGAATTCTACCGCACCTCTATTTATATTTTCCAAAATAATGCAAGCTTTATACTAGTTATATGTAATAAAATATATCTTTCGTTAACAAATACATAATAACTACTCACACAATCATAACAGAAGTAGAACCTTCCGAAAACGGTTATAACACTTCACTATAAGCCCAATAAAATATTTTTTGGGGCCTAGTTTATAATACTAAATAAGGTGATTGGATTACAGTACGTGTCGTTTTGGTCATACATTTCATGTGATATTCTGGCATGGAATTTCAGGAAGCGTCGAAATATGGCGTGTGTTAAGGATAAGCAACTGAATGTAGTTAAAAGACCAGTAATGCATACACAAATTAAAATTTATCGCAATCTTGCTTCAAAAGTGACCAAAATCATTGCGTTTTCAGAAAATACCAAAAACCGTTTTTTTTTTTTAAAGATAATTACCCAGATGATATAAAAGGGGATATTGGTACGTTAAGTCTATGTAATAGATCCCCTTTTTACATCTTCCGATTCAATTAAAAACGACATAACTGCACTATATATAAAATTGGTGATTAGTAGGTATTAAGTGTTTCTGGAACACATTATTTGAGATACTCAAAAATAGTTACTTTTGAAACAAGAGTGCGATATGCTATGCAAGAGCGCTGCCTCTCAGGTTTTTGGTGACATGCCATGTTAGTTTAAGAGCCTGTTTACTTAACAATCTACATATTCCTAGGATATGAACACACCCGGTTTTGCTTCAATGCTTTAACCATACCATGCAATTAAAAATAATATATCTCCCTCTAAAAAGTACAGAAATTGTTTGCCAAAAAGTTGGGCAACAGCTGCCTGCCCATTATTGAAGTATACACGGATAGTAACAATGCATTCTCTGAAAGTAACTTTCTGGATGGCTGATTACATTTATAAGCAACGCATAGCGAGTGTTTTACGTGTAACGGAATACGGGGCAATATGCGATTGGCCTACAATCGACTATACAAAAGAGATTTTGATAATAAAAAAATATATGCTTCTATTACAATCAATCACGTGTGTCCCTTCTTAAATGAAATAATAAAAAAAAACATCCCATTTATATGAAAAAAGGTTTTGGAGAAAGCAGGTCAGATACGAGGGAACAAATACAACTGGCAAATGCTGAAAATTTCCGGAAACGGTGCAGTACAATGAAAACTGCAGCATTTACTTAATACAAATGACATAGCATACGATGTTAGTGGGTTAAAGCATTATAAAAAAAATCATTACAGAATTAAGTATTGAATGGGGCAAACCTTTTTAATACATCCGGAAAACCGACTATTGAATGAACCGCAAAAGAATTCGCTGATGTTTTGAATGTGAGGACTTGACTATTGCAAGTTTAGATGCACACAGGGTGGTCAATAGGGTGGGTCGAAAAAACATTTTTTTCGATATCGATATTCTAATAGTGCGGAAAGAGTTACCAGTGTGATCAATAAACATACTTTAAAATATTTTTTTGATCGGATAATAACTTCTGCCTCCTCATCGCACTTGAATTATTGGTATTTTTGTTAAAAAGTGCATTTTTTCATGTGATAGAAATAGGGTTCGAATACTATTTAATACATTTACGTACACAAATACACTTACATATGACTAGATTACAGATTCTTGAATTCACCCTTATGGTCAAATTCATTGGCTGATTCAGGGAAAGGAGGGGGGGGCAAGGGCTTTCACTTTTAAAAGGTGTAGGAGATTCTGATCGTAAAAACAACTACCTGACCAATTTTTCAAGACAGTGATAAAAAAAATTGGTTGCTTCGGATGCCAATTTTGGTTTTACAATACTAGTTACCGAAAATTCTATTCATTCACATTACATCCACACAAACTAAATTAAAAAAATACTATTATAATTCCAGAAAACTGTTAACTATATATGAAAAGTGAAAACGAAATACTGACCCTTAAACTATAAATTCATTACCCTATATTCAACGAAACACGAGTGCGTTTGGAAAATATTTACCGAGGTAAAATTTATTTTGAGATATCTTTGAATAAGAAAATGGAAATCAAAATGTGAAATTAAATCCACTAACATGACCCAGAATGGTCAAAGCTAATAAAATTGCAACGTAAAAAAACCTTTAAAAATTAGATTTATAATGGCATGAAATTTATACAACAATAAACAAAACTCACTTTGATAAATCTGATGACCAACCATTAGCGGCAAGAAAGAGAAAAAAAAAATAGGGTCGCTAAATTTAGAACAGTCAAACTAGCATTCTGTAGTCAATATTACGGCAATCGACATTTGTAAGTATCGAGGCACGTTCCGAAAAGAATGGAAAAGTTACGTAAGATTGGCTCAAGGAAGTAATCACATTTTCATTATATAATTTAAATGACCCCTTTGAAAAAGAATAACGGCCTTAGTACAACTGAGAAAGAGCCTTCATTACACAAGTGGGGGGGGGGGGGGGGGGGGGATTAAGGAAAGCGCACGCAACATTGTTAATTCAAAAGCAAGCAAGTCTGTATAACTTGAATTAACTATTACAATTTATACAAATACAGCCTATTTATGGAAAAATAAAAACTGCGCTAAGTTATTTTTGTGGGCTAGATCGGCCCTTGCTAGATTCTTAGAGCCTATAAGACATTTACCACACGTGTTTTTGAGGCCACTTTATTGCGACTTGGCAGTGTATAACTAATATGGTTTTTTTTATGTAATGTGACGAAGCTTCTCCACTGAAAACTTCGCACGAAAATCGTGGAAGCGCGTAATAAAAATACGAACGTACACGAAGGTCCCATTCTAGACGGACGTTATTAACGTGCGTTAGCTTTTGCAGCTCTGCAAAGCTAAGTTAAATTCCCTTCCCTCCCCCCACCCCCTTTTTAATATTAAAAATAAATAAAACTAACATTGTGAAAGGAACATGTTCATAAAAAACAAACATAGTAAAATACAGAAAATGCGCGTTTTCATTTTAATATTTAAAAAAAAATATTTTAAAAAAGTTTTGTGGGGAGAACCTGCTCTTTTAAAAATAACTGCAATATATAAAAACATGTCCTGTTCTGTCGTCCACATTTTTTTTTTTTTAGATATTCTGTTTATTCTTATATAGTAATGTGTTATAGTAATGTGTGATATAATCTTATAAAAAAAACTATTTCGTTAAAAATATTAACTAAATTCTTAACTATATTGCATGATCTTAGGATTATGTTTCATAAAATATGCAGGTGGCTTTATTGCATATGATGGTTTTATTTTTAGTAAATCGACTAGTTTCAAGTTGTGATGTTGGAAAGGGAGGAAACAGGTTTAGAGTCCAGTTCATAAGAAAGGAGAAACGTTTCTGTTCTTTTGCTTAAATAATTTGGCCATAAAACCCAAATCTACAATTTTTATGTTTGAAAATGCCAAGTTGTGGAATGAAAAAGGGTATTATTTGGAATCCTTTCGAAGTTTCTCAAGTAGTAGATAAAACTGGTGTCAGGGTAGTGTATATATTTTTTAATATATATTTTGTTACAAAAATCAATAAAAAAAACGTTATTTAAATCAAATAAATCGATTTGTTTTAATAAAAAAAAAACTAAGAACCCCGAGTGCTGCATTTCAACGGTAAAAATATATATTATTTGCTATATTGAATGAATACAAAAAAAGTTATCATTGTGAACTATATCTGGTAGCGGGCATGGAAGTTTATTCACAAAATAACTTAACTTGCTAAAAAAGCTTCACAGAAGCCACAAATCTTCAGATAATTGAACTCCCACTAGCAAACTTTAAACGAGAGCCTATCACTTTAAGCCAAAAGTACCACGCTATGGTCAACCTCAAACAAGTAGTAACGATGCACAACGCGTAATGTTTTCTTGTTATGCACGATTAACTTCAGCAAAAAATACCATTATCTCTTGATGGTACGTACCGACATCGTCTTTTTTACATTAGATCTTGCAATCAGTTATCAATGGTGGATGGCGGAAACAACCAGCATTTTAAAGTAAAAAATTCAGATAGTTTAATAATTTTAAAATCGAAGTATTTTTCAGAATCTTCAGGGGTGGGGTCACAATGGCTGAAAAATCCAAGATATTTAGCTTTCCGATAGGCTTGCACAGCAATTAAACTAGAAAATATGAGAGAGAAACCACACAAATTTTATCCTTTCTTATCGAGTATACTACTATGTTAAACTAGACTATAATATACTTTATCAGTTGCGATTCGGGGCTGTAATAAGTATTATTGATGAGAAATCTCGATTCAATAATTAAAAAAAAAGACAAGGTATCTGTTATCCATTGCTGAAATTAAATGCTCAATCACAATTTAGTCTCCTTGCAATTAATATCATTATTAATATTTGCGGGCAGAGACAGACTTACAAGTTTAGGGGCACAGAGTTAAACAACATTTGAGGTGCTTTAAGGTATCTTAAAATAAAACTGCTAAATTTGTGTACAAACAGAATAACACAAACAATCAGTTTTAATGGAGTGTAAATACTGTAAAAGGCTTATATTTTAAAACTACTCGTTATTTTTTCTTATTTCAGATATAATTGAAAATGTAAAATGATATAACTTTCAATTATAATTAATAATAAAGGAGGAGATTCGAAAATATTCAACAATATAATTTTCATTCACATGCCTGAATATATCAAGAAGTACACAAGGAACATCAAATAAACTTAGCATTTCAAAACAAACACAATGTTAATTACTTTCTCCTAGCGAATATATGAAAAACATATTTTTACTCTTACTAACACAGGGTGTCCACAGGGAAAGCATTTTGAATTTCCCTGATTATTCCCTGATATTTCCCTGCAAGCCGTACTTTTTTACGGCAATATTTAAAAAATGTACTATTATTCCTTTATTATTATGCAAGATATGCTTTGACATTATCTTATTATTTCCCAAAAATATATTTATTTATAATATATAAGTTTACTAACTATTTCGCTTGATTTTCTAACTCCCAAAAAAGTGCAACCAAAGTTTAACATCCAAAAATCAATAATCAATGCATAAAAATTTAATGTACCTCAAATTCAAAATTCCATAGGATTTATCAAACATCAATAATTCAAAATGCTACTTAAAAGTCCAAGTAAGTGCAATATATCTCTTAGATTATTAGTGATTGCACTTAAAAATCAAAGACTAAAGTAATCTCAATATTAAAAAAGAAATCCAATATACTCAAAAAGTAGAAACCAAACCCTAATAATAAAACTAATTTATTAAATCTAATACAGTATCTTAAGATATACAGACAGCTTAGTACAAAAAATATATTTCCTAAGATCTAAAATGTACCCAAAAAATAATAGAGGCAACAAGTTTCGTCAAGTTTAACAAAAAAAAATAATTTTAGGGATGTTCAAAAGAAATTTGAATTTCACTATTAACTTGGCAAGTTTTAAACATTTGAAAGATCTATTTTTAAAATAAATTGAGTGGGCGGGCAAGTACCTAGTTATAGATAGCCAACTGGTTTGTCAAATTTTAGAAACATCAGCATTTTGGTGCGGTTTCTACGACCTTGAAAGAGAAAATTTTCACTTTTACACACTTTTAAAAGTCCCATACGCAATTTCCCTCTTTTTGATTACATTTAAAAAGTATTAAAATATTTGCAACCAATCAACGATGTTTCACAGCCAGAAACCAAGTTAAAAAAAAAAAAAAACAATTTCCTGATTTTTTCAAAAAAATCCCAAATTCCCTGACATTTCCCTGATTTTTCCAGAATGGTCAAATTCCCTGATATCCCGGTTTTCCCTGTTTATGGACACCCTGTAACACTTGAAGTTTGCTAAACTTTTCAATATTCATTGAGTATTTTTTTTATGCATCATGAATGTGCAGGGAACATGAAAGTGATTTAATTGGATAAAAAAAATTAATTAGTTTATTTTTTAATTTTTCACATTTTTAGCTATTTTTCTGGGGACTCCCTTAAAATAAAGGGCCTAGGCGAGTGCCTCGAATGCCCTGCAGCAAATCAGTCTCTGGTTGTGGAATGGAATACCATCCAAATTTTATGATACCGTGAACGTGGTGGATAAACTCTCTACAAGTCAGTACCGTAACTCAAACCTCTAAGGATTCAAACGTTAGGAAAATTTCATCAAGTCAGTAATATGCCACATTATTCCAAACCGTATCAAGAAACACTAATAACTCAAAACAGTCGCGAATGAGTTTTTCCAACTAAGACAACGATACATGAGTGAATCGCGAAAAAACGGTCAAAACTTAACTATTGTTAAGTTTTAACATTGTTAATACAATTTTTTTTTTATGTAAAAGTGAAGAAAATATACTACTTTTTTCTCACTAAATTGTATAAATTCTCAGATTACTGAATAAGTCAGAATCGAAACAAAACCACTTATATCCACATTCCAACCAATCAGAAATCGAATTATCGTTTAACCTCTTGTTCACTGGATATAGCTACTTTTGCTCCTGCAGCCATTTGAGATTTTATTAGTAAAACATAGTTTTTGCTCATTTATTATATTTTTAAACCGAAGCCAAAGTTATGAGTTGCCTACGATACCAAAATCTCAACTTTCGAAATTTTGGAATTGCTCTTTTGTGGTGTGGACTACCTACCTCATATGATGATTTCGCAAAGAGTGTATTAAACGCACAAATCAAAAAAATATCTAGCAACTTCTTAACATACATTTCAGCCAAGTGTGGAGTTGGACAACATTCACTAGTAAACAATAGACTTGCTTAAACAACCCACCAGACGTTCCGGAGCGGATAGCATGGCGAAGAAAAAGCAAAAATGGAAAATACATCAGGATAATTCGTGCTATGATACCATTTCCTAGACGGCGAAGAGGCAAGATATAGTCTTATTTTTTAAACAATGAAATACGAGAATAGATTAATGTTGCGGAAGGAAACGTCATGCACGAATGCGGAAATATACAATCTCCAGATCTTGTATCGGAGCATGCTTGAAACAATATAATGAGAAGGGGGATGCTGCAACAAATTTCGAATTCACCATATCAAAGTATGACAGCGTCGATTGAATCATTTTATAGTTCAGGGAATTTTAGGAGCAACAACAGAGATGGATAGGATAGTGGGTTTTAAGATATTCCGATCGATCGATCGATTAATTGTATGTTTGATGAGAAAAGAAAGAAGTTGAAAATGTTGTGTCGGACCGTTTCCTGGTATGGCTTGCTAAAAAGCCTGCTTACGAAGAGAGGTCACATAAAATTAATAATCACGGCCAAATTTAAAAATATTAATAAACTGGTAATTCAGAAAATCACTAAGAAATTCAAAATTTTAATCAGAAATCAATATTGAAGGGATTTCCTAAATCTAAAAAGCCTAGACTAAATTAAAAAAAAAAACATCTTTCCTGCTTAGTAATGTTTCTGAGCTATCTGACATTACTCCTAAGCAAGGAGACCGTATCTCTAGAAATAGTAGAAAGTCATTAACGGGACACAGTATAAAAAATTTGCAAAATTCTCGATTTTTGTTAGTTGCTAAAATTTCAATTTGGAATATTCTAAATATGCTTGCAAAATTCTAGAACTGTTTTTAATGAGTTATTTCAGATTTTTATGCTGGATGATGTATTATGTTTTCAATAAAATTGGTGTCATTTTAGGGGACGCTTATGCCCATAATAATACAAAATTTTATTTAGAAATCTGAGAATAATTAACTTAGACTTTAGAGATTGCATATAGTTGTCATAAGATGTGTCATGATCTTGATATACATGCTCTTTCGCATGATTCCATAGTACCTAAATACTTTAAATAAAAGATTTGCGACTCAACATATATCATATCACCATAACACACAGACAATACCACAAACAAACTTTAGTAAGTATATAAAATTCCAAAATAGTCTATCTTTACGTGAAGATGTTGTGACATTCCTAACAATGACTGAATGAAACCAATTTTTTTTACTTAATTCTTAAATAAATCTGATTCTGTTGTAACGCAAGCTAGGTTTACAAATTCTTTCTAAAATATTGTTATTGTTGCTGAAGTTATGACAACACGATAGACTTTTTAAAAGAAAACTGCTATTTAACAAAAACAACTTTCAAGTATTGGTAAGCTATGTTGCAAAACAAAAAATTGCTTTCAAATGAAACTGAAATATAAAACTTATTAAAAAAGGTTTATCTTTAAAGAATATTGAATAAAACATAAGAGGTGCATTTTACATGTGATTAATAATAAATTTCTTTTAGCCCATGATTTTTAAAATACAGTAATTACTAAATAAAGTAAAAATAATGTTGTGAATGAGGAAATATTAGAAATATATGTGCTAAGATTCGAACCATAAAATTAATGTCAACTTGCTTACTGGGATGGATCAGGGAAATAGAGCATTGCTCTTTATTTGGAAGGCATCCTATAATTTTCAAAAAATGTAATCTAATCCAAAAGGTCAGGTTCTATTACTTTTTAAAATGAGATGTTGAAGTGGAACAAAAGTTGACAACGTTTAACTTTGTTTATGCAGTGGAAATTTTCGGGACTTAAAACTAAATGATGCTATTTTAGTATGTAAAGATTTTGTATGCAGATTTGCCAAACAAGAATGATACGAAGAAAAACGTTACATAAAAAAAAGAGTCGCATGTATGTGTGACACCTATGAAATCTACAGTTTCGTACGTGGCCTGAAATTTTGTTTCCAAAACCCAGGAGACTTTTTAGGTATAAATATGAGGCCCCGTGTTGTTGGAAACCTTGTGAAAGGTACACAGTTACCTGACCTGACTGCTATACATACTTTTAGTCTTCTAAACATAAACTAATTTTCTATATAGGTCAGAAAAAGAGAGGCGAAAAGCTCGTTTTTATATCTATAAAACGGGATTTATACTTCGTCGGATCGCCAGCAAACACATGGCTATTTGAGCAAGTTTCCAATATTTTCCACCAGACATGGAAATCACCGATGAGTATGAATCACTAGTTATGAATCTCAAAAAGGTTGATTTTTCTGGGGTTTTTGTTTTGTTAATTAACGTCGCACTAGAGCTGCACAGTGGGCTATTGGCGACGGTTCGGGGTCAATCTCGAAGGAAAGACCCGGGAACACATACACATTCTAGGGGGGGGGGGGGGGGGGGGGGGGGGGAGAGAGAGAGTCAGTCTTGTCTACGGCGTAAGAAACTTATACTAAAAGGCGGAAAGGTTTTCTCGAGAAAAAGGCCCGCGGTCATGTTTCGCAAAAGTGTTGCTCAACGGCGTGTGTGTGCGTGAGCGTAGGCGAACAAGTCCGCAGATGCCCTCTCCCACACGCAAACGAAATGTCTTGATATCGTTAGTGAAAAGGTTGAATTACCTGCAGAGACGGTTAAGAAAACATCCGTTGTACAACGAACTCTTCCTTTCCATGAAAATGATAATAAAATCGACGTGTGTTTGCAGAGATAACACCACGCACACATAACGAACAACATACGTGTGAGCTGAGAAATTACGATATAAATATTTCAATTTAATCAGCTGAAATCGGACTTTATATTCTCTTTAGAAAAATTAGCAGGAAAAGTTGTCGGAAATGTCAAGAGTCACAGAAATTGACAATTCCCTTGGCCGACTCGGATATTACGCTTTGATAATTCTTGTCGATATTAAAATATATCAATACTTATATATAAGAATGGAGTGTCTGTCTGTGGAATCGAACAAAACCCCTCATTTTGAGTTTACTACACGAATTAGGATACACTGATTCCAAAAATCACATTTAAAATTTTTTTTGTCTGTCTGTCTGTTTGTCCGGATTTAACTCAAAAACTACTGCACGGATTTTTATGAAACTTGCACCAATTTAACAATATTTTCTTAGTTTAAAATCTGCACTTTGTTTCATGTGGATATCTACAACCATTCAAAAGTTATAGAACTTTTTCCATTTTTTCTAACATTACGCCTATGGGAAATTTACATCTCGATCTTCCCTTCATAACATTATTGTTAAAAATCACCTTGGCGACCAAAAATATTTTTAGACAATATGGGATAAACGATTCATTTGTCGTTTATCCCATATTGGTGTAAATGTCGTCAAATGAATTAAAAATATCGCCAAATGAATTTAAAATGTCGCTAAATGTTGCCAAATGAATTAAAAATGTCGCCAAATGAAAAAAAATCACCTTGGCGACCAAAAATATTTGTCGACAATATTGGGATAAATGATTCATTTTGATTGGCTGATGAGTAAATGCCGTCAAATGAATTAAAATTATCGCCAAATGAACTTAAAATGTCGCCAAATATTGCCAAATGAATTAAAAATGTCGCCAAATGAATAAAAATCACTTTGGCGACCAAAAATATTTGTCGACAATACTGGGATAAGTGATTCATTTTGATTGGCTGAAGAGTAAATGTCGTCAAATGAATTAAAAATATCGCCAAATGATTTTAAAATGTCGCCAAATGAATTAAAAATGTCGCTAAATGTTGCCAAATGAATTAAAAATGCCGCCAAATGAATAACAATTTTCTCCTATTGAATTAAAATGTTGCCAAATGAGCTGAATAGAGGTCCTATATTTAAAAATATCATCACAATGGCGAAATTAGTGTCCAAATAACAAAATTAACGTTGTTAACAAAAACCTCGCCAACTGAAGGAGGAAGATAAACCAGCTCTTTCGGCTGACGCCATGTGTATTCACGTTCCGAACAACTTAACTTTATGACAATAGTGTTATTTGTTACGGAGCGGAATATTACTATTGTGTTGAAATGGGCCACTCTAAAAGTTTAATATAAGGTTTTCTATATTTATACCTCCATGTAGCTTATTTTTAAATTTTCTCCTCAAAAACATATTATTGGAATTCAAAAATGAATATTTGGTAATTAATTTTTCTAAGAAATATTATCCGTAAATATTGATCCATATGAAATTATGTTGAAAGACGGATATATAGACTCCGGTCGCCAATTGGCACAAAAAGAAACTTCACCAAATACGATAAATTATTTCGATTTGGAAGAATGCAATATTTTTAGTTTGATATATTATTGCGTCGCCAATATTAAAAATAATAATGTGAAGTTTACTATATGGGTTTATTGTTACTAAATGGTTATCTTTTATACAAAAAATATGCAATTAAAATTTATTTTTTATTTCACAAAAAGAAACATTTTACAAAAACATCAGTTTAAATAGTAGTCGCAATAGCATGTAAAGTCGTGAACATAAAAATAGGTTTAGGTATCTCAGAAAATAATCAAATAAATTTAATAAATCTGGACTTTGATAAAGTTTATTTTTCACAGTGCACAGAGAGTGACATGCGATGGCTACGCTGACAAGACAAAATCGCGCAGCTCTTACTGCGCAAAGTGACCACGTGCAACGCCGGGCCATATTGCTAGTATATATATATGTTTGAAAATAAAAGCTGGAGCAGTATGATCGATAGCATTGAATTTTAATTGCTCAATAAATCGCTAAATAAATATATGATTTCACCCCACTTTTAGTGGATGAAAGTCGGAAGTGGAGTGAAAGCAACGGAATATATTTAATTAAAGTAGCAGGTTCGGTTTGGTTAATAAGCGTCGCACTGGAGCTGTACAGTGGGCAATTGGCGACTATTCGGGCCCTATCTAGAAGGAAAGACCCAGGAACGATGTCTCGAATTTTTGAACCATGGTCAGATGACAAGGATAACACTCGAGCTGGCACCCGACGCAACCTCACTAGGCGTCAGGACATTGGACCCCGATCAGGTTTATCGTGCACCAGTCCCGTATACACGCCGGTATAATTAGTTCGGACGACTTTCTAGTATTTTTGTAGAGATACTGGCAACCCTCCTATCGCAAGATTACTACTTTTCTTTGTCTAGTCCACCGAACGGGCACGAGCTATCAATCCTCTGATTACCAGCTGAACATCTTTAGCCACTGAGCAACTGGAGGCCCATTAACGTGGCAAGAAATCCACGTTAATCAAATCAGTCAATTCTCATTAAACTTTAACACTTTGCAGTCCACAGTCCTCTCTAGTATCAAACTAACAATATGTTCATCAAAATGAAAGAGAACGTCATGTTATTAAGTTCATAGAACTTTCTGCTATTGATTTTTCCTCTATATAACTCCGACACATTATTTTTGCTATTCATAAACACCAAAGGTTTCACAGAAAAGAACAGGAACAGACATATCTATTCCGTAAAGAAAACGTAAACATCACAAACGTGTTCTTGCTGTGGAAAGGGTTTAAATTAAATCTTAGTATTCATGACAAGGAGGAACAGCCACTTGCTTCAAATCCTTTCTTTTGATCGCTCATAGAAAAATAGAGAACCTCATTGTTAGTAAAACAAAATGCGCAAGCTCTGATTAATACTTTTTCCGTGAAATGAGATCAACGAACTAATATAATCGATTGGAATCGAAGGTTAGAAACAACAACTCTAGTGTAACGTCTTGCTTGTGATGATAAGCTACTGAAACGTAACGAAGAGATCAAAGATACCCTTTGTTAACAATTAAAGGAACCCGGATAAAGGATTAATATTGGGTTCTTGTTGATGAAGAAAATGGCAAGAGAAAATGCGCGCGAGCGTTGAATCACGCATGCGTGAAGTGAAAGCGTAACTTGAAAGAGGATGCCGCATGCCGGTTCGGAAGAATAAGACACTTGTGTTTGGTGTAGAAGACTTAAAAACACTTTGCAAGATAAGCTGCAATTTAACTTCCGTCGGAAAAGACAATTAAAACAGGAGCTTTAAGAATACCAATGCCAAACAGTCAACTTTTAGATAAACAATAAAAGGGAGAGAGAGAGAGATTTAATTAAAAATATCTTTATCTTCATTAAAATTTATAAAAAAAAGAGGTCATTAATACGTTGTGTAGAATATATATTTCAGGTTTGAGTGTGTAGAAAGAAATGCACCGAATATTCGATTAGTATTCGGTATACTGTCTATTTTCGGTCGGTCAAGCTTAAGAACTTTTTGTATTATGCTTGGATTGATTTTTATTATTATTTTTAATTCTGTAACATGGTTCATACAAATTTTCCAAAGTAAAAATTAAGTAGTTCTTAAGGACTTTTTAAGGACCTTTTGATACTTTTTAAGGACCTCTTATATTTTTTAACAATAGTGGATCTAGAATTACCATCAAAGCAATGTTAAACAATAAAATAAATTATAAAATCAGAGGAGTTAAAATGAATAATAAAAAGTTCATGCTTGAACAAGATTGTAGGTTTTAAAAAAAATAAAGCAAAAACCGTATATGAACCACCTGCGAAAACAACCCAATATAAACCAACATTGAATTTCCAATGTTATGCTCTAAAAATAATAGTACTACTAAGTACAATAAGATTGAATTACTTCGACCTACATTTAAGATCAAAATTACAATGAATTTCTAAAAGTATAATGTCCTTCAAATGTACGCAATCGTTTTTAAGTATCCTGAGATTTCAGTGCAGCCAAAAAAAATTTTTTTTTACATTGTCCTCACATTAAAATCAAGTTCAATGTACCCTAATAATTAATCTTAAGATCAATGATTCAAAAGTACCTTTAATTTCAAAATTCTAATCTACTTCTAGTATAATATTTAAATACACTCCAAAAATATTTAATGTTTTCTCAGCATAAAAATTGAATGCATCACCATAGGAAAAATTTAACCCCAAAAATATATTTTAATTTACATCTATTATCTATTTTAATTCAAATATCCATTGAAAAAAAAAATTAAAAAGGCTAATGTGCCCTAAAATCCGAAAACAATGCATTCTAAAAATGTATTTTCAATATATAAAGGCAAAATTTTTTCAAGTGCACAGAATAGTAGAATACCAATGTACCCAAAGAGTAATAGCCCTCATTGCAAATCCCGTGAGAATTACTAAAAGTGAAAGTTTAATGTGCCATAGATCACAATTAACCCCAAATAACAAAATTAATTACTTAACAAAATTGCAATGTACCCCGAAAAAAAAATCTAATGATTCCAAAGGAATCTCCAAGTCAAGAGTATGAGAAATAAAAGTGCAATGTGCATTGAGTTGAAAATTTTCTAAACGATCAAAATCTCTATGCACCACTCAACATCCAATATACCCCTACCAAGTTATTCCCTTAAAAACTAGTTTAATAAGAAATTTGAAAAACTGTAAAAAAAAAAAAAATATTATATTTTAGGGGGGGGGGGGGGGGGGGGGGGTTCAAATAAAAATAAACTAAATGTAATAAAATTTATAAAACTTTAACCAGTCAAAGTAAAAAGCTTTAAAAAAAAAACATTTTTAATACTCAAAATAACTCAATACTCAATTATTCTAAACTTCAATTTCGTAAAATAAATTATATTTCCGAAAAATTTAATGCAATTTCGTTAAGTAGCGCAAATTAAATCATGATAAAATAGGTAGTAGTGAAACATAAGCATTTATTTATCAGATGCAAAAGGATTGTAAGTTTTTCAATAGAGATCGCAGCAGATCGTGTTTCGTGAATTTCTACAACTTCAAGATTTTCATGAATGAAAAAAATTCTCAAATAAAAATAAGTTAAATGTAATAAAATTTATAAAACTTTAAACAAAATATAAACACATTAGAATATTTTAATGCCAGCCAAAGTAAAAAGCTTTAAAAAAAAAAAAAAAAAAAAAAAAAAAAAAAAAAAACTTTTTTAATACTCAAAATAACTCAATACTCAAATATTCTAAACTTCAATTTCGTAAAATAAATTATATTTCCGAAAAATGTAATGCAATTTTGTTAAGTAGCGCAAATTAAATCATGATAAAATAGGTAGTAGTGAAACATAAGCATTTATTTATCAGATGCAAAAGGATTGTAAGTCTTTCAATAGAGATCGCAGCAGATCGCGTTTCGTGAATTTCTACAACTTCAAGATTTTCATGAATGAAAAAAATTCTCAAAAGTGCGCCATTGGAAGTTGCATTCGCCAACAGAAATTAGAGTTATAACCATCTCAACTTTAGAGTGATATTCCCCGTTTGACGAAGATCGCAAATATTTCTAAATGTTGAAGATGCCACATTCTTGTGAAATTCTCCGTTTTTCTAGAATGAATATCGATTCTTCACAAAACAACAAAAACGAACTGAGATTTCTAACAATGAAGTGTCCATATGATGAAATATCATTGACTAAAAAATCGGACAAAAGGGATCAAAAGTTCACTTTTTCTGATGCTGAATCCATCTATTCATGCCTTTCTCTTTTTGCCGATTTACACTTCCGCATAACGGTCAAAGTAAAATCCGGAATTCTTCATTCCGTTATTTTTAATGCAACGGGGTACCGAAAATTTTAAATCCCTGGAATTTCGAGTTAGACTCACAAAAGTACCACCCTTGTGAATTATTAAAGAAAATCATGAGGGACAAAAAATAAGGACCTCAGTTGAAAATTAAGGACTTTAAGGGCCCTTAATTAAGGGCCCACCTAAATTAAGTAGTTCTTAAGGACTTTTAAGGACCGTGCGAACCATGTGTAAAAATACCCCGAAGTGTATATTTTAATCCTAAAGATAATTATTATCTACTTAATTTTGAGGAAATTTATTATTAATCTTCTTATAATTAGAAAAATATTACATGCAACATACATTTTAAGAAAACATGTTATAAAAAATATAATCAATTTTAATGACATGACATCGACAAATATACTTTTATTTTTTAATAAAGTTAAGTGGAAAAAAAATTCAAATACAATTTTTTTTACATAGAAACTAAAGTTTAATTAGAAACAGGGTTCCCACTCTTTTTTCAAAATAAAAAATAAGGACTTTTAAGCACTTTCTAAGGACCAAAAAAAAGTTTTTGATGACCCTTTGTTATCGCGATTCTTTAGTAGGTAGAAATTTTTTAAAGGCAAATTGAAGCAGTTAATGTTCATATTAACTTAAAAAAGACGTCCAATGCAATGTTTGAAGGTATGTCAACATACATCATATAAAATGAGCTTAAGAAATAATAAAAAAAAAATTGGGATTTTGCTATCAGAGGGTTTTTATCAGAGGGTTATGTAAAAGATATAAATTTTAATTTAACAAGCTTTAACAGAAAATAACACGAAACACATTGATTTGCAAATGATTATATTTAACAAGATTTTCATTTGTTATTGGTAGTTTCTGCAGAAAAATCAGTTGATATCTTTCTTTTTGTCAAAAATAGTTTTTTCCTATATCCTATCATTTCATAACTGTGTATTGTAAATAGTCTTTGAATAGATACAAGATGTCCTAAACAATCATTTCCGAAAAATGTAATGCAATTTTGTTAAGTTGGTAGATTAAGGGGTGGTACATCCTAGGAGTAAAAACCCTCAAAGTGTCTTTTGCTGTTTATATATTTTTATACAATAAATCGAAACTGTTAAACTTTAAATGTGACTATTTAAAAGCAGTTAAAAATATGCAACCAAAAAAAGAATTAAGAATTAATCAATTTATATAATATTTTACAATATAAACTTTACTTTCATATGTTGAATTTTTTAGTAACATGTGGTTTATACAATAAACCAAAACAATAACAACGTATTACAAATTTGCATACCTTGTGAAATGAAGTCAGTTAAGAAGGTTACATAACGGATATAAAATTCCTTAACTTTTTCATTCAAACTAGATTTATTAAATAGTAATAAATTTATAGAAAGCATACCTTGGTACTTATTCTAAGCATGTTAATCTAAATCATTAAAAATTACACTAAGCTACTTCCTTAAAATTTAGTTTATTAAGAAAGTTGAGAAACTTTTAAAAAGTTAATAAAAGCAATTTTTTTTTTAAGTGGGAGGGTTTGTGAGACAGGAAAGTTTCAAATAAAAATATTTTATTTAATAAAATATATAAACGGTTAAACAAAATAGAATTAAATTGAAATTATAATACCAGCCCAACAAAAAGAAACAAGCTTCTTTAAAAATAAATCTTTTTATATATTACTGAAAATGACAAGTTCTAAACTTCAATTTTGTGAATTAAATGATATTTTCGAAAATTGTAATGAAATTTTGTTAAGTAGTGCAAAACAAATCATGATAAAACAGAAAGGAATGGAATACATGAATTTGTATATCAGATGCAAAAGGATTGAAAGCCTTCCAACGAAGATCGCAGCAGATCGGGTTTAGTGAATTTCTACAATTTCTCCATGAATGAAAAAAAATATCAAAAGAGCTCCAATTGAAGGTTACATTCGGCAGATACACGACAAAATTTTAGTTATAATAATCTGTTCTATAGAGTGATATCATCGCCGTTTGACAAATATCGCACATATTTCTACATGTTAAAGATGCTAAATTTTTGTGAAATTATCTGGTTTTTTTTTTATATTGAGCATCAATTCTTCATAAAACAACAAACGAACTGAGATTTTCCAATGACAAAGTACCTTTTAATAATGAAATAAAAAATCGGACAAATTTCAAAAAGTTATTACCTTAAATTTTTTACAAATGTTACTTTAAAAAATTTGTTTAAAATTGAAATGTTGACGAAATTTTTAATCAAAATAAAATTTAGAATTCTGCATTCCCAAGTTTTTAATACTACCTTAATTCCTGGTTCCGAAAATTAAAAAAGCTCAGAGTTCCGGGTTAGGTCCGAAAAAGTACAACCCCTTGGTAGTGCAAAGCAAATCACAATAAAATTGAAAATACTGAAAAATAAGTATTTATATTTATCAGATGCTAAAGAATTGTAAGGATTTCGTAGACGATCGCAACAGAAGGCGTTTAGTGATTACCTCCATTTGACGAAGATCGAAAATATTCTTACATGTTCAAGATGCTATATTCTTTTGAAATATCCTTTTTTCAAGATTGAGCCTTACATTCTTACAAACACTATTTAAACTTTAGGAAATGTGCTTAAATTTTCTCCCATTTCCTCTTCACGAGGCAGCCGTAACTTCGTTAAGTGCCAGACAAACTCAAACATGCACCAAGACTTGGAGTATGAAGGCTCATTTGACGCACATGTTTAAACGAGGATTTAAAACAAAATTGGCGGAGAATCACACATAAATGTGGTTTTGTAGCAAGTTGGGCAGGATACAAATTTTGGAGCGGAATTCCCATCCCTTTTTGCACATTTGCGCTGCGAACAGGAAATCGACTTGCTCAAGGAAAGACGTTGAGACTCGATCGATCTCAAAACCCCACACTTGGCGAAAATACAACTGATTTGTCCGATATTCATCGTTCAATAAAATTCCGTAGTGCTGAAAAGCAACATTAAGCATTTGTTCGAAGATAATGTAGGAATTGACAATTAAAAAATCCCAACTTCGCCGCGAAGGAAAAATAAGGAGTTTTTAAGGACTCTTGATCAAAAATAAGGACTTTAAAGGGCTCTTAAAAATGAAAATGAAAAATAAGGAGTTCTTAAGGACTTTTAAGCACCCGTGGGAACCCTGTAGAAAGAAACAAATACTAACAGACGAATTGATAACATCTTTGGTGCGCGATTTGACGGTTTTAACTTAAAATTTATGGCGGTTTTATTTTGGAGTTTTGGTTGGCGCGCAGTTCAGTCGGTTAAAAATAACATAATAAAGACTGTTCTACATACAATACCCACAGGGACGAATCAAGATTTTTTTCTTATCACAAGCAAGTATAATATTGGCGCCCTCTCCTTTTGCTAAAGTACCATTTTATAAAAGAAATCAGGCTAACGTGTCATATATTTTATAGTGCTTTAACCTACCCCTAGTTAAAATAATATACAACTCGCTTCTCTAGTAAGAAAAAAATTTATAAAACTATGCAATTTCTAGGAAATGTCAAATATTCTTTTAATAGTCAATTATAAAGAAAGTCCTTTAGTCCGGCGCCCCAAGCGGACGCTTGTGCTGATTGTGGGCCTTAAACCGCCCCCTTGAATATCCAACAAAAATACGCATTCAAAATGAAATTGAAATAAAGCGCTTTATGAGCTGCATTAAAAGCACCTATTCATTTCTGCTTAAAAAAAAATCCGGAACACAAAAAGTGCATCGTAAATCTTACACCTGTTGTGAATAGCCGAGGTTCGCGATAACCAAGAAATAAACTGCTCGCGTTTGTGAAACTCAAGGTTATATACCTCTCCTTTTACGGGGAGACAAGGCAACACTCCGCTCACCCAAACAGGTGCTCTTGAACAATGCTACAGTGTAGGCGTTGTGTCCTTTCAAAACCAACACCTGTTCAAACCAAAGGACATTGGAGTTCGAAGTCAATAAAATCACCCGGTCGCAAGGATCCTTCTATTAATTTAACGTCAACCGAGTTTACTTAGAGATCGGTTGATTTAAGGAATTTCGGTCCCTTCTGATACGTCACAGAATCGCGTAGTTAAAAACTGTACAGTAGGCCTGACGTAATACCTTTTCAAGAAGGTTCCATCCTTCAAGGCAAAGCTGAGAAATGCGCGTGACCACATAGGAACGAATAAGGAAGCATCCGCAATAGTACACATTCTTCACCTACGATTTCCAAGGTGGTTTGATTTTAACAAAAATAAATTGCTTAATCACACCTCTTCGAAAAGCCAAGAAATTTCCCTTGCCAGTTGAGAAGCGTATAACTGTGGTTTGCCAGCGTTTTTCCGGGAAAAAGTAAAAGCCGAAAATGGGAGTGTTTCAAAGTGGTCATTATTCTTTCAAGCTTTGTATCGACACTCCCTAATTTCAATAACCTACCTATGACGTCATTCATTGAATACTCATGAGAAAGGGAGGAATGTAAAAACTAGTTACTTAATCAAAACAGCAAACGGCCACATAACTGACACTTTCTTAGAAAGTCAAGTATAATGGCTGACGTTTTCGCAGTAATTAATATAAATTATAGTATTGAAACCTCAACGACAGATGTTAAGTTGGAAAAGCATATTATCTTCTTTCCAAACAAATGAATTAATCAGTAATCCAACAAAAAAAAAATGAAAATACATTAAGTTCTAAAAAAAACGATTTAGATTAGCTGTACATAAAAATTAAATACTTTGGAAACAAAAGAACTCCAGAAACATACGAACGAACATTTCATGGTTCACACGGATTTGAAAAAGTAGAAATTAAGTAGTTAAAAGGACCTTTTGATCAATTTAAGGAACTCTTACCTTTTTATAAATTAAAATTCCAATGTGATACAAGGGTCCAAAATTCAAAAATACACTCAAAACCAAAATTTCATTGCACTTCATATCATAAAAGTGCACCATAAGTATGCAAGGTCACCAATTTAAATTCTTAATTAATTGAATTTATTATTAGCCTTTTTAATTAAGAAACAATATATTTATTAATTGTTAATTCCATTTGATTTAACGAATTTTTTTTCTAGAAAAATTAAGGATCTGAGCTGAAAATTAATTACTTTAAGGACTCTTAATGGAGGACCTGCCAAAATTAAGTGGTTCTTGAGGACTTTTAAAAACGATGCGAATACTGGTAATGAATATGGTTGTGGTTTTGAATAGAATGCGAAAATGGTCCCCAGACCAATTTTTAAAGACACATATTAACACCATAGCCAAGGCAACCCGCAATTTTATATCTGAACCCTGTTTCTGGACTTACACTACTTCCTAACCAACCCTGTCCATTTGATTCTAACTATTGTTCAGTAACAATATCGGAAGGAATCTATGGTACAACATTGGATGAAAGAAACGTTCTATACTGATAGGAAAATACAATTATGCGTTTGCTAGTTTAATACTAGTTTTAAACAATTTTGGGGATCATTATAACATGTAAATAAGAATCAAATCATAACAAAATAAAGTACATACCATAATACAGTTTGGCTTCCCAACAGCCCAGAGATTAACCTTCTTGTCATCGCCTCCTGTGACCAACACACGCCCAGATTTATGACCAAAAGCCAAACAATTAACATTTGCTGAATGGGCAACGATTTCCTCTGAAAAAAAAACATGAAATAAATTGGCGGCCAAAGTTATACAAAATAAACATTTATGTTGGTTCTTTTGAATATTGCTAACAGTTTTCGCAATAGTCAGGATATATGTGCCTTCACTATATTTTAAACAATTCATATTTTATTTAATCTACATGCATTGTTCCATCACACTTTCCTTTGAAATATATCTACAAAATTGCAAATTTAGCAGTCAAAGTAAAACGTATACGATATGTAGTGTTCATTCAAGGCTTTTTTTTAAAGGGGTTGTTGTCCCGTCCTGTCTTTTTTCGTTGGAAATAGCGCTCGGCAGTGTTCACTTTAAGCGTTTGTAAAGGGCGCCTTTTTTTTTAAATTAAAAATAGCGCCCTTCTGCCCTTTTATGCACAAATCGCCGCCTTTATCAAAATCCCATGATTCACTTGAACATTTTATAAAAATATCGCGTTCTCATCCGTTTCATTTTAGTTGCAAAAAGTTTTTCCTTCTTTCGTGAATGGAATCTGCATTAATTGAGGACGGGATTTTCGACTTTGGAGATGAAAAAAGTTAATTTCCTTTCAGATTTACTGCCAATTTTTTTTTTTTTTTTTTTTTAGCTTTAATGGGGATTAGCATTGTTTAGACTTTTGTTTTTTATTAAAGAAAAAATGGCAATTTGACGTCGTCATATCTCCGATTTTGATGACTGATAATTTAATGCTCAAAATAACGCCCTACCCTTTTATATTTCTAGAATGAACACTGAATTTTGTACAAAAAAAAAAATTATTTGTGGTCCTTTAATTTTAAAACAAGAAATCTGTGATAATGAAATAACTTTTTTTGCACTTGTGCTGTGATTTTTCCCTTCGAACTTTGTATTTAGAAAATAATATATTCTAATTACGATATTAAAGGTTTTTGTTTACAATTTTTTAAAAAAAATTATTAACAAAAATTTATATTTTAACTACGTCTGACTTAGTGATAGAAAATTCGAACATTTGTATATTTATTGTAATTTTTCTAAATTTACATGTTTTTTTCAGTTTTAAATTGATTATCACTGCCTAATCAAATATACCAAAAAAAAAGGGGATTAACTTTTTCTCAAAACAACACCCTGCCCCTTTTCATTTCTACAAAGAACTCTTCATATATATAACTCATATCTTCGTGTATATATAAATGACATAATAGGATAACATGGTTACATGATATTTTCTTATGTTATGCCATACGATACCAGCAGAACAAAATTTACAATTATAATGATAGCATGAAATCAATACATCATATGCTTGAGGGAGTGCCTGCTACAATTTCGAACAACGTTTCTCATTTAAAAAATTTCATGAATTATACTATACTTAATTACAAAATTACACTAATATTTTTATCTATATTCAATTTTAAATCAAAACACTGGTACAGGATTCTTTCGTGAAATTCGTCTATTTAGGATAGTCGTTTGGACGCAAGATGTGTGTGTAGGGGGGGGGGGGGGGGGGATTAAATGGAAAGTTCCCAGAGATAACAGAAGGTGAGGTGGGGTCAATGGTGACACCCTGATTCCAAGGTTAAAAGTCCCCATATACAAAATACATGTCCTGCATAGAATAATCTTAATTATAAAGAATATTAAAGTATACTCTTTTAGCTTTTAATTAAAAAAAATTATTAATGATATATTAAAATATTTTAAAAATATTAACAAAATGTGTAAAATAATTCAATTTATAATGGCTTTAGTAGCTATTATTTTTTTAATTTCCAAATCAAATGAAATATCACCAGTGTTGAAAATTTGCTGTCAACGTTAAAATACTTTAAAATAAATAATATATGATTATTGTTTTAAATTATTAAAACAAATATTTCTTTAATATTACTTTGTAAGTTTTTGGACAGCGCAACTGTTTTTTTTTTATCTTAATGTGGTTACTTGCTTTATTTACAACTGAAATATCCACAGAAGTGGACAGTAAAATAATACGTAAAAAGTCATGTACTTTTAAAGTAAAGATGTCTATGTTTTAAAGTAAGATGAGCCAATTTAACGCCAGATATTTAATCATGTGCTAAATAAGATTAAACCCTGAAACACTGGGGTTGAAAGATAAAAGGAATCCAACATTTAGGAGTAATTATCCACAGCGAGAATCCCACACATTTAATTAATTAAAAAAAATACTGCAATGTTGTTATTATTATTATTTCAAATTCTTTATGGTAGTTGTCAAGATATACTTGTCAATGTTTGACCTTTAATACGAACACAATTATCAATCCTCTTTTACATTATTAAACTTTCCATTTTTAACCATATATAATAATATTTTTAGTTGATATATATAGCAAAAAGCTTCAAAACACATATTTTAATTGCAAAATACATTCTGAAACTTAAATTTACGAATAACCTAGCTACCTATTAACTTATAGCGTATTCATAAGTTATAAGTTTTAGAAATTAAATTCTGAAAAGAATAAAAAAAATGTTTTTACATATTTTTGAGTTAAAATTCATTACATACCAAGAATGATAACATTTTAAATTGTGGCTAAAAAAGTTGTAATTTATCAAATCACTAAGCCAACTGCACTAGGGATCTCAACCCTTACACACAATCTCGCTAGCCTTCTCTTTGAGAAAAGTTGTGCTTATTCGTTTTAGCTCAGTAAAAATTTATAAGTGCTTGGTTAAAAATGTAAAATTCATAATTTGAGAAAGTGACAAATCGACTAACTTTACGCAAATTAAAAAACCTCTTGTATCTCTGCTGATTTTCAATTAAAGAAATTTATTATTGTATTAAATTAAAGGTTGCACTGATACGGTTTTACCAATTATGATTTTATTTTTTTACGAAAAGTTGTCTAGCATATGTTTTCCGGGTATGACTTAACATGGAGCGTTAGTCAGAGTATGCAAGCTCTAGTTCCGTCGGGCGTTTGTTACTTGTTGTGTGCCTTGGCAAGGTGGCGTTATTTTGACTTAGTGTTGCAAACCCGACCGGGTCGCTTGATGAACCTCAGTAGAGGAACATAATGAATGGCCTAACCAAAAAACACTACCTCTTGCAACTCGTTTTTTTTTTTTTAATTTTAAAAAATTAGCACATGTTTATTAAAATCATGCCATGCTATGTTTATCAAATAATTAGTTATAAATACATAGGAACACGCTCAAATTGAACGTTATTTTTTTAGGATAATCTATTCCAAAACAATAACTTTGTAAAAAATAGCACTAATGACATGATTAGGATCTCAATCAATTAGAAATTAGACATCATGCACGTCATTCAAATATTCGGTAAATTTAAAATTATAGCTAAGACAAATACACTTTAAGAAAACTAAATTCCTAAACATTGATAAACATACTTTATGTGTAGTTTCAACATTTAAATACCAAGCCAAATAAGTAACACACTAAGATTTTTTTAACATAAAATGTACTTCCCAAGATTGAAATTTCTTGCATACCATGGATTCCCAAGTTTGTATGGAAGCCTCAAGAGCAAATGTGGTAAACTTCCATACATGCAAAATAACTTTGTATGAAAATTTTCCTTACAAACCCAAGTTTTCTAACTGTCCTCGAAGTTAGAAAATACTTTGGCAATTTTAACAACATACAAATTCACTAATATCATACTATGTGCTTGGTAACCATAACAAGCTACTTCTAATGTATGCTGGAATGTGTGGAAGCCAGAGACAGGATAGCAATGCTCTTGACAAACATTCCAGCATACATCTCAATCAAAAATTTTAGGTTAATCTGTCTTTTACAGTCGCCCTTGGCGACCTTTTTGAAAATCAAAATCCTATATTCACAACGATAAAATATTGCTTGGCGACAAAAACCGGTTTGGTTGCGAATCAAAGAATACCTCCATTTTCTCCCTGCATCGCGTTTGGCGCTGGGTTGCCAGATTTGACGAAAAATCAAGGCGACCGTGAAAGACAGTTTAACCAAATTTTATAATATAATAGTGCATTCTCCACCCCACCCCCCCTTTATTTAGTACTGAACAAAATAGAAATACGGTTATCAGTACTAAGACTAAAAACTTTAGTTAAAATACATTTAACGGTCAATCTTGGCGACTTTTCTGAAAAAGCGACTCTCACAACGCTAACACCTTCTTAGTGACAAAAACTGTTTTTTTTTTGCCAATCAAAGAACACCATTTTCTCACTGCAGAGTTGCTAAAAACGGTAACCAGATTTGGCGAAAAATCAGTGACCGGGCAATGCATTTTAACCATGATTCGTAAACTAAATCCCAACAAATTCCAAGCACGACTAGGATTTAAACTTCTACGCCTGAAACACAAAAAATTTGCATATCAAGAGCCACTTCCGACAAAATGTGGTTTGATGCATGCAAAATATACCTTTTTTTTAATTAAAGTTTAATCGTAATCGTCGTAAATAACTTAAATTTTTCATGAGAAGTGGAAAACTTTGGAATTAAAAAAAACACAAAAGCATTTCAGTACATAATTTTTGGTCGTTTAGCTGACAAATATTCTTAAATTCAGATGGGAGGATCATAATATTAACAAGATTACAGCAATAGAAGCCAGATTACAATTTAAGAGTAAAATAAGCCTAAATTAAGTTTAGAATAAAATATAAGCTTTTAGACACTTGAAAAAGTTGTACTTACGTATTTTCCAATGTTTTTTTGACGACATCCTAAATTAAATGACTGTTACAAATTAAATAAAAAAATGCATTAATCCTAGAAAGATCACTGAATGATGACTAAAGATCTGTATTTCGAAGTGATGAAGAATTTCTTGTGTCATTATAATTCACTTCACATAATATTCCCTGATTTCCATGTATTGAAAGATGTGCACTAATAATCCGTTGAAATCCTGGTATATGAATTTAATATTTGATATCTCGAAAATCTACCTATGTATCCATAATTTTGACAAGTATCTAACTTCTGTTTGAATTAATATATACACAAATAAAAATGGTCAGCACGTTCATTGCATTTTGCGTGCTTATTTGCAAGTAAGTTTAGAGATTGATTGTGTATGTTAGGACGTGATTGTGTGTAGCAACTGAAACTGAACTGAAGTTAACTACAATGATATAAAGGCCAGTTGCAGTTAATTTTAATGTATAAAGCCGTTTGTTTTGATAAAAATTCAGCATTTCTTGAGAAATTAAATACAAATTATTTAATTCAAAAATATATTCAAATTTTAAAAATGCTTGCCAATTTTTACCATAAGTTTTATATTATTAAATGGGGTAACAACTACCAACTTCCAGGAAGACACGTTATTTTAATTATTTTGCATATAAAAACGTGTTAAATTTAAACAAAATCAAAGTTTTTATGTTAAAACTTTTTTTTAATGCGTTTTTTTGTATCGCATTTTAGTAATGTTCTATAAAATATAATTTTATTGTTACTTTAATATTGCTATAATCAAGCCAAACGCAATGCAAATAGTAAATAAACACTGCGAAATTGTAAACACAAATTTTACAATTTGTCTGCAATAGAATATAGAAACTGTGTTCAAAAGTATTTAAAATGTCTGGAATTCTATCTCCAATAATTTTAATTGAGAGGAAAATAAATTTCGATTTTATATAGAATACAGCAAAATATTAATTTTCTAACTGAAATTAGGTGCTAGGTTAACTTTTCTAAGCTTTAGAACATGCAAGGAAAACATTTATTTCTAAACATTTCAAAATTCGGTTGGTCGAGAACTACTAGAAGTCGGTATATATCGTATGTTCAGGGTCAAAGTCCGGAACCTAATACTCGAGAATATTTTTATTTCATAGATCATCAAGGAATGGTGAGAAAATTAAATAAAGTTGCACTCTAAATTACGATTGAAATAGGAAAATGAATGATACATTGGCAGTTGAATTAAAAATTTGGTAAAGATATCAGATTTAACGAAATCTTTCATAACCTGTTGATCTAGGCAGTAGTTGAATGTTTTAATTTCTGTTTTGCAACAGGCTAAATGTTCATTCTAAAATATTATGTGAATGCTACTATATTTCATATCTGTTGGTATTCCAAATTATGTTAGGTTTATAAAAAAAAATTCAGTATCCACATTCAAAGAAATCAATAGATTTACAAAGGTCATCTAGCCATGGCTGATGATATCCGACACAACATATTTTTAATTTAAGCTGTAAAAAAATCTCTTTTCAAACGCATTCAATAAACACATATTCCTTTTAAATGTTTTAGAACCATTTTTTCCTTTTATTACACAATTTATTTTTTAAAATTTTTTTTAATAAGTAAGCTAAATAAATAGCATGATTAGTACATCTAGATTTTTGTGTCGCTAACCTTGATGCAGATCCTACTACGATGGTTACATGCATATAGAATATCAACAATAATTTATAAATTTATTTTGAAAAATTCCACTAAAATGTGACTTAGTTCTTTACATCTATTAAAGTTTTTTTTGCACTTTAGAAAATCATGTGTAGACATAAAAAAATATTTAGCACAGAAGAAAATTCTGTATTAAAACCAGAAAGTGCTCCAAGCTTTTTTTCAAATCATAATGTATTCTTTTATAAATAATCTTAAGTAGTAGTGAGTTACGAAATAAAGAAATAACAATTCTGAGTTATATCTGGACAACTTACAAAATATTAAACACTATACTCGGGGACAACCTAAAACCTGAAGCTATAGGATATGTATAAATATTCAATTGATTTAGGCTCAACTTAGGTTGTCCCAGAGTATAGCAAAAATTTTAATGTCTTGAATAATTTTATTGACTGTATTTTTTCAAAGGCAAAAATAGCTCCCTCTATATTTTCTAAAGCTGAATTAACCCACTCATTATTTGGATATTAAAATTTATTTGAAAAGTTAGGTCGACAGTGTTTTCTTTCCGTCCCATAGAAAAACTTATAATTATCGCATCACCTTTCTATAACATTATTGAACAGCTCTCTCCGCCTTAACTCTAAAAAAGGTCATGTACATTCCCACTCATTTAATGATTCTCATTCGTTTGGATCGGCTGTACATGTTGGGATTCCAGGAGCTGTGTCATAAAATAACTGAAAAATTACATATAATTTAATATGTAATTGAACTTGTATCTAAATAACGGTTTACAGAAATATGACTATTCCTTTAATTTAGAGACAAATTAAGAATTTATAGTAAAAGGTTTATGGAGGAAATATGTGCCTAACCCTTTACACTCATGTAATATATTCAGAAGATTTCATGCATTTATTTCATACTTAAATCTCTTGACTTAAAATTTGTATCAAATTAAGATATCTAATATTACTTTTATTTATAGTATTATTTTTATATCAATACTCTCCATTAAAAGATTTATGTAGTTAGAGTGATGTTAATTTAACTAACCATTATGACTTGGTTATTTTATATTATTTTAACAATGTGAAATGTGTAGAACAATGTTTAGTTGTGGATACAGGTTGTTTTTCATTAGTTTCAATTGCTTCTTTTTGCTTGCCTGAAGAATTTATTGTCATATTGAAGTTTTAAAGTTAATTTGTTTAATTTGATCTTAAATGTGTTTTTGTAGCTCTTTTTGGATGATGCTAGAATGAAAAATTTTACATCTTGCTTTAAAGGTAAAATCTAAACTTTCTTTTCTTTTTATAAAAACATATTTGCTTTAAAGAAATACATATTTACAGTTTCACTGATTTTCTGAAACTCTTTATTAAAAACTAGAGATTTAAGTTAGGTTGTGAATATTAGGAATAAACCTATCAAATGTTTCAGTAATTAATAAGCATAAAATATTCAAATGAAACATTACTACATTTCATTAAGATTTTTGTTTTTATAGTAAAGTAGAAAAACTAATATATATATATATAGACTTAAACATTAATTTAATTTTTTTAAAAATTCAAATGAAATGTTTTACAAAAATACAATACAATTAAATTATATATTTATTTCAGAAAAGAAATTCTTGAAATTTTTCTTCAACAGACTGAAAATGAACAACAGTGGCAAATACGAAAAAGACTTTCCTTTCATTTCACCATGTGGCAGAGAAAAGAACTTTGTCAGGTGCGATGACATACCGATAGTCTTCACTCACATTCTGGAAGTGAAAGATGGAGATAAACAAAGAGACTACCTTTCTTATGCTCATGCTGGAGATCTGCTTCAAGTTCAATTTGAACCAGAAAAGATATGCATGCTACCCGAGAGTGGAAGGGTGTACCATCCTGGACCTGAACGTACCGGAGGAGTTGGCCTCATTAAATCCTCTTTGGCTATAGACTTAAGTCAAAAGTTTGTATACAAGAACAATGATAAAACAGATGAAATGCCCATCTACTTCGTATGGAAAGATAATAAGTATTCTTTGACGAATGAAGTTGTGGAGCGCTTAAGGTCGTTAAGGAATTTTAAATTCTAGCATGCCTACATTGTAGTTTTTTGTTTATTATTCCCAGTTGCTTCCAAATAAATTATTTTTAAGAAAATTCAAATAAATTGTTTTCAATTTTATAAATGCACATTAATAATTTTAAAATGTATTTTTTTTTCATCATAAAAAAAAATATAAATTAAAATAAGTTTAGTATGTTACACAATCAGGATTTAAAAATGAAGTATATTAAAATGTTAAGAGTATATCCTCATCAAAAGGATCCACAATTGAATAATCCTTTCATTATAACCAGAAACCAAAAGCTCACTTTATTATGCAAGTAATATTTCTTAATAATTCTAATAACTTATGTGGTTCGTTTTTCAACCATATAGATCATTGTAATTTTTGTAAACAACAGTTTTTATTTAAGGAACATATTTTATTTTGTTTGTAGAAAGTGATGTCAGACTTTTTGTTATATATCAACAGCTCTTTTTTGTTCTGTGAGGGGTCATTTTATTAAAGTATTGCTTATTGGAAAAAAATTCTTTTTTTTTTTAAATAAAACTGTTTTATCAATAATTTGATAACATGGTAAATTAACTTTTTTGTATTATTAAATAGAGAAATATTAATTTATATGTCATATATTCTAATAACTTTTTCAAATGGTAATTTAATATTTAAATGTAAATTAATAACAAATGGTCAAATATTTAGCAAGTTTATTTTGTCCTTTTGTTTATTAAATACAATTATCACAGTCAACAGGTTTTGCAATAACAAGTCATTTCTAAAAAATACAAATTGTAGACATTAAATGGGAAAAATGGAAGATGCTACTTTTGCACTATACAACATTTTATCTTATTAAACACTAAAAAAATTTTAACTTCACTAACAAGAGTCACAACTACATACTTTAAAGATAGTCAAGTTGAAACATTACAAATTTACAATTAAAACTTAATAAGTAGCTGCCTTGTACTTTATTAAAAGAAACAAATATATAAAAGCTGATTCTTTAGTATGTATAAAATATCAATTTAATACTACTTTCCTAAAACGGGTAATGTTTTACTTTTAATTTGCAGAAAAGTCTTGGAATGTTTTTTGCTAGTTAAAACTGTTACTATCTCTCTCTCTCTATGGCTTTAACCTTTCAAACAAACTAGCCAAATAATGATTTCTGATTATACATAATGATAAAATTTTACATTTCAAATTGTACCCTGGTAACATTTTACTACAATAACTATCATAAGTTGAACAAATATATAATATAACAATTGTTATTTAACAAAAGACAACAAAAAAATTCCCTCAATAAACTAACTCTTTACACTACATACATATCTGTTTTCCAAGAGGACGGGTTGAAATATATAATCAATTCTGGGATTAATGTATTAGTAATGTAAGTGGTTTTACATGCCTTGTTTGTTTAGCTAGTTATAAGCATTCCTTATTTACAAAAAGAAAATAATTGGCTTGCTTGAAGGGTATAATTTTAAACTTAAAGAGGTGATAGTAGTGTGGTTGGTTGTGTGGGGTTTTATGGCACAAGGGCCAATTGTGGCCAAGCTGCGCCAAACACAAGGTGGTGATAGTGGTGTGAAAAAGATATTAATAGCCTTGTTTAAATAACAACTTTCTACCACATTATTTTAATCATATTCCCAAAAACCACAAGTTCTGCATCACTGTTAAAATAATTTAAATTTTATAATGTTATCATACAATAGCTTGTAAGGTAGTTAACATAATAAAGATAAAATTATTTTACAACTAAAGTTTTTGTAGAAAATTGCCAATATTGCATGAATATTTTATCATTTAAAATAGCTCAAGAGGTAGTTTTAGAAAATATCTGCAAACTGCCAGGCTGCATCCAAGATAATCCATTCTGTGAATTCTTTGAATTATCCTGGTCATCTTTCTAAAATAAAAGATCAATATTATTGCAATAGTTTAAATGTATTAAACATTTCAAACAAAAATGTACAGTAAACATATTGTAGTTGCAAGAACTTGATAAAATATTGTAATTATTGGAGCAGAACTGTTTATTTTAGCTTGTTTTTTCTTATCAAATGTTTCCTTGAAAAAAGTTTACCTTCAATGAAAAATTACCAAACAATAAACCTTTATAATTTTTTATATTGTAAATTTTCAATGGAAAAAAAAAATTACTTAAAAGTTTGTTTTAACTATTATTTAAGGAAGCAGTGTTTTTATATTTAAAGATTACAAAAGTAATTTTTTAAAAAAATCATAGGTTATTGATTGGCATAGTAAAATAAAAAAATGAATTTCAGAAATTTGCATTTATATACTCTCTTAATAAATTAAATTGGAAAAATATTACTATGATAAGAACTTATTATGTTTATAATTTATCAATATCAACACCTTGCAACCTCAACAACACATAGCAATATGGTCAAACAAATTTCAAAGTTTGTTAATATTGAATAGGTTTTTCTCAAAGTTTAAATAAAACATAAATGAACTGTTTAATACTTTTCTGTACCAGTTAAATATTTACGAAAACTGTCCACCTGTTTTATTGTACCTTTCACTTGGCCAATAATAGTATGCTATACTATAACATTCAATAAATTTATGAAAATCTTATATTACTCATGTACCTTATAAGTAAATAGCTTCTTCCTGAAGTCATCATGAATGGATGGATCCCAAGGTGTAAAATGAAGGGCATGAGGGTCATCAGTGTTTGGTTTTTCATACATTCTGTCATTGCACACGCTTATATTTTCAGATGACTTTACCTTATAGATTTCTAGATCTTTTGCATACCTGTAACATTTACAATAGCTGTACTTCTAAACATTTAATTAGTTTGCAATATGATACATTATCGATTATAACAATTCTTAAACGAGCTTTGTATTTACAAGTGTATTTGAAAATTACAATTGAAGGGGTGATAAGCCGAGGGGTACAAGTGAATTAAAAAAATAGACTTAAGTGCAGTTATGGGTAGTTAAAACGTATGAAATGTTGGTGGGAAAGGGATACAAGTAAATGTCTGTCATATGCCGAGATCTAGCGCATAAGATTAAACTACTTCAAGAATCAGTTGTTTTAACTTTATACTATGTTTTCACAAAATAATGAACTTGTTACATATACTGGCTTCTCACTCCCTCAATTATTTTCATTTAGAAAAAGGCTTTGGCAAATAAGGCTTTCAGTTACAATTTATACATTTATGATTTATTTAAAAATTATAGAAACTAAGAGTTTTGAAGGATCCTATTAAAAAATGGTTTTTAATTAATGCTACTAGTGATCTTAAAAAATACGAATCGAAAAGGAAAGGAAAACTTTCCAAGTACTTTTAAGATTATTATATTAATAAACGGGAAATCTTCCCTGAAATAAATAAATATAAACATATAAAAAAAATTAAACTACAAAAAGACAATATTGCACATAATTCAAAAATGAAAACTTTCCAAGTACTTTTAAGACTATTATTTTAAAAGAATGGAAATCTTCTCTGAAATAATTAGATATAAACCATAAAAAAGACAAAATTGCACATAATTTAGAAATTAATATAATTACCAATATAAAACCAAAAACTTACAAGTCAGCTGCCTCTGCATTTAAAGGCGATTCAGTTTCTATCTTATAAAATATGCGTTTGGCATATTGAATAACCTGCCATAAATGATTGACATTCCGCCTAAATATTAGAACAATACAAAGAATTAATTTGCATAGTAATACATTGCTAGAAAAAAAATAGTCAAATAATTATTGAAAAACAAACCTCCATTTAGGAAATGCACGCTTTACATCAAGTTCACCTGTTTCAATATTTACTAAAGGATTGAATACTGGAGGATCAAACACTAATATCTAAAAAAGACAAATATCATATAAAAATATATATTAATATATTTTATTATTAGATAAAATTTTATAAGTCTGCTTTAAAAGGTATATGTGTTGGCAGCCTTAAAATTAAAATTTTCTTAACGTAATTTTAAGAGAAGAACTTACTGGGCATTCACAATCTGGATAATTATCTGGTACATAAAGAGTAAATCGAAACACTCCACCTTGGTAAAGACCTTGACGCATGAATATAACACCAAACCATTCTAAAAATAAAATCAAAATATACTTAAAATCATTTTAAAATGTTTATAATGCATAGAAGTTATTTATAAATCTAAAGTAAAGTACAGAACTTACTTAATGGAGAACCAGCGGAAGGTATCACATATACACCTGATAAAAATTGTTTTTGCAAGAGAAGACTGAAAAAAGAAATTATAAATATTTTTAGATAGTGCATTTTAAAATATTTAAAATGTAAATTACTAGGAAAAGAGCTGCAATATATTTATGTATAAGTGAATTCAAATGAACAACTATCTAGGGCACAAGCAGAAATATTTCTTGGTGGTGGTTTTGAGTTGGTACAAAAAAATTTATTATTTAGATGCCATAGTTTTCTTATAATTTTTCCCTTTCCCCTTTTTTGAGATGGCTTAAAGTAGTTCTTAGGAACAAAATCATTATAATTGAGAGGACTGTAAGTTATAGAAAAAATCAGAAGGTTCAGAAAATAAAATATATATATTGCAGAAGATCTGCTGTGGTGTATATGAGCTTGTCGCTAGGAAAGCTAGTTGTCTGGTGTGATTATTCACTGGAGGCAATTTGTTGAGGGTGCAGAATATAGCTTTGGCAAAATATCGTTGTGGTGGCGAGTGAGTCATCACACAACAATATAATGAAGAGCAAACAATATAAACAACTTGATATTAAACAAAAACAACCTCCTTTTATCGAAATTTCAGTTTTAATTTATCAATACTTTTGCAAAAGGTAAATAAGTATTTACAAGTTCTGTATGAAATTTAGCATCAGAGTACTGTATAAAAACAATATTGTGTAAATTCCTAGTGTACGGTGCCCCGTTGTCGCCAAGTCCGAAAAATGGCGGCAAGGCAAAAATGACGTTTTTTTTGTCGCCAAATCAAAATGGCGGTTTGGTTAATTAACGTCGCACTAGAGCCGCACAGCGGGCTATTGGTGACGGTTTGGGGCCTATCTTGAAGGAAAGACCCGAGAACGATGCCTCGTATTTTTGAACCATGGTCAGATGACGCAAAATGGCGGACATTGCGTTGGTCCAGGCAGTCGATCATGGTGTTTACAGGCGATCCTTCGGGCAGTTTGTTTGGGGCATTTCGATGGCACTCTTAAGTGCAGACGCGTTCCGCGCGTTTAACGTCACAGACTCCTGCCGTCGATTTTGTGGTCTCTGGCCTTCGGCCTCCAACTACTCATTATTACATCCATGATCCCCTCCGGGCCGTCGATCATGGTGCTTACCGGCAATCCTTCGGGCAGTCGTTGATCGTTAAATCAACATTTTATATGAAAATCGGAAACAATATCGGATCCAGGGAAAACGAACTGCTGCAAAACGTTGAGTAAAGTTTCCGATTTCCGGTCGTCCACGGCAACCATGAAACACTTGTTGGTACTGGATTCAATCCCTCCAAACACCCACTGGGCTTCCACACGCTTGCTCCGGTTGTACTTGCGTTTGCCGAACTTCGACTCGTCAATCTCAACGACGACATGCTCTACACCGATAGGAAACGGAACTATGAGTGAACCACTCCGTACATACCTCCCGGCAGAATATCATCCAGTCAGTGACTGTCTGTTTCGCTAGGCGCATTTGCTGCATAACAATCCGGCATCCATGCACCACTCAATCATGGCACGTTTGCCTTTCAATTTCCAAAAATGCTTGCTATTCAAATAAACATCGTCAACACCGCGTATACATCGTCAGCTCAGAAAAATCAAAACCACACGTAGCCGCCGAAAGTCCATTCAAAAATGGCAGAAATGCGTGAAACCAAGGCTAAACTGATGCGCTCGGTAAATATAGTTTAGCATCATGTAACTAGATGCATCTTCGCATCAGCATGGCGCAGCTACGTGGGTAAAAAATTTAGGGTTACCATAGAACATGATATTTCCGCATGCTTCAAGTAGGGTTGCCAAAATATAAACTTTATCGCCCAATCATTTGTAGCCAAATCCCATTTGGCGAGGGCACCGGACACTAGGAATTAACCCAATATTGTTTCTTATTATTTTGCATTATTGCATAAACATTTATCATTTTATTTTATAAAGGTAAATTTCATTTTGTCACTTTAGTGTTTCGGTTAACTCAGTTTGCTCTTACGCAAGTCTGTTGAATACAGAAAAGGGTATTTTTAAATAATGCTCACTGCAAATGTATCATTTATTGTGACAAAATATAGATTCTTATTTCTGTTTCTTTTTAATTTCAGAACTTTTCAAAGTGGGTGAAAATTATGATCTTTGTTGTTCTGGGAGGGATTTAAACCTTTAAAACCCTAAACTGGTTTAAATCCTTAAAACCAGACAACCACAGCTTGCTTGAAAATAAAACCTTCAAAAATGCAAAATGAAATTTAAATTATTTTAAATACTCACTATTCCGAAATTAAAGAATATTCTAAGAAAAATGCGCTGTATGCTTGATTCTGCTTAGAATTAGCATTTCTGTCAAGGAGTGCCACAGTTGAACTAGGTAATTCACCAATAGAAGGAGTTGATGGCAAAACTCTTTTGAAAGCATTGTGTGGTTTCCCTGAGGAACTTTCGACACTCCTTGTCTGTAAAAATACAACACATTTAAACATTGCTAGAACTCAAATCAAAATAAAATATTGCATGAATAAATTAATGCTAACTTCTTGAATAAAAAGGGAGATTATAGCAGTAAAAGAAATTGCAGATATAAAAACAAACAAAAATATATAATAAAAATATGAACTCATTCACTTACTCTAAAATTTTCAGAAGCCATGAGTAGTTCTATACCTGCAAAATATGAAAAATTAATAAAAGGTATGAATTTTAAAACAAAATGCTTATTTCCAAGATATTTAGTTTAATTTTCAATCAGTTCAATGTGTTTCCAGAACAAATTATGCATTTAATACTCTTTAATTAACAACAAAACCGGGTTTTTTTTCGCCAAGAACGTGTTAGCGTTTCGAATATCGTCTTTTCAGAAAAGTCACCAAGGTGGACTGTATAATACATTTTAACCGAATATAACTAAGCCTCAACTACCACGCCCCCTAACGCAATACCGGTTTTTAATTAAATAATGCAAATAAATAACTCTAAATAATTAAGAAATTAATACAATCAATCAATATTAATATAAACATCACCTTTTAATTTTACATACTTGTCACGAATATTTGTAAAATTTAGACATAAAACAATGCCTTTTGATTGCTTCAATGCGCAGATTAAATATTAAAGTGTAAAATAATCATTCTTGATCGACAAAAAATGGTGACCATATTAAATTTATAATTTATTGTATGAAAATTAACTGTCACAGTGTCACAAAATCAGTGTTTATTTATCATTTTCATTAGAGCGGAAGCGGAAGTGAACGTAAAGTTTATAATAATGCCAACGCAACGAAATTTCCGTACCATATATTAAAATTCCCTATCAAAGGGATTTTCTAGAAAATCTTTTATTTGCAAAACATATATTTATTTAGTTATAATAAATGTGAATCATTTTATAAATTGAGCGTACTGATTATTTTTTCTATTTTTCTAAATTCCAAAAAATTTTAAGCAAAAGTCACATTTAATTTCGAGTTTTGCTGTCATATTGCTGTATATTATTGTCATTTTATTATTGCACATGTTCCTTTTTCTTCCATCTTTACTACCAAACTTTCCGAAAAGCCAACGTGGTTTTAAAATAGAATATTGCTAACTTATATTTTAAGGTATTTTTAAAAGGTGTTATTCATTAAGTAAGTGTTAATAAGCTTTTATGTTTTTCCTGTCGTTGTGTAATTGCATTCGTATTTTTCACATGTGTTGTTTAAAAAAACAAAATCCTGTAGAATCGCTACTCAATAAAAAAAAACATCGCCTCAATTTTTGATTTGCTAATAAACGTAATAACAGTTAATTTTAATCATTATAAATTTTTATGAGATTTGATTTAATCGTTGAAAAGGTTTTGTATATATTTCGTTTATCTCTTAGGTGGGAAAAAATATTTTACCAGCGTTATTTAAGTGAACATTACGACCACTCTTTTATAGGTTCAAATGCATTGAACTGTCCACCACTGATTTTTCGCCAAATCTCGTAGCCCTTTTTGTCAACTTTGTTTGGGGGGGGGGGGGGGGGGGGGCGGAATGAAAGAGTTTGCGGTTTGTGGTGGTCACTTCATATATCCTATGGTCTTGGGCTCATAGTAAATACTTTAGCCAGATAGCCATAGTATTAATGTAGCACACAAAGTCCCAGGTTCAATTTCGGTTGACATCAAAGCGTTAAAAGTTTTTTGATTGACAAAAAAACTTTTTACTTCCAAGAACATAGCGATACGAATATTGCCTTTTCAGAAAAGTTGCCAAAGAAGACCGTTCAATGCACTTTATGTTTTATAGCGGGAAAATTACAAGTTCACAAAAAAATAGTTGTATAGTTTTTATGATGATCTGTCTTGCATTTTTTTCATTACATTGTGTGATATCATTCTTATATTAAATGTATGTATTTTATATACCATGACTTACTAGAAATGTATTGTCTAATTTTCATTGCAGTTCAATTGTTCAGATCTTTGTATTGTAATAATGGCAAAAAGTTTGAGAAGTAAACGAATGAGGAAGATGCGTGCCATCAAGCGTGAGAGGTATGCTGTGAAGGAGCTTAAACAGTTAAAAAGCATATTAGAGACAGCTGAAAAGAAGGATATTGATATGTCGGATATATGCACAGGTGATTATAGACACAAATTTTGTCTAAAAAAAGATGATTTACACATTAATAGAAAGTTAAAGGGTCTACACAGTGTTTCTATGATATTGATATTTTTATGATATTTCCTTTATTATGATATTTCTTCTTAAATGCCTCATTGTCGTTAATGATCCTTAAAGCCATTATTTTCCATTCTATAATTAAAAGTTAACTTGTCTTCTTATGTTGGTACCAAGTTAAAATCATTGAAATTACTTGGAATCCACTTAAAGCTGTAATTCCCAACCTGATTATATTATTAATTGTTCAAGTACTAATTTTAATTCAAATATTCAAACTAATTTTGATTTTTGAAATTGCAGACACTGACTTACTTTTTAAAAAAAAGCCATGTTTACTTTATTTTAATGACACCTTTTGTCAATTTTAAGAGTACTTTTTAGATTTTAATTTCTTTTAAACATCTAATTGTATTTTCTGTAGGAAAATAACTTTATTTATTTTAAACATCAACTTGCTATCGCATTCCCAACTATTCATTTTACCATAGTCCTAAAACTTTACAAGCCAATTACACCAATTTTTGGTACAGCGATGCCCAAGTGTTGTCCTTGTCCCATTAAACCTTAAACCAATCACATCTTCTTGACTTTCATTATTATTCTTTGAAGAGTAGCATATAACTTCATATATCTGATTGGTCAATGAGGGGTCATAAATTTAAACCACCTATTTCAAACATTCACCCCAGTGGCGGCTCGCCCACTACAGCAAGTACAGCCGGGCTGCACCTAAATTCATTAGAACTAAAATAATATATTTTACTAATTTTCTTAAATGAAGATTAGAATTGAAAATGAAATTTCTACAGTAGTAAACAAAATCTCCGATAAATAGCAAGCCTGTTACCGTAATGCACAATTCAGGAGGGGAAAAACTACATCCAATCACTGCAGCCAAAAGGCGAAATTCGAAATCGGCTGCATCGTTGCCATGGCAACCACTACGTAGTATGGAGATTCCCTCCATGCTAATGCACTACATTTGTGAGAAAGGTACAGCCGAAATGAGTTTTCTTGTTTTAGCTGCACTTGAGGTTCGATATGCTGATTGGCTAATGGGTGAAACGAGAACTTACGAGATTATATCCAAACGGAAATGGTTTTCGTGATACATTTACTGTGTACTGTTGTTTCAGGACATGGTCCTGCTGTTGTTTCGTTATGTAAGTTAAAATTGACCGATTCGCATGTTTAAAAGAAAGCAGGATTGCTTTAATTTTCAAAAAATAAGTAAGTGTTTTCTATTTTTTTCGCATGTTATTTTCTTAAAAATTGAAAGAAAACTTGATTTGAGTAGTGAATAATAAATAATTTCCGTTCATGTAAGGTTTTTGGAAAATAGGGAGGGGGGGGGGATTCAAATGATTTCGGCTGCACTAACATTGTAGACCACGGGCCGCCACTGATTCACCCCTTGCTTAAATGCATGTATATGCTGTCAAGCAATCCATGCATGTGGAAAATAAAGAATAAATGTTTTTTCTTCTTTTATACAGCCCCAAATGTCAACGAGCGAGTATTCGACAAGGTTGTTTAAGTTCCGTGGAATAGTTACCTGGAAGATAGCGTTTCAGTGGATTGAGTGAGTGATAAGTGCACGGAGCTACATAAAAATTGGAAAGTACACTAATTACATGAGTGCTTTTTGAAGTCTTTGGTCAAAAAGACAAGATGATTAAAAGACAGTGTCAAGAAGCTTTTTACTTTTAAAATAACGAATGGGAACACCTGAACTAGTACCCCACTCATCATACCATCAATGACTATTCCAACGGAGAACTAGTTTTTTTTTTTTTTAATGTGTCCTTGCTCGGTGCCCAAACTGACGGCTCGGAAGGGATGAGTAGCCCTAATCGATGGCCTGGAGGGGGTACCAGCTGGTGTTTAAAGTAACGTACCATTGCCCAAAACGATTGCTCAGAGGGGATGAGTAGCCCTAAATGACCTCCTGAAGGGGTTTTGTCAGCTGTTTTTTTAAATTGATGTACCTAGTAATCTAATCAATGTGCTATTGCCAATTAGGTTGTGTAGGATGCCAGCTCAAATGATGTCTTCATCAACTGACCATGGCTAAAAAATCTGCGGCATTGTACCCGAGTCTTTTTTCAGAATAGGGTCCGAACTGTCGCTATTAGCCGAACGTGCAGCTCTACTGCGACCTTAATTAACCAAAGCAAACCTTCGAGATTAATTCCAGACCGGCGCCATTAGCCCATTGTGCAGCTCAAGTTCGACATTATTTCATCCAATCGTGCAAACCTAATATAAACCATTATATTCCCTTATTTGAAGTTAAGAATGGAATAAGTATTTAATAAAAAAAATTCTACACTAAGTAAAATATCAAATAACACTGAGCTTTTAAAACAGTTTTATTTTCAGTTTTGCTCTGATTTTTTTATGCAATTTATTAACTGTCAACAATTTAACCTTGAATATCAGAGTTCATTAAATGAGATTAGATATATACATAATTAAGATAAAACTCTAGAACTACGAACAGATGGAAATATAAAAGAAAAGCGCACCAACTTCATTACATACGATACAACAGTGTAAACATAAAGTACAAACTAATTAAGTGTTGCCACTCACTTTAAGAGAAAAACTAATACCGAAGTAATTACGTAACATAATACAACAATGTAACAAATACATTGTAACAATCACAATATCAACATGAACTAAATATTGAACTTTTATTGCAGTTTTGCCAAAAGGGTCATTTAGTCAAATAGCTAAAACTGAGAAGTCTGAGGATGTAAAAGATCCGATTGCAGAAAGCTCGAGTAAGTCAGTTTTAATTTTTATTTATGTTGCATTTTTAATTTCCATATGCACACAAATCCATTCACTCGTTTTTATTTTTTAAATTGGTGTTTCTTGGTACCTAAAATAAAGTAAGTAAACTTGTATCTGTATTGCAATAGGGATGCACCTAATATTTGGTTGCTATCTATTTAGTATACTGCCTATTTGGCAGCTAAACTGAATAGTGATACTTGAAAGCATTTAGGTTTTAAAGTATTAGTTTCATGTAATAATGAAAGTAAAACTTGTTCATATAAAAAAAGTAATAGGTGAAAATAAATTTTTAAAAAAAAGTTTAAATAAACCTCTTAAACGTTAATTTTTCATGTCTTTAATTACATTTTGTACTAGAATACAAAATATAGTTTTAATGTGCAAATAACTTCAACCAAATTATAATATTAATCAGAGTTTAATAAAAAAAAATATTTAAGAAAATATTTTTTTTAGCTTAATCAGTTATTAATTTTATTATAGATTTTGTTTTTAAATTATCTGTGACATTAATTTTCCTGTATAATTTTCAATTTCAGTACTAACCAAAACAGAGAAGTCTGGGGATGCAGAAGATCCGATTGCAGAAAGTTCTAGTAAGTCATTTTTAATTCATCAATATTTATACTAATTAATTTATATTGACCAATATTTAATTTGATAATTCATTGATATAAGTGTAAAGCAACATTCTTCTGAATTCCTCAAAAGGAATTGCTAATCATGCAATTTTGTTTAACGCGAAATACTAAAGGCTTCTCATCATATAAATCTTGAAATTAACGCTAAATTATTCGTTTAACACAAAACCATATAACATGAAATCCCGCTTGAAGCAGGGAAAAATGTACTGCTAAATCTATATAAAAAAAAAATTAAGAAAAGTTTTTTTTTGTAATTTGAGACAAAATCCAGTGGCTTGGTTGCTAGAAAACTCTTCATAGTGTTGCCACAGGTAAAATGTGTCTATTCCAGGAAACATGTTTCCCGGCTCCTCCTGCTACTTTTGTTCTATTGTTGGCTGAAACTGACCAGATAAGAAAGGGATATTTCACAATGGGGAACAACTTCTGTACTTTTCTTCTCAAATTGGGTTTGGCCAAAGGAATTTCTATTTTTCCAGTCACTGCACGTTTGATCAGCACTTCGGGGAACTCGTGTCAGTTGCTTTTTAATCCTTTTCAGATGAGTCTGAAACACTAATATTTACCATAAAGGCAACACCACACTCGGCGAGTTCTGCAGGATTCGTCTTAGAGCATATTTACCATAAAGGCGGCACCACACTCGGCGAGTTCTGCAGGATTCGTCTTAGAGCATTTGAAAAAGGCCGAATTGCATTATGTTCGGAACCTGTTTAAGACTTCAAAGCAAAGGATAAGCTCGTTTTCAATTTATTATTTCGTTATTTATAGTTATTTTTCAGTATATAATTTCAAGCCAGATGTACTGCCAGATATCCGTTGCATCCCTAATTTAAATGTTATTAAAATTATAAATATGTTTTGAGTTTATATGGAGCTTTTAATTATCTGTGACGGTGAACTAAAAAAATATCTTATTGTAACATACATTTGTTTCATCAAAATTAACTGTAAAGTCTTTGTACTTAGAAATAATCTAATTTTTTTTTCTGTTCATACTAAAAGCTATTTCTATAGTTGCTTTGTTACATGATTTGAAATTAGGAGTTAAAAGTTAGGTCTCATTAGAACGTAGTGGTTCCTTTTTTTCGTTGCCAAAATGGTCTGCATAGGCGTAATTCTAAAATAATTCAAATTGCTTATGCAGAGCTGCCAACTGTTGAAATATTTTTCCATTAAAATCCTGTTTTCATGTGTACTTTAAAAATATCACTGTTTTACTGACAAAATTACAGCAAAGTGCAATTATTTAAAATCAATTTTTAGGTCGCTTTTTTATACATTGGGTTAACCAGTGCTGGTAGCAACACCAGTTGTATACAATGCCGTTTCGAAAGGTGAAAAATTTATAATTGGATACCATTGCTGTCAACGTTTTCCCGGTGTGTGAAAAAAGTGGCCTTTATTATTAGAAACTTTTTATTACCTATTTCATTTGCACTCGGTGAAAAGAAATACAAGTTTATCGGCTTAACTATTTTTCAAATACTTCATCTAAAAGTGAAAATCCTGAGTACCTCTATTTGAAGTTCAACAAACTATTGCAATACGGATACGATCATACATGCTTTCACTTCTTGCACTAATAGCTTGTTATAGTATTTGTAGTGTGTTGATTGCTCGAAGCAAAAAAAAAACTTGAGATCGATCTGAAAAAGCGAATTTGAGTCTTGCCAACAATTTTTTTTAATATAAAGTTATAACTGAAAAATGATGACTATGTATTGTCAAGCTGAAACTTTTAGGTGCAAAGTACAATAAAACGACAGCTAATTTCGAATACTGCAGTTGTTGTAAAGTAAAACAAAAATACTCAGTGTAATATTGCTTCCAGAAGGATTACTAAAGATCCTTCAACTCTAAGTTATATTGAAAGCAAAACTCTGTTAAAATCCCCAAAGTTAAAAGTTAACAAACTTTATTAAAAATACATAAACACACAAAATCAGGTAAAAGCTATAATTAAAAACTTGCGAACACTTATTTTCTGTGACTGCTAATTTTCATTCATCACTGGGATTGTCATATCATTGAAATTTCGGTTAACCTCTAGAAGGCAAGTGTTTGATTTTAACCTTGGGCTCGGGTTTAAATATTAAACACCCGCACTGTAAAGCTTAAACAGTTACATGGCAGTGATCCCTCTTCAACTTTACATCTGGAATCCTAAAAAGAAAAAATTGTCATGAATTCCGTCAATAACATTCATATTGTTAATTTTTTACTAAGCTGCATCTATTCTACCAATTAGTCTTTTTTTATATGTATCTTGAAATACCTATACATATAAATAATAAATATAGCCCCCCCTCCCTGCAAGGAATTTCAAAATGCTTTCCCTATGGACACCCTGAAGAATAAGTGTAGTGATATGTGTTTAGTATATTTGAAATTATTTTAAATATTTGATTTTTATTTTAGGTGCGATGGAAGTTGACAAGAAAACTCCCAAGTATCATCCTAAATATCTGACAAATGAACATGGAAATTATCCTGTTTGGATGAATCAACGAAAAATACAAAAGCATAAAAAAAGACTAGGGCGTAAAGCTGGAAAGAAAAATAATAAAAAACGTTGATCTGCTTGAGATAAATTTTGTTTTGTCAAAAGTGTCTCTTATTTTACTTTAGCTTTAGAAGATATATATATTTATATATTAATTTATGAACACAACTTATTTAAATAGTTTTTATTTTATCTTTTGCTTGCGGCTACACACGATCAATATCTATTTTGGAGTCATTTATTTTTTAACCGACTGCCCAGCGCGCTCACCAAAACTCCAAAAAAAAACCTCCAAAATAAAACTGCCAGAAACTTTAAATTAAAACCGCCAACGCGCGCCAAGTCGAGAGGTTATAGATTCGACCTTTATGTTTTTTTTTTATATGTATGTGCGCGCGGGATTTCGATTCTACTTCAGATATTTGAACAATTTTTTTTTTGTTGGATAGGGGATGTTTCAAAGGGGAGCAATTTAAAAAAAATATATCCGGTATTTACCGATCCGAATTTCTCAATTAACCGGACCGTTTAAAAAAAAAATTTCGTCCGATTTCGAAAATTCTTTTTTTGTTGGATAGAGAAAAATCCACTTAGGCAAAATCTTCAAAATAATAATAGCTTATCCGGCTGTTATATATCCGGAAATGTCGATTAACCGGATTTTTTTAAAACAATTTATCCGATTTCAAAATATTTCATTGTTTAACGGAAGTTGTACAACAATGAAATTTCGTTTAACATGCATTTATTGGCTTTGTTAGGGATTGTTTTAAAATATACATTGTTGAGAACAAGTTGCTACTAGAATTTCTTGGTGAATAGGGGGCGAAGCCCCCTGCTAAATTAAAAACTAAAAAGGGAAAAATAAAATAATCTTTCTAAAAAAAAGAAAAACCGACTTTAAGAAAAATGCGCTGAAAAGTAAAAAATAACTTTTAATCTTACGAATGAGTTGAAAAAATTGAATTATTGAATATCAATTTTATACGTAGTACAACTTTTGGAAGTTGGTGCCAATTTACAAAAATCATATCTAAATTTTGGCGCCGATTTCAAACAGTTGTACTAAGTATAAAATTAATATTCAATTTTTTCAACTCGTTCGTAAGATTAAAAATTATTTTTTACTTTTTAGCGCATTTTTCTTAAAGTCGGTTTTCCTTTTTTTTAGAAAGATTATTTTATAGTAACATTAATATTAAGCTATCCCATAAACTATCTACCAATGGAAATGTCTTTAAAATATGTATTCAAAGAAATCAATTCAGAAGAAACTGGGTCATATTCTAGCGTTCAGTCATGGCTCAAAAGGGCGGTCCTAAATTAAAAATAGGCTGTCGTAAATCCATTAAATTGTCGATTATTCCTACTAGCTAAACGTCTATAAAATGAGGTATCGGGATAAGAACAACATATAGGCGTAAACTTGTATTGGTCCCAAGCCCAATATTTTGAAAAATGGCACAATTTCCCTAAATTTAATGAGTTTTAGTAAAAATTGGAGCCATGAGTCTCCTCAATAATTTTGAAAACTTGACGCCTCTGACTATATTATGCTTTTAAGAGAATTGATTCCGACACTGTCACTCCGTCACAAATGATATAATTTTTATCTCGTTTCATAGGAAATTAGGCATAGAAATAAATAATTGCAGACTTTTAAGTAAATAAGTTCCCCAATAAATATTCAATACAATAAATATAACTACGGCGACAACCCTATCCTCTGAAAGAATGCCATAGGAAATAGCTTGAACTCTCAATTATGTTGCTGGATAGGTACAGCCTTTTATAAGTATTTAAAAGCGTTCTCCCTGATTTTAGATTTTTTTTTAAACCACTAAATTAGATGATAGAAAGAAACTGCTAAAACGTAACACCGTGTTGCATTGCTATCGACAAAAAATAAATTATTTTCGGTAAAGCATGGGGATTTTACATTACCGGACCGTTTGAAAAATAAATATTGTCCGATTTCGAGTTTTTTTTTTATTTGGATAGTGGAAAATCCACTTAGGCAAAAACTAATCGGTTATCCGACTGTTATATATCCGGAAATGTCTGTCCGGATTACAACTTTTCAGTAGTGGCGCTAGGAATTGCCCGACAGGGGGGCTAATATCCCCGACGTAAAATACACGTATAAAATTTTCCTAAATAACATGTCGAGGATAAATATTGCGTAACTAAATGCTTGTAATATTTAATGGGTTATTACTAAAGAATTGCAGAGTTTCAAATATTCTGGACTGCAATCAACAAGTATCATTTTTATGTTGGAATAATTACTATTTAACTCGTTTACAGTTTTCGCAAACCTAAAGTTTAGTGGGGAAAAGATAAGTAAAAAAAATGTACAAATCATACCGCTCTGTCATTTAATTTAGTGTTTTTTTTTTTTTTTTAAACAATGATAAAACATTTATATTTATAAAAGGCAACGGAAATGAGCGATGAGTTATTTCTTATGAAATTCTTTTCATAACATTGAGCTGTAGGTCAATCATGGTTGAAGATGAAAAAGTTTTTTAAAAAATTTTAAGCATTCGTTTATTTCTTCCACGACCTTTTCCAAACAATATATTTACGACTGAGATAACAAATTTAAAAGTCCACAAAAAAATAGGAAGTGTGACATATTTTTTAAAGAAATATTTTAATTTTTCGAAGACATTTGGGATTTGTACTATTTTTGAAAAAATTATATTAAAAAGATTTTTTTTAATACTTAACTTTCTGTGTATCTTAAAATCAATCCAATCTGTTATCCGTAACATTTCACTTTCACCATTATATCTTTTTTTGTTTTTTTTAAACTTTGAAGCGATTTCGTTCAATTTTAGAAGTAATCTAAATTTTCTATAAATTTTAATGTCGTATGAAACAGTGAACATATAAAATTAAATGTTTGTTACATAAGAAAAAATGTCGTTTTTAATTTTTTAGTCAGCCTGAAAATTTAAAGCTGAATTGACAATGGAATCGCCTGTGTCTAATACATAGAAATCTCATATTTTGACTTTTGTTTAACCTAATAATAATTTAGGAAATATATATTTGTTAAAAATTCAAATTTCTTTAATCAATTCAATTTTATATTTTCATTTTACTTACATGTTTAAATTACCTAGTAGGACTAATTAAAAATTTAATGGATTTAACGACTGTCCATTCAATGGAAAACTATTTCTGACTACCTAATTGAACCATGATTGTCCTTTAAAATAGGATCTGATTTCTTCTGAACTGATTTTTTTAGAACAAATATTTCTCAATATATTAATTTTAACTATCCCACATGAAAAACTTATTCCATATTGATATTTTATTATTAAATTACAAATAAATTTAAATTTCACAAAATGTACAGTAATAAAAATAAAGGTATTTTTTAAACTTCATATAAAAAATGTATTGTTAGAAAAAAGTACCATACTAAATAAATTAAATAGGCAATATAAAAATTGCAATAGTTCTTCGAAATGCAGAAAACATAAAAATCAACAAACGATAGGACTCCGTTCTTAACAAAATAAATAAAATATTATTAAATTGTCATGTACAAATAATTAAAAAAAATCACAATAATTTTTAAGACATCTCACCTTATACGAATTGCATCAAAGTTTGACGGTACTGTACCCAGACAACACACATACGTCTATATGACGTCTAATCAACGTCATCCATGGATAACAGGTTCACCCATAAGCCATCCAAAAACGTACCGATAACGTCTTATGGACGTTTTCTAGAGCCAACATGTGTGCTCTTTTTGAGATCTATAAAACGTCTATGGGTCATCCACGATATCCATAATTTGGATAACGTGGATATATACTAGACAGCCATAAATATCTCATTCGCATCTATCGCACGTCTATAACACCTCTAAATTATAATCAATTTTATCTCTAACGGACGTCTATAATATCCACAATATATATTTCTAGCACCTGATAGATGTAAACCAAACGTCTGTGATATATACAATATTTACTTCTAAATATGCAAAATCTAAAACTAAAGAAAATAAGAATCGATTCTGAAGTATTCAATTATTTTCTTTACATTTGGATTTTATTTATTTAGTTTAGTAATTAATATTGCACATTCATCTTGTATTTGGTTTTATTTCACAACTTTTATTCTTATATTTATTTTAGCATATCAGTCAGGCTTATTTATTTTTAACTAAAATCAAATAAGACATAACTACAAAATTAGTTTTAATATTCTTCTTATTGAGAAACTGCAGACTTGTGCTATAATTTGTAAATAATAAATATTGTAGGCACACTAAGAGAACTTAATTTTTATTTTTAAATATGCATGAATTTGCAATTAAAAATAACTTTTCTAAATGTTTTCGAAAAACTAAAATTAAATATAAAACTGCTTAAATACTAATTTAATAATTGTTAGTGACACTCATACTTGACTATTTACTTTAATCATTTATTTAATTTATTATATAATATGCATTATTAATTTATAAAGCCCTTTAAATTTACTTCAGCTTAGACTATGAAATTTACCAATACATTTAAGCATTAATTGATAAAAACATGTATTTATAAAATATGAAAGTGTTAGTCTTTGCATTGAAAAATCTTAAGTAGGAACACAAGTTTATTGATTGTTTATCAATTTATTATTATTGATTATTTATCACATATTTTACATTGCACATTATTAACATTGTATTAATTCTTGTTCATGGCCTGTCATATCCAGTCCTTCACAACATTCTCAATATAGCTATCCAGCTCATCACCCAAAGCAATTTCTTCTCACAGCAACCTACAAAAAGGGAATAAAGTATTTAAAATTGCATTGATTTAGAAAAAGAATTATTTTGAATTCAAATTATCTAACATTTCTTGAAAGCATATTTTTTATATCTGTAAAACTTAATTATAAAAGTTGGTGATTACTAAAAATTACACGAAATCAAAATAACAAGTATGATTTCTGACAAAAGCTGTATTCCTGAGATTTTCAGTATTTAGAAAATAAGAAATGGCCTTTTTAAGAAAAAAATTATTACTGTTTTCAATACAAATACTGAACCTCTGAACTCTGGAATGATTCTTTAATATATATATATATATATATATATATATATATTATGGAAGATATTTCTTATTCCGAACCTCAAATTAAATTGTCCAATAGAATACAGCAAAGCTAATAAGATTTTGAAGCTGGCAGCAAATACTCCTGTGAGCTTTTATAAGCTCTCAGAAAAAAGCCATAGAACTCAAGGCAAAACTTGAAATAAAATCGATTCTGCGATCTGTAATTTTCAGTTTCTTTTTTTTAAATGAATTTTAGGTAAAGAGTTGCGTCTAGCGGGTAGGCAGTGTTCTCAAGCAGTTGCGAAATGACCCAATACGTTGTGCCCATGCGTTGTTTTTCTCTATGAACTTTATGGTTATTTCCGGTTAAACACACAATTACAAGAAACAGCTCAAGCATTGCGTCGTATTTTCTAACTATGGTCAGATGACAAGATTGATTTACGATCGGATGACGTTTATTGCATAACAGGCTATCAGTGACAGTTGCAAATTCATTTCGAAGCATTTCTATTTGGTTTGCACGATGGATGGTAACATCGCACTAGAGGAAAGAACAGGGAGCAATGCTTCGTATTTTTAAACCATGGTCAGATGACGAGGACATCATCTGAATTGGCACCTGACACAACTTTAATAGGCGTCAGTACATTGGATCCCGATTACATTACTAGGCACATCGCTTTTAAAAAAACGAGCATTCGTTTGAGGCACCGGCACATTACTTTTGGCACCGGGCAATGTCAAACACAGTTCTACAAATGCAATCAATATCCTCTATCACACCCTTTTGGTTGCATTAATTTACCCAAAAACTAGTATACAAAAGAATTTCAGACAAGCTCAACCTACTGTTTTCAGACCATATACCCTTCCTCATACTTGCATTCATATTACTAACATCTTTCAAACTATCAACATACATCTCATAAAAAAAAAAAAAATCTTTCAACCAAACCACATTTGCTAGCAGCCTACCAACAGCAATAAAGGGTACTTACGTATAACAACATTTATATGTTGCTGTGTACTAGAAAAATGCGAGTGTGTACTTTAAAGCAATGCTATTCGAAAAGAATAACTCTGAATGTCAATTTATTATATAACTATATATTCTGTTATACCCTTTAAAAAAGAATAAAAATCTTACGAAAAATACAAGTGCATACTTTAAAAAAACTATTTGAAAAAGAATAATTCTTATTTTCAATTTACGATGTATGTGCAACTCTTTAAACCAATCATGGAAATTCCTATCATTTCATATTTGTTATCAATTGTCCCAGTCTCGCATTGAGAAGTGAATCGCCCAAAAGAGTCGTCAAGAAGTACCCGCTATCAATTAGAAATCCCAACCTAATTTTAAAGCAATTGCACAACTATAAATAAAGAAGAAAAAAATTGACTAACTTAGTTTGTGAAATATATAATTTGAAGGAAACAAACTCCGCTACTGCATTTTGAAAATTACGGCTTTTGGATTAGAAAAAAAAATCAGGTTAAATACTTACAGCAATGTTTGCTGTGAGAAGCAATAATCTTTGCGTCAATTTTACAGTAACTTGCAGCATTGCTGGAGCTTATTTCAAGTCTTGAAATGTAGTATACAATAGATGACACGCGATTGACTTAATCTACAGAAAAATAATCCCTGAATCTTACTTATAAATCTCACACACAAAACACATCTCATCATGCATATATTATTTTGTATAACTTATTTAATGAATTAACAAAAAGAAAGAATGGCTTAAAATTATATACGAATATGTGATATATATTTTCATATTAATACAAAAAAAGTTAAAAATTATTCATTTCACAACTCATGTATGTTGTATCACAGTCTAGGATTTTCAGATATTCCTGCTTATTACCCAATATTGAGAGATACTTAATTTTACAAGAATTTAAAAACCTAATAGTTTGAGGAAAATTTTTAAAAAAATATTTGCGACAAAAGTATTATTAAGATTTTTTTACTAAATAATTAATTAATCTGTCATTAAGTGAAAAATTCTTTATAATTTTAAAACTCACTGGAACATTAGAAGTACAGGGATTAAGTAATTTATTTAACGATATTTTGTTGCCGATAAATTCAAGAACCAGAAAAATCAATTACCCATCGGACACTCAAAATATTCAATTGAGCGTGCAAAAATGAATTTTTCTAAAAATAGTAATAAAATGTCCCAAAAACGTAAGGAAATATTTATTTTTTATTTAAAAAACCTTCATTCTTAGTTCAAGATCGTAAATCTTGTGATATGCATACTTAAAAGTTCAACATTTACCCCTTTCCATATTTAAGTGTTTCCCCCATTTGTAAAAGACATAGGCTCTCAATAAATACATCAGGAAACATTATAATTAAACATTTCTACTACTAATAATAATAATAAACATAAATATAGTTGTTATGTGCTACCGGTTTCTTTAGTATTGTGTCAAAAGGAAAACTGACATTTTAAATTATGTGAGGTACCAAAATCCCCTATATAAAAAAATCTTACTGTATAGCAACTTATTATCCTTTTACTTCTGCTCGCATCAGCTCATGTGTCATTTTCAGGCGTATCAATCAACAGCTGCAACATCTGGGGTGCAAATTCACCCTCTGGTAACAAGATTTGCAGGATTTCACTCTGGTTCCATCGTCGTTGAGGATCTAAAACATTAAAAGGGTATTAAGAATAAAACAAAAAATACCTTTTAACTGAATATCATTCTACCTAAAAATAATCTACTGTTATTTTCTATCACGAAAAGTAGTGCTTACTATTTACATAACAATTTAGTGTATTGTGTCAATAGTCTTATTTATCCACTTTGGCAAAAGAAAGCTAGCTTATATTTCTTTTTGATTAGTAGTAAAAATCAATATTAATATATATGTTTCAAAATCTTTTTAATTTAATATTTTTCATACTAAACTACATAAGCGATTAGTGTCATATCTTATCATAAGATAAATGCATTGTTAACGTGTTTGTTTGTTTACGTATTTCAATATTGCATTGCTATTCAAAATTGTTTATGACAAATCATTTTAAACACTATTTAATTCAACAAATATTGATAAAACTTAATTGAATATCAATGTAGATATTCAATTAAGGTATATGTAGATTAGAATTTGTGTAACTAGTTCCATTCCCAAGATATTTCTATTTTTGTTTTAAGTAACATACGCTAATATGACAATAATTAGCAATTAGTTATTAATTTTACAATACTAACCATACGTCTATTATAAGTATCCATTGGCAAGGTAAACACATTGTTAGTATTCTAGGGTTAATTATTTATCAATAAATTAGTAATTACCTAGTTAATTGCATACATTTCTGAAGAAATTAACAATTTTACTATTTTAAATGAGAATTTATATTCATCTATAAATATCATAAAGTTGGGAATTAATCGGAAAAACATTATTGTAATAATCTGATATTCAACAAAACAATTTAGTGTATTACTATTATTTCAACGCAAAATACGGCTAGCAAGTTATTTTTTTATTTTCAATTAGTAATAAAAAGTCAATATTTACAAATATGTTTCAGAGTATTTATAATGGAATATTTCCCAAATAAAATTACATAGCTACACATAGTCCAGTTCGGCAGTGTTTCAACACAAACATTTAACGGAAGTTCATCAACAAGCTTTGAGTTTGTAAATCTTAAAACATATTAATAAACTCTACATGAAAAATACGCCGAAGTACGTATCAAGACATCATAATTATATATCTTACCTTTATTTAATAGAAATGAAAGCATTCTTCCTCCCGCTACAGACGCCTATTTACGAATTTTCCGCCATGACGCTTCTCAACGAATTTCTCGCGGCATCCCGCCAAAGATCACGCGGTCGCCGAGACTATTCAACCAATCAGGCTTGCTTATTCCGTGGACGTCTGTAAGCGCTACTTTAGATATCGTTTAGATGAATATACCAGAAAACATCCATGAATAGATATCTATAAGACGTAAAAAAAGCACCTCCATCAGAGGTACTTTCATAGATATCTATAAAACATCTATAGTGCATATTAGACATCTTATAGAAGTACAACAAAAGTATGTACATAAGACGTGTTTTTTTGTGGGCTTATGGCTAACTTATGAACGTCGAGGATGTCATGGAGCTGTTTCGACGTATTATATACGTAAAATAGAGCAGTTGTGTTGTGTGGGTAGTTCCCAAATCCACTATATGATAATAGATCCTCGCAGATCGGACACTCACTAATCTCAATGCATTGCCTACTTTACTGCATTTTTACTCTTTTAAAAATTAAAAACAGCAAACTTTATCAAGTTTTTTAAACCTTTCATAAAGAACGGAACTCAGACTGTTCTACTGCTTCGTACAATACAAGTGATCGGTTCGTTTACTGGACCTCCTTTTTCTTAGAAACCTTAAATACTAGTGTACCAACACCAGTCAGCAGTCCTCTCTGTGTCCTATCCTATGCAGATGCGTGACCCCCAAATTCAAAGAGAGCTTTCCAGTGAAAAGCCAGCTAAAAGAACAAAACAAACTATAAAATGGAAAAGGGTGTTCTTGAATGAAAATATTTTGCCTTTAGTTCTTTTCCTTTGAAGATGAAGATAACAAGTGACAGATGACATTTTTACCACCTTAATTGCCCTTTAGCGGCATTGCTCCCAATACCTCGGTGGCCGCCTCGGCCGGACAGTTTAGTATGCCCCCTAAGGCTGAACTGGATCCGAGTCGAGAGGGGCGTCTTGCCGTCCCTTTGTCAAGAAACACAAGGGGGTCGAGAAACATAGAAGAGGGACCAATGTTCTCACTCGATGAAACTGATTTTATCTTTTGGAGGCATCTGTCTGGTCTGGGAAATAAAGCGACTCTCAGACTGCCGTGGACGGCTAAATTGTTCTTCTATGGTCAAGTGACAATGGTTGCCTCGACAAAAAGTAAAATAAATTTTACGTTTGGAACTAGACTGCGCAGAATCCGATATATTTGTCCACATTCGTTAAAATGAAACTACATGAACATAAAACATGGTAAACTGAGACAGCAATTAAATGACTATTGTTTTTTTTCTGTATTATTGAAGTAATCAATGTTGGATGAAATGTTTTTTTTGCGTCATGCCAAATTTGTTTCGTAAAGAAAATGTACAAAAAATAGTTCAAAACGGAGTTTTTTTCCTAATTTTTGACTTGCAGTTGTATAATAAAAAATCTGTTTTATTTTTTGTTTTTATAATAGGTACAATTTAAGGTAAGGCAGGTCCATTCTACACGAACAAGTAAAACGCGCGTAAGCTTCTCGGTGATTCGAGAACCCATACCGTATGAATTCTCGAATCACCGAGAAGCTCACGCGCGTTTTACTCGTTGACATAAAATGTAGAATTGCGTAAAATGGGCCTTAGAGTCATATACTTGCTTTTTTTTTATGACCAGTAAAATGGATGAATCAATACACGTTTATTGAAATAATTTTACAGACGGTAATACCGGATATACGTATTTTGCTCAGTATCCATGATCAATTGTACAAACGAGAGACGGTATTTTATAAGAGTAAAAATCTTTTTCTTTACATGTAATGTTTTTAAAATCGTATCTGTGTAAAGGGTGCATGCAGGGCGTGGGCGAAGTGAACTTTAAAAAAAACATGAACATAACGAAAACTTACGTAACGAAATCATAAGCCTTGAACAGCGTTGGCGTAATTGCATTATCATCTAACTCATACTCGTCTGAGAGCATGCAGAGTTTTTATCGGAACCCAAAAAGTGCTTGAGTTTAGTTTGACGTTACATGCCTTAAACACCGCGGTCGTTTTGAGAGAGACACTTCCTACATAACTTTTTATTACTAATTTTTTTTGTTTGTTTGTTGAAATTACTGCATAAAAAGGTTACCTAATTAAAGTTCCTAAACGTAAAAATGTCGACATGATCAAAATTACGATGAGATGTCAAGCCCGACAAACCAATCTTGAAATAAAACGCCACAACCCCCAAAAGTTCTTAAATTTACTGACTATTACTTTTCAATTAACTGCGTTAAATACCCTTACGTTATATCCAGCCCTCCCAGCAAGCTCATACACGGAGAATATAGTATCTTGGTTGGGAAAAGGGCGAATTTGACAACCATCCGTTTACTAAATCGTTACACACATGCTGAGGATTGAACTCGCGCGCATCGGATGCTTGTCCGAGCCCCTTATTCGGACATAAAAGTCGGGATTTCAATGAACTGTAACATTGTTGGAATTCTGCCTGTCGAGATGACTCCATTTTATTAAAAAAAAATTATTTAATGTTTCACAAAAACTTGTTTTTAACAATTAAATTAACACTTCTTCCCCGACGAACTTCATAATTCTGCCCGACAGGGGGGCTTGGCTTGCCCGACGGGGGGGCTACAGCCCCCCCAGTGGCACCACCTCTGCAACTTTTTGAAGTTGGTGCCAATTTACAAAACTCAACCCAAATTTTGGCGGCGTTTTCAAAAAGTTGTAATAAGTATAACATTGATATTAAATAATTCAATTTTTTCAACTCGTTCGTAGAATTAAAAATTATTTTTTACTTTTTAGCGCATTTTCTTGAAGTCGGTTTTCCTTTTTTTTTTTTTAGAAAGATTTTTTTTTCACAGTGAGTATAGAGAGCGATATTCGACTGGCTAAGCTAATTAAACAGTCGCACATCTCTAACTTCACAAATTGACCACGAGCAACGCCGGGCGATATTGCTAGTATAAAATATTTATAGATTTTTAATGGACATGGAGTGCAAATACTAATATACCATCGCACATGCACGGCTGCTTTAAGTATTAAACTTATTTATATGGCAACATACTTTAAACAAGAGGAAACGGAGAAAACTATTTTCAGAATTCTTCTAACCTCTTCTTGACAATTTCATCTTATACTAAAATTATTTTTGTGCTCTAGTGGATCACGTTGATAAATGCAGATCCACAAATGTATGAAATGAAGGATACTGTGCCGAAAGTAAGTAGAAATTATTATTAAAATTTTGTCAGGTTGACCATGCTGAATTTAAAAATCAAGACTATTTTTTTTTTAGAAAAACACCACTCTTGTGTTTTGCTAAACGGTTTTTCACTTCAAATTTGTTCTTCAAAAAGAATTCTATGAAATTCCTTTAAATATTCATAAATTCTAATTTCAATAGTATCATAATTATATTTTAATTAAAATCGTTATGTGTGTGTAAACAGCGCACTTATAAGAACATTGAATATAATGTAACGGTTTTACCAATAACTAAGAATTAACATAATTAAGTTATATTAATACAGTTCGAGTATCTAAAGTTACAACAGTTGGCTGAGATGTCGCAGATGGGGTGAATTTCTCGCCAAGGCGCTAAACTTCTAAATGTGGTTACTTGTTTACTTTCTTCCTGCGCGAGTTCATTTGGATTGTGTGCATTGGATGCGTGCGCATCATCCGTAAACAGAGCGCATAGGGTTGCTTTACTAAACGCCGTCGCCATCGTTTCCCGATTTTCAAAAATGCGCCAATTCACCCCATATTCGACATCTTTACCCAACAGTTTACTATCCTTAAACATTTAATACTATTTACTTTTAATGTAATTTTTCAAAATGCATTTTAAATGCAGCAATAATGTGTTAGACTTGAGTATAGGAGTAGTTCGCCAAAGCAGTTTTTGATCGCCGTCGCTAACTTTATGGACAAAATATGTAAACTTATAATTTCTAAAACCATGTGCTCGAACCATTTACTATAGCTTTAGGCAATCAATGACTATAAATTAATAGCTTTTCTGACACTATTGTGGTGAAGTTTAGGTATAAAACCTTCATTGCTGCATTTTGAATACTATAAGGCGTATTGACTAAATAACTATTCAAGGATAGAACATAAACATCTTTAATCACATATGCCTAACATTACAATAATCTCGGGGAGGAACGAAACCTTAAATACGCATCACCGTAAGAGGCAGTTACATGACTGAAGCTTTCCCGTGCAGCGGGAAAGACATAAATATGTAGAGGGCGTTACAATCGTAATAACGGGAACAATATATAGACACGTAACGGGAACATGAAAATATATACAGGTGACGGGGACATGATAATAGGACAAACATATAAGATAATAACATAAATGAATAACGCTGGTTACATCCTCCCCCTCTGGCTCCGACGTAGTCCCGACGAGGGGCCAGCACCAGTTCTTTTGGGTAAGTTTGGTGGCCGTCCTCGCTTTCGCAACGGATTGCAAGGACGTTCGATGGGGTCCTGGGTGTAGGCCTTCAGGGCAGAAGTGTGGTACACGCCCAGGGGCACTTGGGGATTGTCCAGGCTGGCAATTTCGAATGTGGATGGTGATCTTTGTGTAAGGATGACATATGGTCCATCTCGTCTGGGCATAAACTTTTTGGATTGTCCAGTGGCAGCCTTGCTGACGGGATGCAGGGTCACATACACTTTATCACCTGGAGCATATGGTGGAGCCGGATTACGCCTTTTGTCTGCGTAGATTTTTCTTTTGTCTTGTTGGGTTTCGATGACTTCTTTGATCTGGGCTGTGAATCTTGAGAATTTTTTTAGGTACGGTGTTATTTCAGGGACGAAATTGTCGTTGTCGATCACTCCTCGGATGTCGTTAGTCACGTCGTCTGTCGTCCGCAATTCTCGTCCAAAGCTGAGAAATGCTGCTGTCTGCCCAGTTGATTGGCACTTTGCTGTGTTGAGCGCAAAACGGATTGCTGGCAGTTTCTCAGACCAGGATCGGTGTTCGTCTTGAACCAGGATTGCAAGACGAGGTTTAAGATCACGGTTTTTTCTTTCTACCGGATTTGCTTGAGGGTGATAGACCGGTGTCAACGTTTGGTTGATGTCTAGCATGCAGCAAAGTTGTTGCATTACGGCAGACACAAACTGCGTGCCGTTGTCGCTTATAATTCTACGTGGGATTCCGTACCTCAATAATACTTCTTCTAGTAGTGTAGTAGCACACTCTTTCGCAGTTGCAGTGGGTAATGCGAAGAGTTCAACCCATCGAGTGTTGACATCTTCGATGATGAATATCCATTTCTTACTATCTCTGCTTTCTGGTAATGGGCCAAACAGATCGATTGCAAGAGTCTCGAATCGTTGGGCCGGAACGGGAGTTTGCAACAAACCAGCTGGCTTTTGGTTTGAAGCTTTGTATCTGTTGCACTCTATGCAGTTTTTTACATAGTCCGTGATAAACTTCCGCATACCTGTCCAATAATAGCGCTTTGCTATACGATCGAATGTTCCTTCGGCTCCATAGTGGCCTGCTGTTGGAGCATCGTGATGATCTTTAAGGATGGAGTTTACTTCTTGAGCCGGTATGACCAGTTGTGCTTCGTCACTGTCCGAGTCTGGTGCATATCGGTAAAGCACACCTTGATTCATCAGGTAACCACGATCAGTCCAGTTGGCGAAGTCTACGTTTTTCTCATTGCTTTCGAAACAACGAATTATCTTCTCAACTTCTGGGTCTTTAAGTTGTTCTTCTCGGAGCTCTTTTGAAGTATGTGAGGGAACGTCGATGTGTATGCTACACAGTTCACATGAAGGTTCGGCATGCTGACAAGCTGGTCTTGACAACATATCAGCGACCACGTTGCATTTTCCTGGGATGTACTCTAACTTCAAATTGAAAGATTGAACTTCTAGAGCCCATCTTGCTAATCGTCCCGTAGGAGACTTCAAACTCATTAACCACTTAAGAGGTTGGTGGTCGGATGCAACAGTAATCTCTTGTCCTTCAATGTAGGCACGATACTTCTTTAAAGCCCAAACTACAGCTAAAGCCTCGCGCTCTGTAGTCGAATAGTTTCTTTCGGCACTAGTGAGTAAGCGACTGGCATACTCGATAGGATGTTCATCAGATCCGGTGCCTTGTAAGAGAACTGCACCAAGGGCATAACCGCTGGCATCAGTTCGGAGAGTGTATGCTTGACTTGGATCACTTTGACGAAGGATCGGTGGACTAACCAAAAGTTCTTTCAGAGTCTTGAAAGAAGTTTCTTCCTCTGTTCCCCAATTCCAAATGACATTTTTCTTAGTAAGATTGCTAAGAGGTCTTGCTACTTCTGAAAAGTTTGGAATATATCTTCGATACCAAGAACAGGTCTGTAGGAAGGATTGTACTTGTTTGACGTTCTTCGGAGTTGGTATCTTCAGGATAGCCTCAACCTTCTCTGGATCAACTTCGATTCCTTTGGTAGTTATCCAGTGACCTAGATACTTAACCTTTGGGCAGGCGAATTGACATTTCTCTCTATTTGCCCTCAAGTTGAACAGGGAAAGTCGTTGGAAAACTTTCTTGAGGTCTTTTAGGTGATCTTCAAAGGTAGCGGATAAGACAATGATATCGTCCAAGTAGACTAGTATCTTTACATCCGGCAGACCACTTTTAAATCTGTCCATCAGCCTCTGGAATGTAGCTGGTGCATTTCTCAACCCGAAAGGCATTCGGTTGAATCTAAACGTTCCGAACTGGGTTGTGAAAGCCGTCTTGTCTTTATCCTCCGGATGCACGCTCACCTGGTGATAACCTGACCTCAAATCAATAGTGGACATGTAAGTTACATGTCGGGCGTCATGGATAAGGTCATCGATCTGTGGTAGAGGGTAGTGGTCTGCAACTGTCACTGCATTCAAGCCGCGATAGTCAACACACAGTCTTGTTTTTCCATTTGGCCGGACCACCGGAGCAGCAAAGGGCGACTCGCATTCTTCGATTATTTTCTTTTGCAAGAGGTCATCCAGTTCCTTTTTCAATATTTCCTTCTTCGCAGGAGAAACTCTGTAGGGTGGATAAGCGACTGGAGCCTGCGTTCCCGTATTAATGCGGTGCTCTATGAAAGTCGTGCTCTCTCCCCCTGGTTTGAAGCTTTCCTCGAAATCCTGAAGCAAATTATTGACCTGGAGCCTTTGCTCGATGTTCAAGCTCTCGCCTTCTTCTTCACGGAGATTACAGCTGTTGATGGGAAGAGTTTCGACAGGTTGCTGAGACGTCGATGTGATGTCATTCCCAAAATAAACCTTTCGGCGAGGGTTGTCACAAAAGTTCCACCTTTTGTTTCTTATGTCGAGAACAATTTCCGACTTTTCTAGGAAGTCTGTTCCTAAGAGAGTTCGATTTCCTTTTGCATTTGGAAGGGCAAGGAGATCCAGAATGATTGTTTTGTTTTCAATCTCAATGGACACCGTGGCTGTGCAAGCCTCTTCAGTAGTTTGGTAACCGTTTGCCAAGGTCATGGTTACTGAAGTCTCCTGGAACTCCACTCCTTTTCTCTTCAGCAGGTTGTAGAGGATCTCACCAGCGACTGATCTGCTGGCACCTGTGTCTGCGCAAACTCTGGCTCGTACACCGGAAATGCACACATCAATTAGTGCAATAGGGGACATCTTAGAATGGCAAGTGTACATGGTAAGTGAATTTGCAGGGAAATTCTCATTTCTCGCCGTTGGAGAGCATGTCGGACACTTTGCCTTTATGAAACCAGGTCTGGAACATCCATAGCAGTATATGGCAGGCTTGTTCTCTGGATTAGGATTTCTTTCATTTTGCCTTGGCTTTGGATTCTGCGCCACTGTTCTGAAGTTTCCAGTATTAAATCTTGGACTGGACCACTTCTTGGTATTCGACGTAGAGTCATTTCTGTTGTTTGGACGAACCGTCTCGTAGTCATCTAGCTTTTGTACTAGATCTGTAGTAGTCTTTATTTGTGTCCAGTCATCGATGAAGTGCTCTTTGACTTCTTGTGGAACACGTCGTTTAATCTGGTCTGTAACCATCAGATCAGACAATTCTTCAAAAGTTGTTATCTCGAGACCTGTAATCCAACCTTGAAAGTAATTCCTAAGTTCGTAGGCGAAATCTGTCCAAGTGCCTTCTTGACATTTCGAATGCTTTGTGAACAATTGACGAAATTTCTCTGGAGTGAGTTTATAGCGCTTTAGAAGCAGCTGTTTCACTTTTTCATAATCTTGTGCAACTTCTTCGACTTCTCTTGCAATGATCTGAGCAATATCATATGGCAGCAGACCAATCAGATGAGAGGCCCAGAAAGTCCTTGGAATCTCAGCTCTGTGAGCTTGTCGCTCGAAGAGAACGAGGTATAAGCTGATGTCATTCGTCACTGGATCGAATCTCTGGATCAGCGTCTGCAAGTCCAATCTTGGTTTGGCTGCTTGAAAACCATCGTTCTGGGTAAGAGGAACTTGGGATCGTGTTGCCTCATCCTGGAGTTTCAGCTTCTGAAGTTGGAATTCGTAATCGTCTTTTCTTTTCCGCTCTTCGTACTCCAGTTCCAATCTTCTTTTTCTTTCTTCAGCTTCAAAGTCTTCTTTCCTTTTCTTATCTTCAAGGTCTTCCTTCCTTTTCTTATCTTCAAGGTCTTCCTTCCTTTTCTTATCTTCAATTTCAAGGTCTTCCTTCCTTTTCTTATCTTCAATTTCAAGGTCTTCCTCTTTTATTCTTTCAGCGATTATCTCTTCAAACCTTGCTTGGACAAACTCTAAATCGTCCTTATATGCTTCACTCTCTTGTCTCTTGAATTCTCGTCTTCAGTTGAATAACTTTGAGATTATCAATACCATCCAAGTCCAGGTCAATTGCCAGCCGGACCAGGTCAATCTTCTTTCCTCGTGCGAGAAAAGCCATCGTGGGATTTCAGAATAGTTCCTTTGTGAGTTCAGAATATGGCAGTAGATAACATGCACACAAAATAATTACCTCAAAGTCCTAGAGCTATTTTACAGTTCAATGCACTTAAACTCACTACAATTACCCTACCATGAAATATTAGCACTCAAATAGTCGATAATTATTTTTCAGAAAACCAATTAATATCAGTTAAAATAATATTAAATCATTTAAACTATTATAAATTTATTGTAAACCATTATAAAATCATTCCAACTATTCATTTATTCAAGCAAATGACACTGTGCAGTATGAAATCTTTTCAAGTGTAAATGACACTGTATAACACCCGATCTCTAGTTAAAATGCAAAATTTTTATGGTACAATTTCAATATTAGATTACCAGAATACCAAAATATATTTTAACATGATTGAACAAATTTATAAGAAGAATCACTTTTGTTTAAATTATTTAGAAATCTATGAAGTACTTAAATATAAAATCAAAACAATAGCATTAACAATTTCCATTTAATGAGGAATCAATTCAAGTGTTCTTTCAAAATAAATTTTAAAAACAACATTAAATTTTATAATATAATCAATTATCCAACTGATCAAAATAACTAATAATTAGTTAATGCCAATAATTAAATTAAATAAGCACTATCACAAATAAAACTTCCTGCCAATATAAAATCTACTACTCTGAATCACACTAAGAACATTTATTTCTTATGTTTGCATGTCAAACCACATTCTTTTATTTTTCCCGAAAGAGAACAAAATAAAAATAAATAAAATCCACAATCAGAATTTCCAAGGCCAGAAATAATTTCAAATAAAAGAGCGTACGAATTTTGAATTCGCAATGCGAATACGATTGCCAGAATCGGTGTTTACAAAACCAAGGCGGTTCCCAGTTTAAAATTCAGTGCCAAAATACAGCAAACCATTGCGGTTAAATTCCAAAAGACTAGTTAAAATTAAATCAATAGAGATAACACTCCAAACGAGACACAGCATACGTGTTATGCAAAATTGTCTCCTCACAGTAAACAGGATGTATACTGAAAAACGAAACTTTGCGTTTCGAAACTTTAACCTAGCCTACAAATTAAAAAACTTGTAACACTGAAGAGAAAACAAAATAACACTTATCTTAAACATCCGATGACATTCCTTCTTGCCTGAAGAACAGAAATATAGTTCGTTTAGAAACGAACTTCAAAATGGCGGCCCTCGCCATTTTCATCAATCGGAACGAAAACCTAAAAAGCGAGCCATGCAATTGCTGTTCTTACAGTGTTGCGCCGCGTTGGGGAGCCATTTATAAGGCGTATTGACTAAATAACTATTCAAGGATAGAACATAAACATCTTTAATCACATATGCCTAACATTACAATAATCTCGGGGAGGAACGAAACCTTAAATACGCATCACCGTAAGAGGCAGTTACATGACTGAAACTTTCCCGTGCAGCGGGAAAGACATAAATATGTAGAGGGCGTTACAATCGTAATAACGGGAACAATATATAGACACGTAACGGGAACTATATACAGGTATATACAGGGAAATATATACAGGTGACGGGGACATGATAATAGGACAAACATATAAGATAATAACATAAATGAATAACGCTGGTTACAATACTTATTTTAACAAAAAAACAGTAAATTTTTTTTTGCCAAATTGAACTGAGATTGGCTTTGGCATCAATGATTCAGACTCCTTGGCGAAGTGTCATCTGTACTTTTAAGTTTAATCAAGATTGTACATCCAAACTTCGCTATAATAAAGTTGCTGTCAAATCACTGAAATGTTTCGGTGAAGGGTCCTCACCCCTCTCTCTTTTGAATTATATGGCCAAAACGTCCCATATTGATACTTAATTTTTTTTTTTCATACTATAAATTCTTAGAACTCCTGCCAACTTCGCCAAAATTAGTTACTTTTTTAACACTTTAATTCCCATGATTTTTTTCTTTTCAGATGAACAGCCGCTCTTCGACGCCAACACAGCTTGTTGGCGGCGCGATGACGAGTGCGTACGTTTTCGGTGGATTGGTTAAATTAAGTCGCAGTAGCCAGCAATGAGCTAATGGCAGCGTCTTGTTTGTTTGGCTAATTAACGTCGCACTAGCAGCACAGTGGGCTATTGGCGACGATTCGGGGTCTATCTCGAAGGAAAGACCCGGGAACGATTCCTCGTTATTACGATTGGCGGTAGTTAACTAATTTACAACAATGCAAAACGAATGGAGGCCCAGATTAACTAATTTTCAGCAATGCAAAACAAATGTCGGACGTTATTAAGTACATTTCAATAGGAAAACAAATAGCGGACGTTATTAAATAGGTTTCAACAGGGAAAAATGATTGGCGGTTGTAGTTAACTAAGTTGCAACAATGCAAAACGAATGACGTTATTAAATAGGTTTCAACAGGGAAAAACGATAGGCGGTTGTAGTTAACTAAGTTACAACAATGCAAAATGAATGGTGGACGTTATTAAATAGGTTTCAACAGGGAAAAACGATAGGCGGTTGTAGTTAACTAAAATAGAACAATGTTTGCAATGCAAAACGAATGGAGGCCGATATTAACGACTTTTCAACAATGCAAAACAAATGGCGGCCGTTATTAAATAGATTTCAACAAGGAAAAACGATTGGCGGTTGTAGTTAACAAAGTTACAACAATGGAAAACGAACGGAGGGCGATATTAACGAATTTTCAACAATGCAAAACAAAAGGCGGACATTATAAATAGATTTCAACAAGGAAAAACGATTGGCGGTTGTAGTTAACAAAGTTACAACAATGGAAAAAAATGGCGGACGTTATTAAGTAGGTTTCAACAGGGAAAAACGATTGGCGATTGTAGTTAACTAAGTTACAACAATTCAAAACGAATGGAGACCGATATTAACGAGTTTTCAACAATGCAAAACAAAAGGCGGACATTATAAATAGGTTTCAACGGGAAAAAACGATTGGCGGTTGTAGTTAACTAAGTTACAACAATGCAAAACGAATGGACGCCGTTATTAACGATTTTTCAACAATGCAAAACAAATGTCGGACGTTATTAAATAGGTTTCAACAGGGAAAATCGAATGGCGGTTGTAGTTAACTAAGTTACAACAATGCAAAACGAATGGTGGTCGAGATTAACTAATTTTCAACAATGCAAAACACATGGCGGACGTTATTAAATAGGTTTCAATAGGGAAAAACGATTGGCAATTGCAGTAAAAAAAGTTACAACACTGGAAAACAAATGGCGGATGTTATTAAATAGGTTTCAACAGGGAAAAACGATTGGCGGTTGTAGTTAACTAGGTTACAACAATGTAAAACGAATGGAGGCCGATATTAACGGGAGGACTTTATCAAATAGGTTTCAACAGGGAAAACGATTGGCGGTTGTAGTTAACTAAGTTACAACAATGCGAAACGAATGTAGGCCGATATTAACGAATTTTCAACAATGCAAAACAAATGGCGGCCGTTATTAAATAGGTTTCAACAGGGAAAAACGATTGGCGATTGTAGTTAACTAAGTTACAACAATGCAAAACGAATGGAGGGCGATATTAACGAATTTTCAACAATGCAAAACAAATGGCGGACATTGTAAATAGATTTCAACAAGGAAAAACGATTGGCGGTTGTAGTTAACAAAGTTACAACAATGGAAAAAAATGGCGGACGTTATTAAGTAGGTTTCAACAGGGAAAAACAATTGGCGATTGTAGTTAACTAAGTTACAACAATTCAAAACGAATGGAGGCCGATATTAACGACTTTTCAACAATGCAAACAAATAGCGGCCGTTATTAAATAGGTTTCAACAAGGAAAAACGATTAGCGATTGTAGTTAACTAAAATACAACATTGCAAAACGAATGGAGGCCGATATTAACGAGTTTTCAACAATGCAAAACAAAAGGCGGACATTATAAATAGGTTTCAACGGGGAAAAACGATTGGCGGTTGTAGTTAACTAAGTTACAACAATGCAAAACGAATGGACGCCGATATTAACGATTTTTCAACAATGCAAAACAAATGTCGGACGTTATTAAATAGGTTTCAACAGGGAAAATCGAATGGCGGTTGTAGTTAACTAAGTTACAACAATGCAAAACGAATGGTGGTCGAGATTAACTAATTTTCAACAATGCAAAACACATGGCGGACGTTATTAAATAGGTTTCAATAGGGAAAAACGATTGGCGGTTGCAGTAAACAAAGTTACAACACTGGAAAACAAATGGCGGATGTTATTAAATAGGTTTCAACAGGGAAAAACGATTGGCGGTTGTAGTTAACTAGGTTACAACAATGTAAAACGAATGGAGGCCGATATTAACGGGAGGACTTTGTCAAATATGTTTCAACAAAGAAAACGATTGGCGGTTGTAGTTAACTAAGTTACAACAATGCGAAACGAATGTAGGCCGATATTAACGAATTTTCAACAATGCAAAACAAATGGCGGACGTTATTAAACAGGTTTCAACAGGGAAAAACGATTGGCGGTTGTAGTTAACTCTCATTTACAACAATGCAAAACGAATGGAGGTCGATATTAACTAATTTTCAACAATGCAAAACACATGGCGGATATTATAAATAGATTTCAACAGGGAAAAACGATTGGTGGTTGTAGTTAACTAATTTACAACAATGCAAAACGAATGGAGGTCGAGATTAACTAATTTTCAACAAAGCAAAACAAATGGCGGACGTTATTAAATAGGTTTCAACAGGGAAAATCGATTGGCGGTTGTATTTAACTAATTTACAACTATGCAAAACATATGGTGGACGTTTTTAAATATGTTTCAACAGGGAAAAACGATTGGCGGTTGTAGTTACCTAAGTTACAACAATGCAAAACGAATGGACGTCGATATTAACGATTTTCCAACAATGCAAAACAAATGGCGGACGTTATTAAATAGGATTCAAAAGGGAAAAACGATTGGCGGTTGCAGTAAATAAAGTTACAGCAATGGAAAACAAATGGCGGTCGTTATTAAATAGGTTTCAACAGGGGAAAACGATTGGCAGTTGTAGTTAACTGAGTTACAACAATGTAAAACGAATGGAGGCCCAGATTAACTAATTTTCAACCATGAATAAAAAAAATGGCGGACGTTATTAAATAGGTTTCAACAGGGAAATACGATAGGCGGTTGTAGTTAACTAAGTTACAACAATGCAAAACGAATGGACGCCGATATAAACGAATTTTCAACAATGCAAAACAAAAGGCGGATATTAAAAATAGATTTCAACAGGGAAAAACGATTGGCGGTTGTAGTTAACTAATTTACAACAATGCAAAACGAATGGAGGTCGAGATTAACCAATTTTCAACAATGCAAAACAAATGGCGGACATTATAAATAGATTTCAACAGGGAAAAACGATTGGCGGTTGTAGTTAACTAATTTACAACAATGCAAAGCGAATGGATGTCGAGATTAACTAATTTTCAACAATGCAAAACAAATGGCGGACATTATAAATATGTTTCAACAGGGAAAAACGATTGGCGATTGTAGTTAACTAAGTTACAACAATGCAAACCGAATGGACGCCGATATTAACGATTTTTCAACAATGCAAAACAAATGGAGGTCGTTATTAAATAGGTTTCAACAGGGAAAAACGATTGCGGTTGTAGTTAATTAAGTTACAACAATGCAAATCGAAAGGAGGTCGAGATTAATTAATTTTCAACAATGCAAAACAAATGGCGGACGTTATTAAATAGGTTTCAACAGCGAAAAACGATTGGCGGTTGTAGTTAACAAAGTTAGAACAATGGAAAAAAATGGCGGACGTTATTAATTAGATTTCAACAGGGAAAAACGATTGGCGGTTGTAGTTACCTAAGTTACAACAATGCAAAACGAATGGACGCCGATATTAACGATTTTCCAACAATGCAAAACAAATGGCGGACGTTATTAAATAGGATTCAACAGGGAAAAACGATTGGCGGTTGCAGTAAATAAAGTTACAGCAATGGAAAACAAATGGCGGTCGTTATTAAATAGGTTTCAACAGGGGAAAACGATTGGCAGTTGTAGTTAACTGAGTTACAACAATGCAAAACGAATGGAGGCCCAGATTAACTAATTTTCAACCATGAATAAAAAAAATGGCGGACGTTATTAAATAGGTTTCAACAGGGAAATACGATAGGCGGTTGTAGTTAACTAAGTTACAACAATGCAAAACGAATGGACGCCGATATAAACGAATTTTCAACAATGCAAAACAAAAGGCGGATATTAAAAATAGATTTCAACAGGGAAAAACGATTGGCGGTTGTAGTTAACTAATTTACAACAATGCAAAACGAATGGAGGTCGAGATTAACCAATTTTCAACAATGCAAAACAAATGGCGGACATTATAAATAGATTTCAACAGGGAAAAACGATTGGCGGTTGTAGTTAACTAATTTACAACAATGCAAAGCGAATGGATGTCGAGATTAACTAATTTTCAACAATGCAAAACAAATGGCGGACATTATAAATAGGTTTCAACAGGGAAAAACGATTGGCGATTGTAGTTAACTAAGTTACAACAATGCAAACCGAATGGACGCCGATATTAACGATTTTTCAACAATGCAAAACAAATGGAGGTCGTTATTAAATAGGTTTCAACAGGGAAAAACGATTGCGGTTGTAGTTAATTAAGTTACAACAATGCAAATCGAAAGGAGGTCGAGATTAATTAATTTTCAACAATGCAAAACAAATGGCGGACGTTATTAAATAGGTTTCAACAGCGAAAAACGATTGGCGGTTGTAGTTAACAAAGTTAGAACAATGGAAAAAAATGGCGGACGTTATTAATTAGATTTCAACAGGGAAAAACGATTGGCGGTTGTAGTTAACTAAGTTACAACAATTCAAAACGAATGGAGGCCCAGATTAACTAATTTTCAACAATGCAAAACAAATGGAGAACGTTATTAAGTAGGTTTCAACAGGGAAAAACGATTGGCGGTTGTAGTTAACTAATTTACAACAATGCAAAACGAATGGAGGCGAGATTAAGTAATTTTCATTAATGCAAAACAAATGGCGGACGTTTTCAATTAGGTTTCAACGGGGAAAAACGATTGGCGGTTGCAGTAAACAAAGTTACAACAATGGGAAACAAATGGCGGTCGTTATTAAATAGGTTTCAACAGGGAAAAACGATTGGCAGTTGTAGTTAATTAAGTTACAACAATGCAAAACGAATGGACGCCGATATTAACGAAATTTCAACAATGCAAAACAAAAGGCGGATATTATAAATAGATTTCAACAGGGAAAAACCATTGGCGGTTGTAGTTAACTAATTTACAACAATGCAAAACAAATTGAGGCCCAGATTAACTAATTTTGAACAATGCAAAACAAATGGATGACGTTATTAAGTAGGTTTCAACAGGGAAAAACGATTGGCGGTTGTAGTTAACTAATTTACAACAATGCAAAACGAATGGAGGACGATATTAATTAATTTTCATTAATGCAAAACAAAAGGCGGACGTTTTTAATTAGGTTTTTAACAGGGAAAAACGATTGGCGGTTGTAGTTAACAAAGTTACAACAATGGAAAACAAATGGCGGATGTTATTAAATAGGTTTCAACAGGGAAAAACGATTGGCGGAGTTAGTTAACTGAGTTAGAACAATGCAAAACGAATGGAGGCCAGATAAACTAGTTTTCAACAATGCAAAACAAAAGGCGGATGTTATTAAATAGGTTTCAACAAGGATAATCGATTGGCGGTTGTAGTTAACTAAGTTACAACAATGCAATACGAATGGAGGCCGATATTAACGACTTTTCAACAATGCAAAACAAATGGCGGACGTTATTAAATAGGTTTCAACAGGGAAATTCGATTGGCGGTTTTAGTTAATTAAGTTACAACAATGCAAAACGAATGGAGACCGATATTAACGACTTTCCAACAATGCAAAACAAATGGCGGACGTTATTTAATAAGTTTCAACAGGGAAAAACGATTGGCGGTTGTAGTTAACTAATTTACGACAATGCAAAACGAATGGAGGTCGGTATCAACGAATTTTCAACAATGCAAAACAAAAGGCGGACATTATAAATAGATTTCATTAGGAAAAAACGATTGGCGGTTGTACTTAACTAATTTACGACAATGCAAAACGAATGGAGGTCGAGATTAACTAATTTTCAACAATGCAAAACAAATGGCGGAAATTTTTAAATATATTTCAACAGGGGAAAACGATTGGCGGTTGTAGTTAACTAAGTTACAACAATGCAAAACGAATGGACGCCGATATTAAAGATTTTTCAACAATGCAAAACAAATGGCGGACGTTATTAAATAGGTTTCAACAGGGAAAATCGATTGGCGGTTGTAGTTAATTAAGTTACAACAATGCAAAACGAATGGAGGCCGATATTAACGACTTTTCAACAATGCAAAACACATGGCGGACATTATAAATAGATTTCATTAGGAAAAAACGATTGGCGGTTGTAGTTAACTAATTTACGACAATGCAAAACGAATGGAGGTCGAGATTAACTAATTTTCAACAATGCAAAACAAATGGCGGAAATTTTTAAATATATTTCAACAGGGGAAAACGATTGGCGGTTGTAGTTAACTAAGTTACAACAATGCAAAACGAATGGACGCCGATATTAAAGATTTTTCAACAATGCAAAACAAATGGCGGACGTTATTAAATAGGTTTCAACAGGGAAAAACGATTGGCGGTTGCAGTAAACAAAGTTACAACAATGGAAAACAAATGACAGTCGTTATTAAATAGGTTTCAACAGGGAAAAACGATTGGCGGTTGTAGTTAACTAATTTACAACAATGCAAAACGAATGGAGGTCGAGATTAACCAATTTTCAACAATGCAAAACAAATGGCGGACATTATAAATAGATTTCAACAGGGAAAAACGATTGGCGGTTGTAGTTAACTAATTTACAACAATGCAAAGCGAATGGATGTCGAGATTAACTAATTTTCAACAATGCAAAACAAATGGCGGATGTTTTTAGTTAGGTTTCAACGGGGAAAACGATTGGCGTTTGCAGTAAACAAAGTTACAACAATGGAAAACAAATGGCGGTCGTTATTAAATAGGTTTCAACAGGGAAAAACGATTGGCAGTTGTAGTTAACTGAGTTACAACAATGCAAAACGAATGGAGGCCGATATTAACGAATTTTCATCAATGCAAAACAAAAGGCGGACATTAAAAATAGGTTTCAACAGGGAAAAACGATTGGCGGTTGTAGTTAACTAAGTTAAAACAATGCAAACCGAATGGACGCCGATATTAACGATTTTTCAACAATGCAAAACAAATGGAGGTCGTTATTAAATGGGTTTCAACAGGGAAAAACGATTGCGGTTGTAGTTAATTAAGTTACAACAATGCAAATCGAAAGAAGGTCGAGATTAATTAATTTTCAACAATGCAAAACAAATGGCGGACGTTATTAAATAGGTTTCAACAGCGAAAAACGATTGGCGGTTGTAGTTAACAAAGTTAGAACAATGGAAAAAAATGGCGGACGTTATTAAATAGATTTCAACAGGGAAAAACGATTGGCGGTTGTAGTTAACTAAGTTACAACAATTCAAAACGAATGGAGGCCCAGTTTAACTAATTTTCAACAATGCAAAACAAATAAAGGACGTTATTAAGTAGGTTTCAACATTGAAAAACGATTGGCGGTTGTAGTTAACTAATTTACAACAATGCAAAACGAATGGAGGGCGAGATTAACGAATTTTCAATAATGCAAAACAAAAGGCGGATATTATAAATAAGTTTCAACAGGGAAAAACGATTGGCGGTTGTAGTTAACAAAGTTACAACAATGCAAAACGAATGGAGGCCGATATTAACGAATTTTCAATAATGCAAAACAAAAGGCGGATATTATAAATAGATTTCAACAAGGAAAAACGATTGGTGGTTGTAGTTAACTAATTTACAACAATGCAAAACGAATGGAGGTCGAGATTAACTACTTTTCAACAAAGCAAAACAAATGGCGGACGTTATTAAATAGGTTTCAACAGGGAAAATCGATTGGCGGTTGTATTTAACGATTTTCCAACATTGCAAAACAAATGGCGGACGTTATTAAATAGGTTTCAACAGGGAAAAACGATTGGCGGTTGCAGTAAATAAAGTTACAGCAATGGAAAACAAATGGCGGTCGTTATTAAATAGGTTTCAACAGGGGAAAACGATTGGCAGTTGTAGTTAACTGAGTTACAACAATGCAAAACGAATGGAGGCCCAGATTAACTAATTTTCAACCATGCTAAACAAATGGCGGACGTTATTAAATAGATTTCAACAGGGAAACACGATAGGCGGTTGTAGTTAACTAAGTTACAACAATGCAAAACGAATGGACGCCGATATTAACGAATTTTCAACAATGCAAAACAAAAGGCGGATATTAAAAATAGATTTCAACAGGGAAAAACGATTGGCGGTTGTAGTTAACTAATTTACAACAATGCAAAACGAATGGAGGTCGAGATTAACGTATTTTCAACAATGCAAAACAAATGGCGGACATTATAAATAGGTTTCAACAGGGAAAAACGATTGGCGGTTGTAGTTAACTAATTTACAACAATGCAAAGCGAATGGATGTCGAGATTAACTAATTTTCAACAATGCAAAACAAATGGCGGACGTTATTAAATAGGTTTCAACAGGGAAAATCGATTGGCGGTTGTAGTTAACTAAGTTACAACAATGCAAAGCGAATGGATGTCGAGATTAACTAATTTTCAACAATGCAAAATAAATGGCGGACGTTATTAAATATGTTTCAACAGGGAAAAACGATTGGCGGTTGCAGTGAACAAAGTTACAACAATGGAAAACAAATGACAGTCGTTATTAAATAGGTTTCAACAGGGAAAAACGATTGGCAGTTGTAGTTAACTGAGTTACAACAATGCAAAACGAATGGAGGCCCAGATTAACTAATTTTCAACAATGCAAAACAAATGGCGGACGTTATTAAATAGGTTTCAACAGGGAAAATCGATTGGCGGTTGTAGTTAACTAAGTTACAACAATGCAAAACGAATGGAGGCCCAGATTAACTAATTTTCAACCATGCAAAACGAAGGGACCCCGATATTAACGAATTTTCAACAATGCAAAACAAAAGGCGGATATTATAAATAAGTTTCAACAGGGAAAAACGATTGGCGGTTGTAGTTAACAAAGTTAGAACAATGGAAAAAAAATGGCGGACGTTATTAAATAGGTTTCAACAGGGAAAATCGATTGGCGGTTATAGTTAATTAAGTTACAACAATGCAAAACGAATGGAGGCCGATATTAACGAATTTTCAACAATGCAAAACAAAAGGCGGATATTATAAATAGATTTCAACAAGGAAAAACGATTGGTGGTTGTAGTTAACTAATTTACAACAATGCAAAACGAATGGAGGTCGAGATTAACTACTTTTCAACAAAGCAAAACAAATGGCGGACGTTATTAAATAGGTTTCAACAGGGAAAATCGATTGGCGGTTGTATTTAACGATTTTCCAACATTGCAAAACAAATGGCGGACGTTATTAAATAGGTTTCAACAGGGAAAAACGATTGGCGGTTGCAGTAAATAAAGTTACAGCAATGGAAAACAAATGGCGGTCGTTATTAAATAGGTTTCAACAGGGGAAAACGATTGGCAGTTGTAGTTAACTGAGTTACAACAATGCAAAACGAATGGAGGCCCAGATTAACTAATTTTCAACCATGCTAAACAAATGGCGGACGTTATTAAATAGATTTCAACAGGGAAACACGATAGGCGGTTGTAGTTAACTAAGTTACAACAATGCAAAACGAATGGACGCCGATATTAACGAATTTTCAACAATGCAAAACAAAAGGCGGATATTAAAAATAGATTTCAACAGGGAAAAACGATTGGCGGTTGTAGTTAACTAATTTACAACAATGCAAAACGAATGGAGGTCGAGATTAACGTATTTTCAACAATGCAAAACAAATGGCGGACATTATAAATAGGTTTCAACAGGGAAAAACGATTGGCGGTTGTAGTTAACTAATTTACAACAATGCAAAGCGAATGGAGGTCGAGATTAACTAATTTTCAACAATGCAAAACAAATGGCGGACGTTATTAAATAGGTTTCAACAGGGAAAATCGATTGGCGGTTGTAGTTAACTAAGTTACAACAATGCAAAGCGAATGGATGTCGAGATTAACTAATTTTCAACAATGCAAAATAAATGGCGGACGTTATTAAATATGTTTCAACAGGGAAAAACGATTGGCGGTTGCAGTGCACAAAGTTACAACAATGGAAAACAAATGACAGTCGTTATTAAATAGGTTTCAACAGGGAAAAACGATTGGCAGTTGTAGTTAACTGAGTTACAACAATGCAAAACGAATGGAGGCCCAGATTAACTAATTTTCAACAATGCAAAACAAATGGCGGACGTTATTAAATAGGTTTCAACAGGGAAATACGATTGGCGGTTGTAGTTAACTAAGTTACAACAATGCAAAACGAATGGAGGTCGAGATTAACTAATTTTCAACAATGCAAAACAAAAGGCGGACATTATAAATAGGTTTCAACAGGGAAAAACGATTGGCGAATGTAGTTAACTAAGTTACAACAATGCAAAACGAATGGAGGCCGATATTAAATAGGTTGCAACAGGGAAAAACGATTGGCGGTTGTAGTTAACTAAGTTACAACAATGCAAAACGAATGGACGCCGATATTAACGAATTTTCAACAATGCAAAACAAACGGCGGACGTTTTCAAATAGGTTTCAACAGGGAAAAACGATTGGCAGTTGTAGTTAACTGAGTTACAACAATGCAAAACGAATGGAGGCCCAGATAAACTAATTTTCCACAATGCAAAACGAATGGACGCCGATATTAACGAATTTTCAACAATGCAAAACAAAAGGCGGAAATTATAAATAAGTTTCAACAGGGAAAAACGATTGGCGGTTGTAGTTAACAAAGTTAGAACAATGGAAAAAAAATGGCGGACGTTATTAAATAGGTTTCAACAGGGAAAATCGATTGGCGGTTGTAGTTAATTAAGTTACAACAATGCAAAACGAATGGAGGCCGATATTAACGAATTTTCGACAATGCAAAACAAAAGGCGGATATTATAAATAGATTTCAACAAGGAAAAACGATTGGTGGTTGTAGTTAACTAATTTACAACAATGCAAAACGAATGGAGGTCGAGATTAACTAATTTTCAACAAAGCAAAACAAATGGCGGACGTTATTAAATAGGTTTCAACAGGGAAAATCGATTGGCGGTTGTATTTAACGATTTTCCAACAATGCAAAACAAATGGCGGACGTTATTAAATAGGTTTCAACAGGGAAAAACGATTGGCGGTTGCAGTAAATAAAGTTACAGCAATGGAAAACAAATGGCGGTCGTTATTAAATAGGTTTCAACAGGGGAAAACGATTGGCAGTTGTAGTTAACTGAGTTACAACAATGCAAAACGAATGGAGGCCCAGATTAACTAATTTTCAACCATGCTAAACAAATGGCGGACGTTATTAAATAGATTTCAACAGGGAAACACGATAGGCGGTTGTAGTTAACTAAGTTACAACAATGCAAAACGAATGGAGGCCCAGATTAACTAATTTTCAACAATGCAAAGCAAAAGGCGGATATTAAAAATAGATTTCAACAGGGAAAAACGATTGGCGGTTGTAGTTAACTAATTTACAACAATGCAAAACGAATGGACGCCGATATTAACGAATTTTCAACAATGCAAAACAAAAGGCGGATATTAAAAATAGATTTCAACAGGGAAAAACGATTGGCGGTTGTAGTTAACTAATTTACAACAATGCAAAACGAATGGAGGTCGAGATTAACCAATTTTCAACAATGCAAAACAAATGGCGGACATTATAAATAGGTTTCAACAGGGAAAAACGATTGGCGGTTGTAGTTAACTAATTTACAACAATGCAAAGCGAATGGATGTCGAGATTAACTAATTTTCAACAATGCAAAACAAATGGCGGACGTTATTAAATAGGTTTCAACAGGGAAAAACGATTGGCGGTTGTAGTTAAATAAGTTACAACAATGAAAAACGAATGGAGGCCGATATTAATGAATTTTCAACAATGCAAAACAAGAGGCGGACATTATAAATAGGTTTCAACATTGAAAAACGATTGGCGGTTGTAGTTAATTAAGTTACAACAATGCAAAACGAATGGACGCCGATATTAACGATTTTTCTACAATGCAAAACAAATGGCGGACGTTATTAAATAGGTTTCAACAGGGAAAATCGATTGGCGGTTGTAGTTAACTAAGTTACAACAATGCAAAACGAATGGAGGCCCAGATAAACTAATTTTCAACCATGCTAAGCAAATGGCGGACGTTATTAAATAGGTTTCAACAGGGAAATACGATAGGCGGTTGTAGTTAAATAAGTTACAACAATGCAAAACGAATGGACGCCGATATTAACGAATTTTCAACAATGCAAAACAAAAGGCGGATATTAAAAATAGATTTCAACAGGGAAAAACGATTGGCGGTTGTAGTTAACTTATTTACAACAATGCAAAACGAATGGAGGTCGAGATTAACCAATTTTCAACAATGCAAAACAAATGGCGGACATTATAAATAGGTTTCAACAGGGAAAAACGATTGGCGGTTGTAGTTAACTAATTTACAACAATGCAAAGCGAATGGATGTCGAGATTAACTAATTTTCAACAATGCAAAACAAATGGCGGACGTTATTAAATAGGTCTCAACAGGGAAAATCGATTGGCGGTTGTAGTTAACTAAGTTACAACAATGCAAAGCGAATGGATGTCGAGATTAACTAATTTTCAACAATGCAAAATAAATGGCGGACGTTATTAAATATGTTTCAACAGGGAAGAACGATTGGCGGTTGCAGTGAACAAAGTTACAACAATGGAAAACAAATGACAGTCGTTATTAAATAGGTTTCAACAGGGAAAAACGATTGGCAGTTGTAGTTAACTGAGTTACAACAATGCAAAACGAATGGAGGCCCAGATTAACTAATTTTCAACAATGCAAAACAAATGGCGGACGTTATTAAATAGGTTTCAACAGGGAAATACGATTGGCGGTTGTAGTTAACTAAGTTACAACAATGCAAAACGAATGGAGGCCCAGATTAACTAATTTTCAACAATGCAAAGCAAAAGGCGGATATTAAAAATAGATTTCAACAGGGAAAAACGATTGGCGGTTGTAGTTAACTAATTTACAACAATGCAAAACGAATGGAGGACGAGATTAACTAATTTTCAACAATGCAAAACAAATGGCGGACGTTATTAAATAGGTTTCAACAGGGAAAAACGATTGGCGGTTGTAGTTAACTAAGTTACAACAATGCAAAACGAATGGAGGCCGATATTAATTAATTTTCAACAATGCAAAACAAAAGGCGGACATTATAAATAGGTTTCAACAGGGAAAAACGATTGGCGGTTGTAGTTAACTAATTTACAACAATGCAAAACGAATGGAGGTCGAGAATAACTAATTTTCAACAATGCAAAACAAATGGCGGACGTTATTAAATAGGTTTCAACAGGGAAAATCGATTGGCGGTTGTAGTTAACTAATTTACAACAATGCAAAGCGAATGGATGTCGAGATTAACTAATTTTCAACAATGCAAAACAAATGGCGGACGTTATTAAATAGGTTTCAACAGGGAAAAACGATTGGCGGTTGTAGTTAACTAAGTTACAACAATGCAAAACGAATGGACGCCGATATTAACGATTTTTCTACAATGCAAAACAAATGGCGGACGTTATTAAATAGGTTTCAACAGGGAAAATCGATTGGCGGTTGTAGTTAACTAAGTTACAACTATGCAATACGAATGGAGACCGATATTTACGACTTTTCAACAATGCAAAACAAATGGCGGACGTTATTAAATAGGTTTCAACAGGGAAAAACGATTGGCGAATGTAGTTAACTAAGTTACAACAATGCAAAACGAATGGAGGCCAATATTAAATAGGTTGCAACAGGGAAAAACGATTGGCAGTTGTAGTTAACTGAGTTACAACAATGCAAAACGAATGGAGGCCCAGATTAACTAATTTTCAACCATGCTAAACAAATGGCGGACGTTATTAAATAGGTTTCAACAGGGAAATACGATAGGCGGTTGTAGTTAACTAAGTTACAACAATGCAAAACGAATGGACGCCGATATTAACGAATTTTCAACAATGCAAAACAAAAGGCGGATATTAAAAATAGATTTCAACAGGGAAAAACGATTGGCGGTTGTAGTTAACTAATTTACAACAATGCAAAACGAATGGAGGTCGAGATTAACCAATTTTCAACAATGCAAAACAAATGGCGGACATTATAAATAGGTTTCAACAGGGAAAAACGATTGGCGGTTGTAGTTAACTAATTTACAACAATGCAAAGCGAATGGATGTCGAGATTAACTAATTTTCAACAATGCAAAACAAATGGCGGACGTTATTAAATAGGTTTCAACAGGGAAAATCGATTGGCGGTTGTAGTTAACTAAGTTACAACAATGCAAAGCGAATGGATGTCGAGATTAACTAATTTTCAACAATGCAAAATAAATGGCGGACGTTATTAAATATGTTTCAACAGGGAAAAACGATTGGCGGTTGCAGTGAACAAAGTTACAACAATGGAAAACAAATGACAGTCGTTATTAAATAGGTTTCAACAGGGAAAAACGATTGGCCGTTGTAGTTAACTGAGTTACAACAATGCAAAACGAATGGAGGCCCAGATTAACTAATTTTCAACAATGCAAAACAAATGGCGGACGTTATTAAATAGGTTTCAACAGGGAAATACGATTGGCGGTTGTAGTTAACTAAGTTACAACAATGCAAAACGAATGGAGGCCCAGATTAACTAATTTTCAACAATGCAAAACAAAAGGCGGACATTATAAATAGGTTTCAACAGGGAAAAACGATTGGCGGTTGTAGTTAACTAATTTACAACAATGCAAAACGAATGGAGGTCGAGATTAACTAATTTTCAACAATGCAAAACAAATGGCGGACGTTATTAAATAGGTTTCAACAGGGAAAATCGATTGGCGGTTGTAGTTAACTAATTTACAACAATGCAAAGCGAATGGATGTCGAGATTAACTAATTTTCAACAATGCAAAACAAATGGCGGACGTTATTAAATAGGTTTCAACAGGGAAAAACGATTGGCGGTTGTAGTTAAATAAGTTACAACAATGCAAAACGAATGGAGGCCGATATTAATGAATTTTCAACAATGCAAAACAAGAGGCGGACATTATAAATAGGTTTCAACAGGGAAAAACGATTGGCGGTTGTAGTTAACTAAGTTACAACAATGCAAAACGAATGGACGCCGATATTAACGATTTTTCAACAATGCAAAACAAATGGCGGACGTTATTAAATAGGTTTCAACAGGGAAAAACGATTGGCGAATGTAGTTAACTAAGTTACAACAATGCAAAACGAATGGAGGCCAATATTAAATAGGTTGCAACAGGGAAAAACGATTAGCAGTTGTAGTTAACTGAGTTACAACAATGCAAAACGAATGGAGGCCCAGATTAACTAATTTTCAACCATGCTAAACAAATGGCGGACGTTATTAAATAGGTTTCAACAGGGAAATACGATAGGCGGTTGCAGTTAACTAAGTTACAACAATGCAAAACGAATGGACACCGATATTAACGAATTTTCAACAATGCAAAACAAAAGGCGGATATTAAAAATAGATTTCAACAGGGAAAAACGATTGGCGGTTGTAGTTAACTAATTTACAACAATGCAAAACGAATGGAGGTCGAGATTAACCAATTTTCAACAATGCAAAACAAATGGCGGACATTATAAATAATAGGTTTCAACAGGGAAAAACGATTGGCGGTTGTAGTTAACTAATTTACAACAATGCAAAGCGAATGGATGTCGAGATTAACTAATTTTCAACAATGCAAAACAAATGGCGGACGTTATTAAATAGGTTTCAACAGGGAAAATAGATTGGCGGTTGTAGTTAACTAAGTAACAACAATGCAAAGCGAATGGATGTCGAGATTAACTAATTTTCAACAATGCAAAATAAATGGCGGACGTTATTAAATATGTTTCAACAGGGAAAAACGATTGGCGGTTGCAGTGAACAAAGTTACAACAATGGAAAACAAATGACAGTCGTTATTAAATAGGTTTCAACAGGGAAAAACGATTGGCAGTTGTAGTTAACTGAGTTACAACAATGCAAAACGAATGGAGGCCCAGATTAACTAATTTTCAACAATGCAAAACAAATGGCGGACGCTATTAAATAGGTTTCAACAGGGAAATACGATTGGCGGTTGTAGTTAACTAAGTTACAACAAAGCAAAACGAATGGAGGCCCAGATTAACTAATTTTCAACAATGCAAAACAAAAGGCGGATATTAAAAATAGATTTCAACAGGGAAAAACGATTGGCGGTTGTAGTTAACTAATTTACAACAATGCAAAACGAATGGAGGACGAGATTAACTAATTTTCAACAATGCAAAACAAATGGCGGACGTTATTAAATAGGTTTCAACAGGGAAAAACGATTGGCGGTTGTAGTTAACTAAGTTACAACAATGCAAAACGAATGGAGGCCGATATTAATTAATTTTCAACAATGCAAAACAAAAGGCGGACATTATAAAAAGGTTTCAACAGTGAAAAACGATTGGCGGTTGTAGTTAACTAATTTACAACAATGCAAAACGAATGGAGGTCGAGATTAACTAATTTTCAACAATGCAAAACAAATGGCGGACGTTATTAAATAGGTTTCAACAGGGAAAATCGATTGGCGGTTGTAGTTAACTAAGTTACAACAATGCAATACGAATGGAGACCGATATTTACGACTTTTCAACAATGCAAAACAAATGGCGGACGTTATTAAATAGGTTTCAACAGGGAAAAACGATTGGCGAATGTATTTAACTAAGTTACAACAATGCAAAACGAATGGAGGCCGATATTAAATAGGTTGCAACAGGGAAAAACGATTGGCGGTTGTAGTTAACTAAGTTACAACAATGCAAAACGAATGGACGCCGATATTAACGAATTTTCAACAATGCAAAACAAACGGCGGACGTTATTAAATAGGTTTCAACAGGGAAAAACGATTGGCGGTTGTAGTTAACTAATTTACAACAATGCAAAACGAATGGAGGTCGAGATTAACCAATTTTCAACAATGCAAAACAAATGGCGGACATTATAAATAGGTTTCAACAGGGAAAAACGATTGGCGGTTGTAGTTAACTAATTTACAACAATGCAAAGCGAATGGATGTCGAGATTAACTAATTTTCAATAATGCAAAACAATTGGCGGACGTTATTAAATAGGTTTCAACAGGGAAAATCGATTGGCGGTTGTATTTAACTAAGTTACAACAATGCAAAGCGAATGGATGTCGAGATTAACTAATTTTCAACAATGCAAAATAAATGGCGGACGTTATTAAATATGTTTCAACAGGGAAAAACGATTGGCGGTTGCAGTGAACAAAGTTACAACAATGGAAAACAAATGACAGTCGTTATTAAATAGGTTTCAACAGGGAAAAACGATTGGCAGTTGTAGTTAACTGAGTTACAACAATGCAAAACGAATGGAGGCCCAGATTAACTAATTTTCAACAATGCAAAACAAATGGCGGACGCTATTAAATAGGTTTCAACAGGGAAATACGATTGGCGGTTGTAGTTAACTAAGTTACAACAAAGCAAAACGAATGGAGGCCCAGATTAACTAATTTTCAACAATGCAAAACAAAAGGCGGATATTAAAAATAGATTTCAACAGGGAAAAACGATTGGCGGTTGTAGTTAACTAATTTACAACAATGCAAAACGAATGGAGGACGAGATTAACTAATTTTCAACAATGCAAAACAAATGGCGGACGTTATTAAATAGGTTTCAACAGGGAAAAACGATTGGCGGTTGTAGTTAACTAAGTTACAACAATGCAAAACGAATGGAGGCCGATATTAATTAATTTTCAACAATGCAAAACAAAAGGCGGACATTATAAAAAGGTTTCAACAGTGAAAAACGATTGGCGGTTGTAGTTAACTAATTTACAACAATGCAAAACGAATGGAGGTCGAGATTAACTAATTTTCAACAATGCAAAACAAATGGCGGACGTTATTAAATAGGTTTCAACAGGGAAAATCGATTGGCGGTTGTAGTTAACTAAGTTACAACAATGCAATACGAATGGAGACCGATATTTACGACTTTTCAACAATGCAAAACAAATGGCGGACGTTATTAAATAGGTTTCAACAGGGAAAAACGATTGGCGAATGTATTTAACTAAGTTACAACAATGCAAAACGAATGGAGGCCGATATTAAATAGGTTGCAACAGGGAAAAACGATTGGCGGTTGTAGTTAACTAAGTTACAACAATGCAAAACGAATGGACGCCGATATTAACGAATTTTCAACAATGCAAAACAAACGGCGGACGTTATTAAATAGGTTTCAACAGGGAAAAACGATTGGCGGTTGTAGTTAACTAATTTACAACAATGCAAAACGAATGGAGGTCGAGATTAACCAATTTTCAACAATGCAAAACAAATGGCGGACATTATAAATAGGTTTCAACAGGGAAAAACGATTGGCGGTTGTAGTTAACTAATTTACAACAATGCAAAGCGAATGGATGTCGAGATTAACTAATTTTCAATAATGCAAAACAATTGGCGGACGTTATTAAATAGGTTTCAACAGGGAAAATCGATTGGCGGTTGTATTTAACTAAGTTACAACAATGCAAAGCGAATGGATGTCGAGATTAACTAATTTTCAACAATGCAAAATAAATGGCGGACGTTATTAAATATGTTTCTACAGGGAAAAACGATTGGCGGTTGCAGTGAACAAAGTTACAACAATGGAAAACAAATGACAGTCGTTATTAAATAGGTTTCAACAGGGAAAAACGATTGGCAGTTGTAGTTAACTGAGTTACAACAATGCAAAACGAATGGAGGCCCAGATTAACTAATTTTCAACAATGCAAAACAAATGGCGGATATTAAAAATAGATTTCAACAGGGAAAAACGATTGGCGGTTGTAGTTAACTAATTTACAACAATGCAAAACGAATGGAGGACGAGATTAACTAATTTTCAACAATGCAAAACAAATTGCGGACGTTATTAAATAGGTTTCAACAGGGAAAAACGATTGGCGGTTGTAGTTTACTAAGTTACAACAATGCAAAACGAATGGAAGCCGATATTAATTAATTTTCAACAATGCAAAACAAAAGGCGGACATTATAAATAGGTTTCAACAGGGAAAAACGATTGGCGGTTGTAGTTAACTAATTTACAACAATGCAAAACGAATGGAGGTCGAGATTAACTAATTTTCAACAATGCAAAACAAATGGCGGACGTTATTAAATAGGTTTCAACAGGGAAAATCGATTGGCGGTTGTAGTTAACTAAGTTACAACAATGCAATACGAATGGAGACCGATATTTACGACTTTTCAACAATGCAAAACAAATGGCGGACGTTATTAAATAGGTTTCAACAGGGAAAAACGATTGGCGAATGTAGTTAACTAAGTTACAACAATGCAAAACGAATGGAGGCCGATATTAAATAGGTTGCAACAGGGAAAAACGATTGGCGGTTGTAGTTAACTAAGTTACAACAATGCAAAACGAATGGACGCCGATATTAACGAATTTTCAACAATGCAAAACAAACGGCGGACGTTATTAAATAGGTTTCAACAGGGAAAAACGATTGGTGGTTGTAGTTAACTAATTTACAACAATGCAAAGCGAATGGATGTCGAGATTAACTAATTTTCAACAATGCAAAATAAATGGCGGACGTTATTAAATATGTTTCAACAGGGAAAAACGATTGGCGGTTGCAGTAAACAAAGTTACAACAATGGAAAACAAATGACAGTCGTTATTAAATAGGTTTCAACAGCGAAAAACGATTGGCAGTTGTAGTTAACTGAGTTAAAACAATGCAAAACGAATGGAGGCCCAGATCAACTAATTTTCAACAATGCAAAACAAATGGCGGACGTTATTAAGTAGGTTTCAACAGGGAAATACGATTGGCGGTTGTAGTTAACTAAGTTACAAAAATGCAAAACGAATGGAGGCCCAGATTAACTAATTTTCAACAATGCAAAACAAAAGGCGGATATTAAAAATAGATTTCAACAGGGAAAAACGATTGGCGGTTGTAGTTAACTAATTTACAGCAATGCAAAACGAATGGAGGTCGAGATTAACTAATTTTCAACAATGCAAAACAAATGGCGGACGTTATTAAATAAGTTTCAACAGGGAAAAACGATTGGCGGTTGTAGTTAACTAAGTTACAACAATGCAAAACGAATGGAGGCCGATATTAATGAATTTTCAACAATGCAAAACAAAAGGCGGACATTATAAATAGGTTTCAACAGGGAAAAACGATTGGCGGTTGTAGTTAACTAATTTACAACAATGCAAAACCAATAGAGGTCGAGATTAACTAATTTTCAACAATGCAAAACAAATGGCGGACATTATAAATAGGTTTTAACAGGGAAAAACGATTGGCGGTTGTAGTTAACTAATTTACAACAATGCATAACGAATGGAGGTCGAGATTAACTAATTTTCAACAATGCAAAACAAATGGCGGACGTTATTAAATAGGTTTCAACAGGGAAAATCGATTGGCGGTTGTAGTTAACTAAGTTACAACAATGCAATACGAATGGAGGCCGATATTAACGACTTTTCAACAACGCAAAACAAATGGCGGACGTTATTAAATAGGTTTCAACAGGGGAAAACGATTGGCGAATGTAGTTAACTAAGTTACAACAATGCAAAACGAATGGAGGTCGAGATTAACTAATTTTCAACAATGCAAAACGAATGGAGGTCGAGATTAACTAATTTGCAACAATGCAAAACACATGGCGGACGTTATTAAATAGGTTTCAACAGGGAAAAACGATTGGCGGTTGCAGTAAGCAAAGTTACAACAATGGAAAACAAACCTCGGTCGTTTTTTAAATAGGTTTCAACAGGGAGAAACGATTGGAAGTTGTTGTTAACTGAGTTACAACAATGGAGGCCCAGATTAACTAATTTTCAACTATGCAAAACAAATGGCGGACGTTATTAAATAGGTTTCAACAGGGAAAAACGATTGGCGGTTGTAGTTAACTAAGTTACAACAATGCAAAACGAATGGTGTTGATGGAGGCCGATATTAACGAATTTTCAACAATGCAAACATTCATATTCATATTAAAAATAGGAATAAAATTCTCAACCAAAAAAATACACCCAAAACTTTTGTCTACGTAATCACAAATCAAAAAATACAAATCTTTCCTTAAACTCTTAATAATTTATTAAGTTTTATAAAGATATCTACTTATTTCCATCAAAGTTTACACAAGTAGTTCTGGGAACAATTAAGGGTGGCATCAAATACTTCTAATTATGAAAATTTTTGTTGAACCAATGCATGATTCGATTTATATTCTAACTTTAATACATAGGCCCCACAACAACATAACACATATATATTGAGCTTAATGACTTCAAGCAACATTCATGCAAATTTGAAGAAAATCAAACAACACATTTGGTCATAAATGAGTAACAAGCAAATTTACAAACAGACGAAATGCTGAGGTGTCAATTTAAAACAGGGACCTAACATTCTGAAAAGCAAAGAATTTTCTAACTCTAAAATCTCATTATTTTGCCAAGCTTGTATAGGATATTAGATTCTGATAATCAGATATAAAGTTCTTTGAAGGTTTAACTAATTTTACCAGCTAACTTATGCAAAATCCCTAGAAATTTCAAATTTTTATTTTTGAAAATCAAAGAAATTAAGACACAAAAATGTCGATTTTCGACCTAATTAAGAATTGATTTGCTGTGAATAACGTTATTAGCTGACTAAATAAACTTAAAAGCCATAAATGCTTTAAATGAGACTATTTGAAGGCAGATGAAAATATTTAACAAAAATGAGTTCTTAATTAAGAATTATTGAATTTTTATATATATATATATATTTTCAATATATACTTAACAAAAATATGTGGATTTTTTTTCCAGTGAAATGTTGTTTGTACACTAACCAAATCAGTGTTGCAATTTTGCATATGTTGTGCATGAAATCAATTAAGAAGGATGCTACTGATATTACTTTACTTTTTCCACACAAACTTTACATAGATTGAAGAATGATAATTTAATGGAAAACCAACGCTACTACTTATTTTAAGCATGTTGCATTCAAACAAAAGAAAAATAATGTATAAAATATATAAAAATTAATGCTAAAACGAATTGCAAGTCACAAAAAAAAAGCCTTTTTTCAAAACACTGACCTTGCTAGTTATTTTAAGCATGTTAATAAAAATCATTAAAAATTACACACTAAAAAGTTAGTTTAATAAGAAATTTGAAAATGTCCAAAAAGGTAAATAAAAGCTATGTATTTTTAAGTAGAATGGTTGTGAGAAAAGAAAATTTCAAATAAAAATAATTAATATAATAAAAATATATAAACGTTTAAACAAAATATAATTCAATTGGAATTTAAATACCAACCAAACGAAAAAAAACGAGTTTCTTTAGAAAAAAAAATCAATTTTTATTACTGAAAATAACAAGTCCTAAATTTCAAATTCGTGAATTAAACTATAATTTCGAAAAATATAATGCAATTTTGTTAAGTAGTGTAAAACAAATCATGATAAAACAGGAAGTAATGAAATATATGAATTAATATATCTGATGCAAAAGGATTGAAAGTCTTGAAACGGAGATCTCAGCAGATCGCGTTTAGCGAATTTCCGCAATTTCAAGGTTTCCATGCATTAAAAAAACATATCAAAATAGCGTTAATTGAAAGTTGCATTCGATACATGCGCCGAAATTATAATTATAATCATCTCAACTTCCGAGAGATATATTTCCCGTTTGACGAAGATCGCAAATATTTCTAGAAGTGAAAGATGCAAAATTTGTGTGAAATCATCTGAATTTTTTTTAGATTGAACATAGATTTTTCGAAAAAACAATAAACGAACTGAAGCAGGCCGCGTATACTGAATAAATACAATTCCAGAGTTTTCATGAGCGAAAAAATTCTTAAGGTATCCGAACACGTTCGAAGCACTTTTTTTAAAATGTGTCAGATAAAATTTATTTAATGCTATTTTTAGATTGTTTGTTAGTAAAAACTAATTATATATCATAAATATTTCAAGTTTATTATTATAATTATTAAAAAAATTAACTAATCACTGAAAATTTTAAGTTTTTATTCAAAAACTTGAAAACTTATACAAGACATACAAATCAATTCATATGGAAAATTTTACTATTAAAATAAATTGCATGTTATTATCTAGTGTTTCAAGTAAAATTAAACATATATATAAAAAATTAAATTTTTGGTGACACACCGAAAATTTATTATAAGTTTTTTGACAATTTCACAACCTCAATATTTAGTCCATAAATAAAAAGATATTAACGATTTTCCAACAATTTTAGTACATGCACTAGAGTACACTCTACTGAATATGGACACAAAATTTAAAGACAATATAACAATAATATTTTGAGTTATGATTTTTGAAATTTGCTGTTTTTGAATAAAAATCAATTCTGAGAAAAATGCGTTTAAAGTATAAATTTATCTATTATTAATATTAAGAAAGTTTCAACACAATTAAAATCCCTCCGATTTATATGTTATACCCTCCTCTTGCACATCTTTAGCCATTTTCACTTTTTTAGCTAATCTATTTTTTTTCTGGCAACTTTAACATTAGGTAAAGAGTGGCGCTTCGAATCCTTCACTCGTTCGATGTCCAGTTCTGAAAAACCTTTTAATGTGTGAACACCAGGATTGAGCCGAATGACCTTTCCCAATGAGTCTTAGTCCAAAAACAAAAAAAATATTTATAGAATGTAATTTGTTTGATTTTTCAGAGGTGCAAAATGTATTTTTGTATTCGCAGTTTTGACATTTCACTGTCATATTTGATGCCAGTCCAAATACAGACTCTTGTAGAAGACACAGTTTACTGCTAAAGCAATCGGGGCAGCACAAACTCTTTATCACATTGGAGAGAATTTGAATATTAATTATTTGATTTCCACTGATTTCAGTTCGAGAGTAATTGTCCAAATAAGAAGTCATAATAGTGAGCTTCTTTTCACTTGCAGCAGGCACGTTGCTCGATGAATCAGCAGATGAATCAGTTTCAGTGGAACATGTAACATATTTATTTCCTCGGAATTTTTTATTACGAATAAAACTCTCAGGGTGTTTTAACATAAATGAAATCAAATTTGGAGAGTTAATTAAGTTAGATCTTTAAAAATAATTATTAAACAGATTATACGAAAAAAACAACGCTGCTTGTAAAGAAATAAACAAGAGAGTAAAGTTCTTGTCATTTTTAATACCAAAACTTCTGAAATAAATGAAAATATATGGTGGCTAGATTATAGCAACATTAAAATAATAAATATTGCAATGAAAATTAGAAAAGTTGAAAACTAAGGGAAAAATGATGTTTCTACCTCATTTCCGGTTTCGGAATGCTACTTCCGTTTTCATTTAATATTTGTCCACTTGAACTTTAAATTACTATAACTTTTGTTCTAATTGACGCACAACTAAAGTAAAAACTGTTTTGGAAACTTAAAAGTGCAGAAAATCATATATTTAAATTAAAAAAAATTGGTAATTTCAGTCAAAATCACCTTATTCAACGTGTACGGATACCTTAAAACAACCCCATATGCAACGAAAGATATTGAACCATCAAATTTCGACATAAATGTGGTTTTGTAGCAATTTGGCTCAGGATTCCCATCCTTGATATTTTTTACAGCAATTTTGATTACAACGATTTTGCTAATAACGATATTTTTATTTAAAATTGCGATACACCGGCACCGGGAAACGTAATCGCTGCGATACAGCTCGAAAATCCACTCCTACCCAGCTATTTTATGCAATTATTTTAACTAACATGCATATAGGCTACATATTTAACTGATAATTTTAACTAAAATTTTTCGGAATATACGCGAGTATATTTAGTAATTTTTTAGAAAATTAAAAAAAAAAACCTGATACATTTATTAAATTGATAGTAACAAAAAAAAAGGAAAACGGCGGAACCTCGGAAGATTTTCATTCCTGAGGTGTATCTAAATGTTCTTTGCTTCGCGCAGTGAATTCTGGAAGTAACACACGCAACCTAAACGCAAATTGCTCTCTAAAAGGTAAAGAAAGCAATGTCTATTGGTGATAAACATGCTTGGCAAGTATTATTTACTTGTAAATACATCCTGCAGCGTTTAATGGTGTTGATTCATCGACTGTTTGTCTTTTAGAATCGCCAAATAGCAGTACATTGGCGTTGTATGCAATAGCCAATCAGATTACGTGATACTTCAAATTGAGTTAAACGGAGCGTGATTCTGTGAAATATTACTTGAAAATCAGTGTTGTTAAAAAAGGTTATCAAAAAATAGTCGCCAAAAGCTAAAAAAGTAGAGGGTTTTGATGAAAATAGTCGCTTTTGGCACTATTTTAACAAAAATAGTCGCCGAATCTTAAAAAAAGTCGCTTTAGTCGCATGTGTCAGCCCTGTTAAAGTGAGAAGGGGGCGAGTGTTGTCTGGTTCTTCTGGTTTTAAGTGAGTTGCTTTCTGGACGGTCGGTAATGTTCCAAGAAAGTAACTCACTTTACCGAAAACGCCAGCTGGCTTGAGGGACGATAAATCATTAACCTTCCTTGTTGGACGCTGTGTTAAAGAGGAGGAGAAAACACCCCAGGGAATCCAGTCTGGCGACATTCAAACAAAGGGGTGAGGCACAGGTGGGAATCCATTGTACATATCCCCTTTAAATAACGTACAATAAGAAAGAGAACTGATAAGGACGTAGAAATTTCATATTTGCTAAAGGTTCTTAAAAATCCGTAGTTTTGAAAGGAAAACAAAATGTTGAGATGTGAAGAAACTTCGAGTTATCGAAAATATGGACGAAAAACTTCGAATTAAAGAGATAAAATTACATTTAATAAGTAATGAAGGTGCAGGGAAATCGATTTTTTTCGAGATATCGAAAAATTCGGGTTATCGCGAGTCTACTGTATAATAATCGCATCTCAACTTCCGAGTAATATCATCCCCGTTTGTAAAGATCGCAAATATTTCTACATATTAAAGATGTTAAACTTTTGTCAAATTATGTTTTTTTTTAGATTAAGCAGCGATTCTTCATAAAACAACAAACGAACTAAGATTTCCCAATGAATGTATCTTTTAATAATCAAATACCCTTGACTAAAAATTCTGACAAATCTCAAATGTTATTACCTTAAATTTTTACAAATATTGAAACTTTAGAAAATGAGCTTAACTTGAATTGTTGACGAAATTTTTAATCAAAATAAAATCTTGAATTCTGCATTTCTAAATTTTTAATACACTCTTAATTTCGGGTTCCGAAAACTTTAAAATTCCGGGTTAGGCCCGGAAAAGGGCCGCTCCTGAGTCAAAGCAAATCACGATGAATAGAAAATAGTGAACAATAATTTATTTATCAGGTGCAAAAGGATTTTAAGCATTTTAATAAAAAGATATCAGCCGACCGCGTTTAGTGAATATCTACAATTTCAGAGTTTTAATGAACGAAAAAAATTCGAAATTGACGAAGATCGTAAATATTCCTACATGTTAAAGATGCTGTATTTTTTAAATTCTCCGTTTTTCAAGATTGATTGTACACAAAACAACAAACGAACTGATATTCCAATGACGAAATGTATTATGATAATAAAATACCCTTGTCTAAAAAATTGGACATCAGGAATTGTCCTTTTTATCTGACGCGAAATCCTTCCATTCTGTTATTGGTACATGGGCCTTTATTCTCCATTCATACCTTACATTTCTACTTTAGAAAATGTGCTTAAATTTTCTTCCATTTCCTCTTCCTGAAGTTGCCTTAACTTCGTTTATCAACGGACAAACGTGCACAAAGGCTTGGCGCATTTGGCGCACGAGTTTAACAATGATTTAAAACAAAATTGACGCAGAATCGGACATAAATGTGGTTTTGTAGCAAGTTGGCGCAGGATACCACTTTTTGTCGCTCTCTGGCTCAGAAATCCCATCCCTGCACTTAGAAAGAATGAGAGGAATTCTCGAAAATCAATTTTAATATAATTCTTTAACCACATTTAAATGACATGAACCTGAAGTACAATAGATTCCAAGTAAAATTACACAGTTACAAATGAAGCAAAACACAATGTGATGACAATGTTGCATATAAATTTATCACAGTGAATAAGTTTAATGTAAATATACAAACAAAACCTGATGAAATATCTTAAAATGTCCAAACATTACAATTTCACAGAATTTCGTATAACACTGCTAAATATTTTAAAAAGGCCTTCTCTGGTGCATAATCAAATGTCTGCAGTTATCTTCTCCAGAAAATGATGAGCCACAAATCGGTTTTCTGAAGCTGCATAATCATAAGGCATAGGAAGGTCCTTTATATAACTTGCTAAGCTGGTCAAGGTGCTGCTATTCTTTGTACGGCTAGCTTGCAAGATTGAGATGGACCGTAATATGGTAGCGGTTTTTTTCGCCATTTCGGCAATGCTAAGTCTGAAACATTGTAAAATTATTAGTTTACTGAGGATTGCCACTCAATATAAAGATTAAAATTCCTAGATTTTTCCAGGTTTCCAGAAGATTTAAAAAAAAATTCCAGAATGAGATATACATGAAAAGTAACATTTTCTTTAAAGATTAATGTAGAGATCCATAAAAACGAAGTGCCTGCAAATAACCTACCAAAGTATAAAAGAATTGCGAAATTATAATTTTTACAAATTTATATCTTTAAAATGAAAAGAAAATTTCATCGATAGGGAGGAAAGGAATATGGCAAGGCACTTTCAGCTAAAAATTTTAGAATAATTCCTCGAATTTTCCAGAAATTGAGAATTCCCCCCCCCCCCCTAACAATTCCCTGATTTTTTGTAATTGTCATTTTCCTTGACAATGCCATGTTTTCCAGGTGTGTGGGGACCATGTTTACTAATCGAATTCCAATTGGAAGTTCTGGGCATTTAGGTGTTGAAACTTAAGTAACAAAAATAGCAACCTATAAAAATGACACTTTCCTTAAATAAAATTGCATATTTTTAACTAAAGATGAAAATTTTAATTTTTGAAAAAATAATTGTTCAAAAGATATTTTAAAGTTTTACTTTTATTCCTGAATACATGAAACTATAGTTAGCTGAATATAGTATTTATTTTACAATTTTTTTCAATTGAATTTAACCCTCTAGTTTCCAAATGCACACTACAGTGTATGTCTCGTTTTTTGGATTCCAATATTTAAAATAATGCTAACAGTTAGCTCTGTTGTCATGTAGTACCTTCTTGAAAACCTCTGTACGGCAAAAAAAATACAAAAAAAAAAAAAAAAAACGCAAATGTTATTCTGTCCCATTTATAGACTATAAAACTAAAAGTTTTAAAATTAAAAAAAAAAAAAAAATTACTGCTAGCACCTAAATGCCTAGGCTTTATTTGGGAACTGGACATCAGCAGAAATATATATATATACATATATATATATATACAAATGATATATTTTATGGCTAAAAAAATAATAATAGTATTAATACAATAGATATTACTAAACTAGATACCCACTTTAATGAACTAACACTATGAATTGGACTTAATGTCCAATTCATAATGGACAACCAAATACATCTATTAAGTAAATTTAGTAAGAAATTATAATAATTTTTACCTGTCTTTCAAGGAAGCAGCTGGCAAGCTTGAAAGTCGTTTACACAGAGATATCACTTGAGGTGTGAAGTTCTCCAAGTCATAAGCACTGGTTTCTCTCTAAACAAAACAAAAATCACTATAGGTTAGAGAAGAAAAAAAACCTATTTAATGAACCATCCATATTAATTAGGCAGTATAAATGAATTTATCTTGAACAAAAAGACTACAATGGTTAATAAGATGTGGACAAAACGAGATGGAGCATTTGGTAAAAGTCGATATTAATTCATAATATGCCTATAAAATTAGCAAAGTAGTAATAGCATAATTGCATAACAAGTTGTAATTGTCAGTATTTAATAAAAATGTTTTCATAAAAAAATTATGTTTGATAGATGATCTGATATGGCATTAAGAATTCAATGTAAATTGCATTACATCATTTTTGTAAATTATGAAATGAAGAACATTTCTTAGAAGATTCTATGGTATGAATCATTTTAAGTTCTAGTTTCTTACTGAAAGCTAAAAACTTGGTGAGATTTACTAGGAATATAATTTTAACTATTCAGACAGATTGTGGAATTATAATATACATTACTTTACTCATACTTTCTTACAGCCAATGTATACTTGCATCCAATTGTAAAGTTAATTCTTAAAACGATCGATTCAAAATTTTACAAAGAAATAAAATTATTTTGTATTAATAATTATATTTTTTTTAAATAAACCTTTTTCCCTAATTTCAAAATAGATTTTAACAAACCTGTGATGAAATTGAACAAGACAAAACATGATCAATTTAAATTTGTTCATAAAATTTAAAAGTAAATTTCTACAGTACATAGAGAAAAAACACATAAAAATATTAATGCATATAAAAACAAAAAAAGAAACTTGTATAGGGAGTTACGAATCAAAAAGAACTTAACTCACCGACAACACATCTTGTACAACTTGACACATATTTATGTAATCCAAGTAAACCTGACCTCCACTAGCCCAATCAATGATAGTTGAGCTCCTTTCAGGCAATGATAATTCACACAAATATTTCATGAGGAATTCAAAGTCTTCTACAGAATAAATAAAAGCATTAATCTTCATTAAAAAAAGTAAGATGACAAAGCAAAATATAGAAGGCATACATCATACAATCCTTTACATTCATTAAATATTGTAAAACTAACTTACCATTAATGACTGCATTTGAGGCCAAGTTTTTAATAACGATATGATGACTCTTGCTCCATGATCCAGCTTTCAACAAATACCAGGCTTCTTCAGCTTTTTTACCCAATGTATTGGCTTTGATCGCCTAGAAAAGTATTAAATTTGTTTTAATGTACATCACATATTATATTGCAACACTATAAAACTGTACATTTGTACAACAAAATTCACCTTTGCTTCAAAGATCCATTTGTCAGGTATCATCAAACGCTCCATCAAAAACTTTTCCTTTGTTTCCATGTCTGCATTTGACTCCAACGAAACACATCTCAATAGTATGTCTTTCACTTGCTTGGCTCTCCTGCAAACAGAATTTTTTTTGACTTAAAACACTGTTTTCTATATTAAGAATTACAATAAACTCAGAAGACATATAATACTTTATATAAACCCTAAAAACTAAATTATCGAATAACATAAATAATATTTATATATGGGTAATTTCACGTAAAAGTGTCCTAAGAGTGAATTTTAAAATATTTTTTTACAAAGTTGAAATTTTTATATTTAATAGAAAAATAATTGAATTTATTATATTTTGCATTAATAGAAATTTTGTGCATATTTTGTGACAATGGTGCACATTCAAAATGGTTGCTATGTAATGAAATTGAACTTGCTTACATTTGCACTCCTTGATTCCTAAGATAAGTTACATTTTCTGAATATTTTGAGTATGGGTTTGAGAAATACAACTAATGTACAATCAAATTCCTTACTTTATAAAAATTTATCTTGATTTAATTCTTGATTTAGAACCAAATGAAATAAGTCACAAAAAAGAACAAAAGTTCTTCTAATTTTTTTTTAATTGAACCACAATTAAAAAAAATCAGGGATTTCTTCCTCTATACTAATCTCTATCAGACTGCAGTTTTGATTTTTAAAAGAATGACATTTTTTAGTGAATATTAAATAAATTAAAACTGTAGTGTAAGTCACAGCATAGAGTAAGTCACAAATATATTCTGTGTTTGTAGAACAACAACAGTTACAAAATGCACAGTAACAATATTTAAAAATTATATCACAAGTGATCTTATTTTTAAATATTGTTATTTATTATACTTTTCTTATTTAAACTGCAAATAGGGAAAAAGTAGCAAAATGAAAGAAAGAGATTAGAGAAAGAAAAAAACAAATGGAATATTTCAAGCAGTTAAAGATAATTAATCTAGATAGCAAAAGGAAAGGTATAAGAAAATGGAAATTACAATGAAAGTTGATCAAAGGGATTTTTAAAGCAAAGAAGAGGAAATAGATAAAAAAAAATACAAGTAAAAAAGAATTTCCGCTGCCGCTTAAAATGAACCAAGCACTTTTAATCCAAATTCTGTAGATTCTTCTAAGAAAGCCTATCAAAATTGTAGCTCATTCGGTAAAGATATTGCAAGAGTCAAGGAAAGTCTACCTTAAAGCCCAAATAAATGTCAGGCCATTGTAAAAAACTAGCACATCAGTTTACACCGGAGATAGGTCAACCTGCCTGTTCAACGTTCAAGAATTACTGCACTAAGCAATGAAATAAAATTGATAAAGATTTTTATGAAGAGGCATATAATACTCCTGGAATCAAGGAATTTGTTATTCTTAGAGAACTGAACAAAAATGGAGAAGACCTAAGAAAAAGATAACAATCGAGAAGAACTTAAAAAAAGTGGCAATAGGGTATAGGTTTCATCAGTGCCGATACACAAAAAATATTTTGGGGGTTTGAAACAAGAAATTTCCCAACTTAACGATTCAAAATTCTCAACCCTCCTATTCGAAATTCTCAACCTTACTATTCGAAATTCCCAATTCCAACTTATCAACATTTTTCATGATTTTTTATATATATTTTATGTAATAGTAAACAGTTCTCTCACAAGCATTGATTTGTTGCACCCATATTTCAATGCAGCGTCCGTTCTGAGGTCTAATTTAAATATAATCTTAAAAGTTGGGCAATTTCTAATCTTCCTTAGCTTTCATTTGTTAATGATATTAATTTTCTTCAGGCATAAATTTTCCCATCTTGAGGTTTTTGGAAGTTGAAATTCCCAACTTTCAGGGTTTCTAGATTATTGGAAGGGTCGACACAATATTTTGTTCATGAGTTGGCAACAGTAGCAGTCGCAATTTGCATTTTACAATGTTGTAAACTATTTTACATTTCGATATATTTTTGTTTTCACAGAAGGATTTTAAGCGGCTTTGCTGCAGTGTACAAGCAGGAATGAAAGAAATAGTCTTCAAAGATCGAACAAAGGAAGCGTAGTAACAGTTAATCAGAAACAATTATCGCTTTGTTGAAGTTAAAGAACTTAATTTCATGTGTATGACTGAAGTTTGCTATTTTTGAAAGGCCAACTTTTGAGAAAATAATTCTTCCAGCAAGGTTGCCACTCAACATCAAGATTAAAATCCCCTGACTTTTCCAGGTTTTCTAGTGTGTTAATAAAAAATTCCAGAATGAGAAATGCATGAACAGTAACGTTTTTTTAAAGATAATGTAGAGACCTATACAAATAAATAAGTGCCTGCACATAATAACCGATTAAAGTATATAAAAAAAAAAATTGAGAAATTGTCATTTCTGCAAATTTATATTTGTATAACGAAAAGAAAATTTAATTGGTAGCAAGGAAAAGAATATGACAAGGCACTTTCAGCTAAAATTTTTTGAAAAATTTCCTGACTTTTTAGAAAAGTTTAGAAATATTTCACTTTAACTTACTTTTTAATACATTTTCATTTTCCCTGACAATTACAGGTTTTCCCTGTTTTCCAGGTGAGTGGGAACCCTGTTCCAGAAAGTATTTAAAATGCTGCCATAATAGAAAAGTTTGTCTAGAAAAATTATCGAACCTTCAAGATTTGTTAAAGGATTTGCTATCTGACAATACAGCCGAAGCAAAAACTATAGCAAGCACATTATTGAAAAGTATGCCAAATTTTTTGTAATTTATTTGCTATCAAAACACGGATTTGGTGACATTGATTTAGATGCCATGGCAGAATGCCCTCATATCATAAAAAAAAATATTTTTGCTAGTTAATATTAAATTAAAATTGGTCGCATACTTACCACTCGGTGTCTGTGTGATGGAGTAGGACAAATATTGTCCAGTCCCATAAGCCAAGAGACTCCAGTTGTGAGGCAAAATTCATGTGAAGAGTATTTGCTATATCAGCAGGAATATTATAGCCAACAGATGAAAGAGCTAAATGCAGCAACCAACTTGAAAGAAAAATCAGAAATTAATAATAAAAATATGGGTAAGAAAAGTCTTTTCGAGCAGAGGCTCTATATAAATGAAATATTGTACTATGCCTATACAATAAGTTAAACTTATTGTTTTTCAAATATTGAACAAATGATATACATATTCCATCCGTTTAAGAATCAAATTTAAACAATTTATTTTTTAATTGCATAAATTATGTAACGTTACAAATGTTGTTTAATTGTTGCCAAATATGCAACAAGGGACTTTTAGAACAAACTAAAAAAATGAACTAAACTAATTTAATTATTAAATGTGTAACATTTTTACACACAACTTAAGTTATATCTGCAAATGTGTTTTCTGATTAAAAAATAAACGACATATTAACAAACTGAAAGTTAAAAAGTCATTACCAATGAAATTTAATGACACAAAACAACATACTTTTAAAGTATTTTGTTGGTTTTGATGCTTAAAATAGTTAAGTTATTTTTATTTAAAAATTAATTATATTTTTTTAATCTGTACAATTTTGCAAGCTGATAGTACTACCACACACACACACATACAAAACAGTTTCAATTGCTGCAGTGTATATGCATTCTGTATAAGTTGACAGCTGTTGATAATGACTAGCTGCTACTACCACATCCCATAATCAAAGGTTATTTGTATTAACAGCAATATAACAAAATACTTTAAACTCACCCTAGTCTATAATCTAAATGGTCAGGCGAATATGTTTCTGGCATGAGCAGCATATCGAATCGATGGCTTCTGTCACAGTACAGTTTCAAAATGTGGTAGCATGTGTCAAATACCATGTTGGAAGACTCTTCTGGTTTCTCAGACAAATCAGTGGCATCAATGTATGGTGGATAAGGTGGAGAGGCATACTTGCCATATTCACTAGTTCCCTGTAAATTTTTTTTTATAAATTTGCATTACTTTTAAGGAAAACATGATTAAAAAGGTTTGTATGTTATAACTGAATTCCACATACTTTAATCAGATAACATGAAAATAATTTAAATCTAATTAAATCAGGCACACTTTAATAACTTGAAAGTGAATAGTGATTGCCCAGTTGGTTGCATATTTCAGATTCACGGTAGGTAAAATGCAAGTTATCTCAAGAAAAGATTCACAATGTATAAAGGATGTTACTGTTTATTAAAGCTCTGGTCACGATCCAATGGCCGCGTGTTGGTCTAGGGCAGGGGTCGGCAACCTGCGGCTCGCGAGCCGCATGCGGCTTTTTTGATGTAAAGTTGCGGCTCTCCAGTTCCATACGAAAAAATTCATAATTTATTATCAAAACCCTTAAAAAATAAGAAAATATATTTTTAAGTACCTAATAGCTTCTATTTTCATAATCGTTAATTACAAATCGCCACAATTAGTTTCATTGTGGCAATGAAACTAAATCTAAACCTGCAAGGAAAGGGCAACCCAGCCTACGCCTTGCTTGAAGAAGTAGTTTGTTTCGAAATTTTTTTTATTCTTTTTTGTTGAAGACATGGAGAGCGGTAAATTACTTCATTTTAAAAATCTGAAGCAATATCGCAATGAGACCAATGCAACTATTGACACGAATTACTTCAGCATAGCTTTAAAAAACATGGAAGATGGATTCGCTGAGAGATTCGAGCAATTCAAAACAAACAAGAGTACTCTCGCGTTCATAGTAAATCCTCTCAACACAAATACAAACGAGATCAACATTGAGCCTTTTGGAATTGATGCTGGATCGCTCCAAATGCAATTGCTAGATTTGAAAACCAAAGACTTGTGGAGAGGCAAGTTCACAGAACTCAAAAGCAAGTTGGATGAGTTGGAGGTCTAAAAACGTACATCGCGCAGCACAAGTGGACAGTTCTAAAAGAAATTCCGCGAGTTGAAGCCCTCATATTCGGATCATGGAATAGTCTACAATGCTACAGTCAGGTGAAGAAGTTGGCATATGGAGTGCTGACAATCTTCGGGTCGACATATTCGTGCAAGCAAGCGTTCTCTTGCATGAATATAACAAAAAGTAAAGTTAGAAGTCAACTAACAAATAAAAATCTAGAGTCGTGCTTGAAACTTAAAACAACAAGCTAATAAGCCAGATTTAATCAAACTTTCAAACGGCACGCAAAGTCAATGCTCCCATTGATGTAACTATCTATAATTGTGTTTTTATATGAATAAATATTATTCCGTATTTAAAGCTGTTTATTTTAAATCAAAAATATATAAGCAAATACTATAATATTGAAACGAAAATTTTTAGTGGCTCTTTAAAAACTGGGAAATTTTGTAAATTGTAACTTTTGGCTCTTCCGTTTCAATAGGTTGCCGACCCCTGGTCTAGGGTATAAAAGTTTTAGAATTGGGCAAAGTGTATAATATTAAAAGACAGGTTTTCTTGCGACTATCCTCAGAGATGGGATTGGCAAAAAAGTTAAAAACAAAAATTGTGGAGTGAACTATAAACAAAAGACCTTTTAAGAAATAAAAGAGTTTCGAAAGTTTGCATACCTAAGAAAAATAATAATTTAATTAATATATTTAGTATAAAACAAACTTAGCAAGTACGATGTTCCTATATTATATTACGCATGGAAATTGCTTAACTAACACATTTAATATTAGAAAAATTGTTCAGACAGTGTATGTTGCTGACATTTCTTAACATTTTAAATCTACAATACAGAAATATCTGAGGGGGAATTAAGTAGCCTCTTCATAAAATAATGTGACTTTTGCTAAAAAGTTGACGAGTCTCCTATGGTTGAAAATAATATCAAATAAGCCTCTTTTTAGTAGCCTGTGAAGACCCATGTATTAACAATTTAAAAAAATTATATATAATTAAAAAATAAGATAATTTTTGTTGTTGAAAAAAATAAATATATTTTGGTAAAAAACAAGAAAGCGGAATTCTGCCAAAAAGCAGAAATATCTCTTCCTTGTATCCTACGGACTAGATACAGAACCACTATTAAAAGTTCATTTATGAAATGTAAATGCAACGCAAACCAATTTAAAATATTCATTTATAGAACTAATATATATACATATTTATTAAAATTATAAAACTTTAATATGTAAAATAAGTTCATTTATTAAATGTAAATGCAACACAGACCAGACACAACCAAATACAAGTTTTAAAATCTATGTGGAGTATCTTAATTCAACACTTCTTACAGTGGCTTACATCAAAGAGTATATTCTTTAATAATTTGAAACACTTTGAATTGCATACAACAAGCATTTTTGTTAGCATAAGAAACAATTAAATCGAAGTTGCTTTTTAAAAAAAAAATATATTATGAAGTTTATTTTTACCTGAAACGACTCTTCATATTCCTTGACTGCATCCTGAACACTTGCATTTGGATTGCAATAATACCTATACAATAACGTGATATAAAATATATTAAATTAAAACATGTACAAGATACAAATGTTCCAGTTTATGCAAGGATCAGAAAATTCAATATCATCTGTACTGCTTGAATACAATAATACATTTAAAAATTACAAACAAAATTTATATATTATATGAGTTACCGCTTTCTCAAAATGCATCATATAGTTAATTTTCATAAATAAAAAAAATTAACTATTGTCATTCATAAGATCAGACTTACCACATTTGTAGAGATAAAACTTGTTTCCAAGAAAGATCCCTGCAGCAGTTTACATCTTCATAAACCAACAATCCAGATAATAGAGCGTATAAAACAATTCTGTCGTATTTAATAAAATCATATGCCTGAAATTATGAAAATAACAATTGTAATAAAAGCACTTATAAAATACAAATACCAAAGAAAAAATTCAAATGAGGAAATATCAGCTTTGTTAATATTAATTGTGGATGTTTAATTTATTGAAAGTTAGTTTAGCTTTAAATTAAGCTATTAATTTCTCACTAGATTTTTAATTCCGGAATACATAAAAATATTGATATCCATTTACAAATATAAGTTGAAAAACACTAAATTAAGAACATTCTAAAAACAATTTTAAACATTTTTTTATTAAAAGTATTTAAATAATAAAATTTAAATATTATTAAGTACAGCAAAATTTACTCGAGTGGTTTTTACTTACCCCATTTTGTTTCCAATTAAGAAGTTGTTTGGCAAGAAGCTTACGCACAACACTATTGCCTTCTGCCTGAGATAAAAGGAGCGACAAGCGAAAATCGTAGTTTTGCTGAGCTAATTTCACTGCATCTGCTGTGCGGCGGCTGTTTAGGTACAGGAAGATTTTCACCAGGTAATTCTCTCTCTGCAAATAAAAATAATTTGTATTTAGCCATTCTAAACAAATGAAAAAACATAAGCATACAAGACTTAAAGTATCTGTAAAATAATTCTGAATTCTGTAAATAATCTAAAATAAATTATTTCCGGCAAAAGTTATGGTCTTCTAACAGAGGTGTAAATACATAGATGATACACATAAATCTACAAGTTTATAATTTAAAATACTGTATATTGATTGCTTAATGAAAAGACGTGTTAGGGGTATTTTTCCATGAATTTTATGTCAAGAAATGTTTGAAATTTAATCTATATAATACTTTAATTGCAGTAGCTATAGATATTCTATGCAATATTATTCTACAATAAACTATTTCTATACAAGCAACTGTAAAACCCAGCATAACTTATAATTAAAAAAAAAATAAAAATGGACGTCCTGAAAAATTAGTGAAATGAAATTTACCAAATCTGTGCACTAAATTTGTCATTAAAAATAATTCTGCTTCGATTCACAAGACTTAGCTGTACTACACATTTTTTATGGAGATATTTTTTTTAAACCAATAAAATACTTCAGCTTAATTTGTACTAAGAATAAGCTGAAATACCAATTTTCGGTACAGGTATGAAAATTTGAATATCTAATTATAATATTAGGGAAAAACTTCAAAAAGAGTAATTAATTCCAAACCAATATAAATGAAAAAAAATTCACAAACAGAAATACTTAAATTACAAAACTCACTTGTGATATGGTTGCCACTTTTTTGGATATGTCTCGTTCGGTGGTCTTGATAAGCCAACGCGACAGAGCTTCCCTTCGAGCAATCTGGTTAGCATAGCTTGTTGCATCTAAAGAAATTAGTGAGTCTATATAAAATCTTTTAAGTATAACACATTTTTTAAAAAAAATGATTTGAATAATTATGTATGTAGTCTTGCAAAAGATTTAAAATAATACTTTGTAGTTGTTAAACATATTTTTTATTCTATATTCTATAGCTGACATTTAAATGATATGCTTGTGCATCTAACGAAACTTCTCAACTTTTATGGAGAGTCATTTCAAATTTTTGGTTTCACATCAAAGTGCATTATTTTTCTAATGTAAAATGGTATAAATTGAGTTGGATTACAGATACAAGTACAGTATACCATAGTCATAAAACTCTTCGTAGAACCAAAATAAGATGATTGTTATAACAAATTGTCATAGTAACGCATTTTAAAAAATTATTATGTAGAACAACAAAAATATGAATTTTTTTTAAAAAACATAGTAATTGTAAGAGGATTTTTTTTTAAAAAGAACTATTTGTAACTTAGAATTTATTTTCTTATATTTAAATTAGCATTGAAGAAATTGGAATATGAATTTCAATATTTATTTTGCATTTGGAATCAACATTCTTAGAATCCGAGCTCAATAAAATTAAAAACTATAATTCTTTTGAAGTTACTGACCACATGAAGAAAGTTATGTATTATACTGCTAAACTCCTAATGATTCGACTTTAAAATTAAGGACACATCATTAAGGAAATGTGTATTAAAATAATAAAAGTTAAAAATAGTTTAATAACAATTTAATTCACTATTATTTTTTCTTAACTGCTTATCTACTCTTATTAAACAAAGAGACCAACATTTCATAAGACTGTTAAATAAAGATTGAGAAATAAATTTATTTACTTTGATCCTCATCCAGACCTGCAACTTTTCCCCAGAGGGAGACTAACAAATCCCAAACGTAGACACACTGTCGAATAAAATCTGTCTGAGATGAGAGAGAATCTAAAACAGAAGTCACAGAATTAAAGTATAATTTTTTTCATATGAAACTGGAATACTGAAAGCAAACACCAGCAAAATTACATTATTAAAACAAAAATACTTTAGTTATTCTGTCGATTTCGAACTTTAAAATTAAAATTCAAAACCAATAAAATGTTAGTCATTGACAGACACATGATTATGAAAACTAAAAGTTGGCTCAAATTTTCATGATGAGCTAATTACTTAGTTGTAATAAGTCATTCAATAAAATTAAATTCTCAGAAAATCACTTCAAAAGAATTTAAAATATAAATGTGAAAATATTGACACTTGTAAAGCAGTCAATTTTTTATTTTATTTTTGTACTTAAAATATTCACTGCAACACGAGTTAAGTACAACTCCCATATACATTGGGCTTGCACACCTTGCGAGTTGCATGCAACTCCTTGGCAGATTTAGTTATGAAGCTGCATGATTTTTATATGTCTCAAAGCTGTATGTTTAAAACATAAGCATTCAAACAATCAAGGCACCTCAGACAATTTGATTTATTTAGTGCATTATTAGGATAACTTATTTCTACAGTATAACAAATCTTTTTGCAATGTTCAGTATGTCATCGGATTAGTACACTGCTGACATTTTTCCGAATATGGTTTTACTTTTCATGCTATTTATTTTTCTCAATCGTCACCGTGGTGTATATACATATTTCTTAGCTCATAAATATATAAGCTGGTGTTTTCTTTGAGACACTTGTCTCTCTTGTTTATAAATGGCAGTCTAAATTTAAATATCCTCAAGGATAACCTCTACTGATAAAAAATAAATGCTACAGCCTATACTATGCTCAAGTCATCGTGCATTAACTTGCTTTTACCACAAATTACACACAATGTGCACGGCCCTATGACTCCCAGAGTACTGAACGAGTTATATGTAATGCATGGAAGTAATGAAATGTTCTAGTAACAATTTGTAATAATTTATTGACATTCAAATTTAAAAACAAAAACAAAAAAAAAACTTACTCACATGTTCAACTTCTTATTTTTTGTCAATAATAAACAAAAGCTTTACTCACAACTTCTGGTAAGTAAAATCCATTTTTTTTTTACAATTTTATAAGCTGTATGCCCAACTTTGAAAGATGTATATTTATGTTGAACAGACAATCTATCCAAGTTAACAAATATGCAAATGCTATTCGAGACCTTAACTGAGTTTCTATTATTCACTTTAGTTAACAGCAAAGTCCTTCATGCATGCTTGAGATAATCTTTCTTAAAATTTAAGTACAAAACATAACTTAAGGTATACCAAGTAAGAAATTACGAAGAAGTTCTCATTTTTTAATACGAAAACAGGACAGAAAATATTTCACATATCACACGTAATATTTTCCCATTAAAATAATAAGAATGTGCATAGAAAATATTCATAAACATTGCAAAGTAATATATTCATAAAAAAATAGACAAATTTTTAAAAGATTAAAGATTAGTGAATGAAACAAATGAAATTATTTTAAAATGGGATCTGTGGCAAACGGCTAAATTAAGATGTTTGACTTTTTTTTTGCATTTTTTATATGCATTACACGCTTTGTTGTAAAAAACACATTTCAATTTCGTCAAACTTTGGAAAATAACAAAACAGTATAAATTCATATTAAATTAATAGCAAAGTCTTTTAAACACATTTAAGATACCCGTCCCTAAATTTAGGTACAAAACATATTTCATGACATACTTAGCGTAAAATTACTAAATTTTTCTTAATTTTAAACGCTTCTAATTTCAAAAAAGGAATATCAAATAAAAAATGTTTAGAAACATAAAATTGTTTTAAATTTTAATTTATGAATGTAAAAACTATGACTCGTCCACTTATATTAATGTAGAATTATAAACCCCTGAAGTAATAATGGTTTCAAATTTTCAATATATGATAGATACAAAAATTGCTATTAATTTATTTATTTTTAGAATATAGACTACATGTCCACAAACAGTGGATTTATATGTAGACCAGATGTACACATTGTTTTTATTTATATATATTACCAGCATCTTTTAGAAGACTTTCAAACAATTCAGCATGTGAATGTATTGGTTCCACGCCTGGCTTTGGAATAAACAAGGGGGCATCTCCTTCCATTTCCGAAAAAGAATTCTCCAACTGCAGCTCCAAGGCATTAACAATGGTTTTCTAAAAAAACAAAATAGTTTTAGACAAATACTTCAAATAGTGTTCCCAACCACTAGATAACAATAGAGTCGAAATTTATGCCAAGCGTTGACCCAACAACTTAAACTCTAAATACCCTTTTTCATTTGTGCTCATGAAAGTACACCTTCTTTCTGAGCATGAATATGTTTCAATTGTGTTTGAACATGCAAGAAAAAATTCTGAAATTTATTTTAATTTTACACAGTTTTTACTAAGAACATGGGCACAAATTTACCCAACAAATACATAAAAAAGATAATACCACAATCAGAAGTTTAGTTACTTTTAGTCTATTACTTGGACATTTAATACTAATTTAAACACAGCAAAACATTGTAAACTTAATTAAGTTACTGCACTGATATGTGAACTGTGCAGGGTAAGTGAAATCTTTTTCTTTTTTTATATAATAGCGTCACAATTTGGCTGCAAGCTCTATAATTTTTACTCTTAAATCAGTGTGCATATTTTGTGTTACAATGTTTATTTTTCATATAACAGTACCTTGTAGGAAAAAGCTTAATCACATCTATAACTTGAAGAAGAATGTGTCAGTGTTGCAAATATTGATTTTTTAGAAAAGTCCCAAAGGTGACACTTCTATATATTTTAATAATTTATTTCTTTGTGATTCCACGAACCCAACATCAACCCGCAAACGCCACTAGTATATAACATACATATTTTGAAATAAATTTTAATTCATGCTTCAACTTTTTCGTAATGTCTTACAAATACAAGACAATCTTGAACATTTCTGCTAAGTTGCCCCTTCCCTTCTTCTACAACACTACTAAAAAATTCTTCTACTCCTTCCACTCCACAAAAATGCTGTACTAATTGTTTATCTACAACACATAAACACAACTTTTTAAAACTTATTATTGATAATTCATATTAAAATTTAATTTTAAAAAGGTGACAAATTTAAAGCCAGGGGATAACATTATAAACTCAAAGTTCGAAACTATATAAATAAAACATTAAATCCTGAAATAAATGAATTTGAAAAATAGATAAATCTTTATACACATGTTTTAATATGGCTCAAATGAAAAAACTCAAACCCATAAAGAAATGTATTCAAGAAAAACTTCTTTCTTACACCGAAAGCATGTAAAACAAAAAAACTAAACCAATTCACCATTATTACAATAAAAAGAACAACTTCTGTTAACAGCAAATTATTTTTTATGAATTTATTGATATATAGAAAAATTGGCCAAACATTACTTGAACTTAAAAACTAATAACTCTCTTCAAAAACAAAAAGTGACATGCATTCAATTATATATATGGCTACTATTCTACTAAAAATTAGAATTGCGGTATGTTTGCTTCAAAAGGTTTTACTTGACACAATGCAAATTCTTGTATTTTTCAAATAAGATGCAGGTATGTCTATTGTTACTCTTGTGATAGTTAGAGCCAATTTTCATAAAATTTACAATTTTTACATTAATAAACATAATTTACATTTTTACATGATAAATAAGAATATACCACTTAAAAGTTCATGCTATTCTGCTTTATAATTATAGAATCCTGTCATTAAAAAAAATAAAATTCGAGGATTTCTGCTAATTTGCAAATAAATAAAAACATCTTTGCATTTTGTATATTTTCCATTTAGATATTTTATTAGAAAAGGAATAAATCTTAAATAATTATACAATATCTTAAATAAAATAACATTAAACATCTTTTGACTGGACAACAGATCGACAGACCATTTAGAACCCCAAATAAAGACCATTTAGAACAACTAAAACAGACCATGGGTTGAGAATCATCAACTTAGACAGTCAATACATGTAACTAATATTACACTGGGATGAGAAAATATACCTGAAGAGCTACAGGATCATCCCCAGCTAATGAGTAAGTGGTCAGTTCCTTAAGAGACACCATGAAGTGAGATTTACAATGGGATGTTTTTCCATGAGTGTGGGTGTCATACAGAAACTTTCGATAATCTAAAAATAAAACGGAAGGTTATTTTAAGTACAGCATTAAGATGAATAAATATGTTATGATATAGAGTAGTTGAGCATGTTTTAGTTGTATAAATATTTTTTCGATAAAAGATATATCATATTACAGAAATCATTGAACATTGAAAACATTAATTCAAAATCTTATTAGGTTATTAAAAATATTGCTTGTCATTTCCTAAATTTATAAAAAGTAAAATTCGTATTTTCAAATATATAATTTACTTTCAATACTTTAAAATGTCTGATCGTTAAGAGGAAGAATAGACTTGTGTTACATTGAAAAAATAATCAACTGGTGGGAAAAATAATTCTAAATGTATGCTTGCAAAACCATGTATGTGAAATCGCAATACTTAACTCAATAATGTTATAATTTATGAAATTGAATTTAAACTAAAATGGCACTTTAAAATTGGTTTAAAAGAAATAAATTATTGTGAAATAAGCAAGGATTATAAAAAATATTAATTGTTGAAAACATTAGCATTTGTGGATGTTGTAATATTTTTTTTAATGAGTAGAAGTAAAACTTAATCTGGAAGAAAGAAATTATCATTTATTTCCAATTCTGTGTATCTTTCAAATTCTTTACCAAAATAGAAACAAAATTTAAAGAAACACAAGTGTGAATTTTATTCATAAAAACAATGTTAATATCCATGAAAATTGAGTAAATTGTACAATAACACATGTATTCAGATGCATAAAAGTGAAAGACCTCATCATTAATTTTGATGCATTCCATATAGCCAGAAAAAGTAAATTCAGAAAATTTATTCCTTGCAGTGTAAATAGAAAATGTGAACTATTTGTATTACAATAACTGAAAACTGTTCGAAAGAGAAGTATTTCAACTACTAAGCAATAAAGTTTAACCCAAAACCAAAAGGATAATCTTTTCAGTACAGCACTTTAACAGATATAACATGCTTTAAGCAAGGATGTGCTTTAACTACATTTCAACACAAACTACATTTTCACTCGAAGACTATTTAACCAAAATAAAATTTTATTAATCAGAAATACAAGCAAGCAATACATAAAATTCAAGAAGTTTCAAATGTGAGACTTAAAAGATAATAAATTCAACATTTTCAATTACTTTCAAATAAATTTGATTTTTCAGATGTATCAGCAGAAGCAAAAGTTCCATTGCTAGCCCAGCCCACACGGAAGCTGTGACCCATGAAGTAGCCAGCGTCCGACAGAATGTGCTGCTTGTTATACAATGTAGACTTGTTGTAAGGCATCAAGAAAATTTTATTCAGAATAGTTGTGGATTTTGAAAGAGCCAACTTCTCAGAGGAACCTTTGACGATTGGAAAATCGGCCAGCCAATCGGGCTGTTTCGCAGAAGAAGAAATTGATAGAGCAGACAGTGAGCTTTGCATGCCTGTAAAAATAAATATCAATTAGCTATTTTAATGTAGAAAACATTTGGTATTTTAGTGTATATATGCAAGGTTTTATAGACAATAATAAAATATATTCAAGAATGTTAAAAGACTTATTATTTGTATAAGTATTTTTAAGGAAATAAAATAATGTTAAAAGCAATTAATAAAAAAAATATTAATAAATCTTGATCACATCAAAATGTATTAAATGTAACTATTTTTTTTAGTAGCAATATCTGGTAATATCATCAATAACTAGTTCTCTTGGACAGCAACGCATGAGTAAAAACAAAACAATTAGCCCAATATATATATATATATATTGGGCTAATTGTTTTGTTTGTTACTAATCGACAAGTAGCGTATCTGCATATATATATGCAGATACGCTACTTGTGAAGAACACCTGAAATTTACTGTAATGGACTACAGTTGGTAAAATTCAACATTATAGAAAGTTTCAACATTGAACCTCATAATTATAATCAATAATTTGCCTTAACAGACGAAATTTGCAAATTTTATGCAAGACTATCCTTTATAAAAGATCATAAACCATCCAAAATAGACAATCAGCAGTTTCATTGTTACATTAATTACAATCTATATAAAACAAATAAATATGAAAGTCAGTTTTATAGATATGGCATGTTAAGGTTGTCAAGCTCCAAAAGCCTAAAGAATATAAGCTGTAAGTTTTTTTAAAGCAAAATATAAAATAGTATATAGCAACTCTTTACATTTCTGCACACTACATATAATCAAGGCATTCATTTAAAAAACCAAGTCTATCCTGTACCCATAGGTTTCACTATAAGAAGTGCTTATTTTCTATATTAATCTGCTTCAAAAAGATTTTTAATCATCAAGTAAAGAAAACAGCGCTGTTAAAAGACAATTAATTTTGTAAGATTTAAAAATTTTCTTGATTCAAAAACATATTTAAAGTTAGTATCAAATAAATAAAAAAAATGTAAGAGCTTTTAATATGACATCTCTAATACAATACAACAAAAAGACTTACCCATTTCACTGAATTTAATAGGTGAAGCTAATGATGCATAGGACTGATTTTCATTCTTATCAACATATTTCTGCCTTTTCGATACATCATTTGAAAATGTATCCAGTTTCTTTGATTGAAATAAACTTTCTTCCAAACCATAATCCTTTTTCTGAAAATTATAAGGATCTGGCTGTTGGTTGAAGGCAGCATATCCTACATAATAATAATAAAAAAAAAATCTTAGTATTCTTGAAATACAAGTATTTAATTACATGAAAGCAGGGTTGCAGAAAATGTTAAAAGCACTAAAAAAAATGTCAAAGTAACAAATTTTTCCTAATTAAAAATTTCCTCAACAAATATTGTAGCCTTGAAATGTGGACGGAAACATAAATGTTATTGAAGCAAGAAAAATCCACTTTTTTCCCTTTTTATGATTTTTTTCTAAAAATACATATTTTGGGACTTACAGGAAATTATAAATCATAAAACAAACCTCCTCGCTTAGCAATAATACTTTTTGCAACAACAAAAATAACAGTAACATTTAATTCCTAAAAAAATTATTTAAAAAAAATATACAATTACCCCAATTTTCTTCATCAATATCCTCTTGAAAAAAGGATGCCTTCATACCTTGAATTCTATGAACATCGATACCACTTGTCATAATTGGTGTTGGTTGACTTGAAAGTTCAAACATGGAATCCTCATCTAAATATAAGACAAACACACATTATAAACACGTTTTCTAAAATATTTTTTTCATAAATCAATAACTATACTTGAAATTAAAAAAAAAATTATGACATCACATGTCTCTATAGAGAAACAAGTTCCACATGCAATATATTTATAAATTACTGAAAGACTCAATACACCAAGAGGAACATTCAAAAAGTGTCCAAATTGTTGTTGTGAAGCAACAAAACACAACAGAATTTGGCATACATTACAAATATCTCATTGTGAAGATATGAAAAATAATTTGTTGAAAAACATAAAACAGGTAGCATACATTCTTTTAAAAAGTATTAATGCTACTAACATACTCTGACTATTACACAAAATTTATAATAAGAAATTTAACACAGGCAACAACATTACAATTTCTGACTGGTTTCCTGCCAAAAAAGTAATCAAGTCCTGATTTAAATAAAACTTACCCTCAAGAAATTCCGATGGGAAGGACATCATTTGGGAAGACACTTCCATTTCTTGGTCTGGAAGATTAAATGAACCAAGTGGCTTTCTTGTCATTGGTTGAGCATCACCAGAAGCAAATTTCCCATTTAGATGGTCCTTCTATAAAATGACAAAACACTTTAAAACTGAACTTGCACATTCAAAAGAATTATAAGGATTTCTTTGAGAGTCAATTAAAACATAAAAAGTTTTAAATTGATATTTATATGCTAATAATAAAGGTATTTCAGATCGAAATGATCTTATACATCAAAAATAACAATTGAAATTTTCAGATACAAAAAAGTGGTTGAATGCTAACTTTATTTTATTACTGGTCTAAAACAGCAAGTTTGCATAAAAAACTAAACCAATTTATATCTCAATTTGTTTAAAGTCCAATATTCAAATTAAGACCATTTTGAGTTACATACTCAAAATACATATGCAGACTTGAGAAATACTAAAATTACATGACCTAAGCTTATAAATATATTTTAATATGTTGTTCTGTTGAAACTCAATTACTAACTTTAACCTCTCAGGTACTTTCAGTTTTTATTTAAAAATCAGTAAAAATATATTTACATTATTTATTAAATAAATTTAAAATATCAGATTGAATTCTAAAACAACAATTTTTAAAAACATTCCCCCCTTCCTATTCTTAGAAAAATATACTTTTAAGTCTCAACTAACCTGGTTTGGCAGGATTGCACTGGATTTCTTCTCGGGTTGCTTTGGTACTTCCATTTCTTCATCAGAGTCTTCCAAGCCATATTTTGAAAAATGATCGACCTATTTGAGCGAAGAAATGAGGCACATTTTCATTAATTTGAAAGAGTAATCACAATGAGAATATGCAAGACCTATTTTCTTTTAATTGATAAAGCTCTTTATTTAAGAAGCCAATGCTGATCCTTAATTTCAAACATGCATCAATTAAACTCCTTTTTTTCTGTAACAATCAATGACGATCTTTTAAATAATTGAATTTTGAATGAAACTTTTTGTCTGCTAATGTTGTTAATTACAAAGCTCAAGATTTCCCATGGGCTCAGATTCTAAAACCAACTCAACTTTTCATATATATAAAATGCTTGTTTAAGGAGAGTTAAGCTTTGCTAAAATAGTTTGTTATAAACAAAAAATTAAGTACTTAAAATACATGGATAAAATAAAATTTAAATTACAATAATTTAATATAAACTATAAATAATACTAATAAGATTATTTTTCAATAAATAATAGCAATATTAGTTAAAATTTAGAAATCAGGGATATAAATAGTTGGATCTTTTTTACAAAACATTCATAGGCTCAATGACCATCAAGTATGGAATAAGCATTAAACCATGTTCTTTTTAATTGATAACATTTCTTAACATTTCTTTCATTGAACTTGTACCATATGCATGAGCAAACAGAATTACCATAGAGGTAGTCAAGAAAGTCATATATGTAATAGCTCCAGATATGGAGTTGGGGAGATGTATTAAAAGGTTGGATAGACTTAAAATTGATATAACCCCTCTCAGTTTTATTAATCAAAAATGGTTAAACAAAAAAAATAGCTGGCATTTCAGTTTTATGGTGATTGTTATACACATCACAGCTGAACTCAGACATTCGATGAAGTAAAATTCATGTATTTCCGCTTATTTGTAGAAAAATCACATGCCTGGTTAATTTAATAATAATTTTAATTTATGTTGACATGCAAGGGGCTTTTATTACTATAAAATCAATGTTAATTAATTTGAAAGAGCTTCCCTCTGAAAGAGTCAAGATTTTAAATGTAAAAAATACGTACATTTATGAAATACATATAACCTAACTTAATATTATGGCTAAGATTTTCCTTTACAAAAATTATTGTAGAAAATAGTGCAAAAATACAAGGTAAATTGATGAAACGTTAATGTAATTAATTGAAGAACAAATATATAGCTTTGCTTAGAAATAAAACACTTTTTGTTATACCTCAAAAATCCAAGTTCCAGTTTCAGGTTTGTAATCGATAAAAGTTGCTCCAATCTGAACGGTACATCTCTCAATTTTCTCTCTGTAACCCATTTTAAGGATTCTTTCAGGGTCCTTGAAAGGGGAGGAACAGAGTATATTATATTATTATTATGCACGTTATAAAAGAATTATGATTTCTAGAAGATAATAAAACTTTTAGGTATAAAAAAAATAATTTATATAACGTTAAATAACTTTTAAATGAGTAACACAATATCTAGGCATATTAGGTATATTTGCTCCAAACTTAAAATATAATTTTAAATATTGATTAGATACTTAATATTATCTGCTATAATTTTATTTGTTTGCAATTTTTTTCAATCTATATATATGCTTATAAAAAAACAATACAATTTACATAAACGTCTATATATACATTGAAAGAAATATTATAAATCTAAAAAGTCTAACCTGCACTAAAGTATGATTTGTTTTGTCATTTGGCCACACATTCTTCAGTATAACCTTTGCTTTTCGGTTTAAGCCTTGACCAACAGGTGGTTTCTTATCATCATCTGGATAGACATTAATTTCTTTCTTCCCAAAAGTCACTACAACAGAGAAAATATATCTTACATAAAAAAAAAAGCATTTTAACATACCTCTTTAGGTATAATAAACTTATCCAACACATTAACTTTAAATTAGGTATTTAAGTAAAAGTTACATAAAGTTCAAATTATTACACAGATGCCATTTGCTTAATGACAAGAGAATAATATACTCTTTAATATATTCTTTAAAATAGGTTTTTAAAAAATGGCGAACATTTCTCGGGAGAAAACTTTAAAAAAATCTAACACATTAACTTAAGTTATATAATAATATAACTTGTTCGTATTTAAAACTTTTGAAGAATATTTTTGTACAAATTCTAAGATAATAATTTTCTGAAAATGAAGTAAAATTAAAAAAATTTATTTATGAAAAAGTAGAAATCCCTATACAAATTAATAAAAGATAGAGAAAAAACAAACTTTTAAAAAATTTCAATTACCAATAATCTTCTAATTTTTTAAGGCAACTTTTTAACACATTGTGAATAATTAATATGCTTTAAACTAATTGGACGAAATACGTTAAAGAATAAACAAAAAAATCCTATTTCTGCTTATTCATAGAAAAACTGTATTTAATATATATGCAAACATACTTGTAAAAACAGTATTATGCAAGCACACACAGTAACTATGCAAGCATTAGATAGTTAAATAGTGGAAATATTACCTATTTCATCCAGATTCAATCCAAAAACATCTGTATCTCCAGGAAAAATAACTTGTCCATAGCCTTTTCTTCCAATAATGAAGTCACTTACAACACATGAGTCCCCATCAATAAATGGTACCATTTCATCCAATGTAGGAATGGTGTAGTAAGAAGGGTCAGTTAAGACTATTTTGGTTGGATGCGATGGACTTGACGCTACTGACTTGACGTAAGTCTGTTCTTTGTCTGTGTTGGACACGTTAAGAGAGTCTGCATCGCCTATTCTCTCCAGAGGCTCACTCCAAGAAGTGCAAGGTCTGCTTGGAAGTGCTTGTTTATTTGTGTGAAGCGCAGCAATGCTATCATTCAGGCTGCTGTTGAAACTGCAAAGACAACAATGCATAGATTTAAAAATAAGTAAAGCTACACTTTTAAATTATTTAATCATATTTGTAGAAACTAAATTTCAGATTTAACTTAATATAACTATAATTTTACTTTTTAACACAGTGAGTTTAAATATTGTAACAATTAATTTCATAAGTGATTACATTGCTAATACATATTTTGCAGACAAAAAAAAAACACTATGGTTATATCTTACCTGACTCTTGGTGATAGTATTGGTTCGGATCGCCTTTCCGGAACTGGAGAATCCGAAGTTTGTCTACCAATGGCTCTTCTTGTTTCCGAATGTGCACTATTGAAGAGAAATAATTGATTCAATTCATCTTTATACAATAAGAAAAAAAGGATATATATATGTTGTACATTTTAGAAATATTTCATTAAGTGCATGTTCTCTGACTCTGATCTAAAAAAACTAAGTAAGTAAGATATAGAGTTTGCTGAGAAATGCTCAAGAGAGACTATAAAAATTTGGTGGTGGTAACAAAAAAATTTCTGTATAATTGCAATTATAATCTTCATTAAAATAACTTGTCAAATATTATTGCCTAATATTATTTTTAATTATTTTAAATTGCATCCCCACCAACTTTCCTCAGTTTTGAGTTTTGCAACTGTCGTTAGTTTGTAAACATCTTACTGGTTCGCAATAGCGAAGAAGTAGAAAACCAGTTAACTTTACTGGCATTGTTTTTGTAAATTCTGTGATTGGCTGTGGGAATAATTTATGTGCTCGTGTTTGGAGATCTGTCAATGCTGTTTTGGCGCATATATATGAGAGCGCATTGTTTTTACGGGACTTTGACTATACTTCTCGACAACTTTTAACATAATTTCAGATGCCTCAAAAAGCACAGGAGTTGAACTCCTCATTTTCCCACAAAGCTGGTCGTGTGCCAATTTTTCAAAACCATATGGGTTAGATGCATCTAGAGTTATAGCTGCAGAAGCAGATTCAGGGTTAAAGTATCATAACTGCCGCCCTCCTGACTCAATGCAAGAGATCCGACATAGGTCCAGGAAGGATGGACAGGTGACCACTGCCATCGTCTCGGAAAATACATCATTGGAGCCCTGGTGCCTTTGTCGTCCCCCGACTGTCCGGAGGTCCATCTAACCCCAGAGCCTGGATGTCTCTAAAGTAATCTCGGTTATCATACTCTAAAATCACCTCCGGACCGGGACTAGCCGGGTTAGACTATAATTCAAGCCTCAAACATCCGTGGCGACTCTGGCTTTGGATGAGCCTCTGTAATTAAGTACCCCTTGCCATGTGTTTACGTTTTTAGTTTATTTTTAATGTCTAGTTTAAAACACCAATCACATTCCTTTCGAAGTTGTTGTTGAAGTTCGCATAGTTAATTTTTAGTTGCCCTTTCCCTTATTTTTTTTATTAAGTTAATTTGTTTGGCAATGTAAGGTTTAATTAATGAATTTGTTTCCTTAATTTTGTCTTTGAATAAATTGTTTATCTTTGGTGACTAATTTTAGTCTTGGTTTTTATTTCTTTTGACTTGTTGATATACTAAATGTTTGTTTTAAAAACTATACAATCACTCCATGTAAATTTTTAATTAATCAATGTTAATATTATCTTTCATTCTTCTATTTCTATTTAAATAACTGATTGTTTTAATTCTTTAAAACAGTTATAAAAAAAATCATAAATAAAAGTTTTATCAAGGGGAATGTAAGGGAAAAAGAGTTAAGAACCAATGAACTAATTAAAAATTTATGGCAAAAAAACAACTCAAGCTACAATTATAAAAAAGGTCAGATTCATTACGTCAAGTGATAAGCCTTCATAGTACTGATCGTTGCCACGTTTTGTGAATTAGTAAGATAATAAATATTATGAACTAGACAAATATAACTTTTGGTTGATTTACCTTTCTTCAATCTTCAGAGCAACTAGAGCTAATGAAAGTGCATTTCTCCATTCCTCAATATGCATTGTAGGATTTATATACGAGTGGCTAAGTTTTGTAGAAGAAGAAGAAATTTGTTTTAAGTTACATTATTGGACTCGACTAATACCTAAGAGTTTGGTTTGTCTTAAAGTTCTAAAGATATTGTCCAATAATATTTTTAATAAAAAGACTTGCAAGTTAACTACAACTTACAAAAGAAAAGAACCTGTTAAAAAAATTGAATTTTTTTAAGGATAAAAAAAAATCTTTTATTAAATGTCCTCTTTACATATTGAAATAATGACTTTAATTTTATGAACTCTACTATTCATTTTACCTGTATTTCAGAAATTGTCATTTATTTCCCACTTTTCAATTTATTAGTTATTGAAATTTAAGATTGCTTTCATAACCATTTTTGTAAATAACCCTTACTTTATTACAAAGTTTGATGAAAATTTATTATTACAACTTTCGTTTTATAGATTTATGATTAATTTGTCCACTTTCAGATTTTGTTCACCTAAAATTTTAACCTGAATTACATTTTAAAAAGTTAGCCTATTTTTAAATTTTAGCTTTTATATAAGCCATACTTCAATTAATATAAATTTTATCTCTTGCAATCAGCTATTTTAACTGCTTGTCCTCGTCTTAGACTTGTATATAATCGCTTTTTTAACACTTCATCTCCCACATTGTCCTATTTATTGAATCATCCACACCATCCATCACTATTTATCTTTTTAAATTACACAGGATTTTTGCCTTTAATTTGAAATTTATTTAGTTTATGTGTATATTTTAGAATTTTAATGTTGTTTTGAAGTATCGAGTGTTTGGCGCGGCTTGGCCATGTTTGGCCCTTGCGCCATTAAATCCCATATAACCAAACCAACTCTTGCAATCAGCTAACTGTTGTAATATATTAAATTTATTAGATACTTTATTTTATTTAAATTTTATAGGGTGCTACATGCTCCATTACCTCTTAAATTTCAGACTGATAGGTTTACAAACACTTACCATTCAATTTTTACCACGCTAATACTAACTCATCAAGAATATCCATTACCTGTTAGGAATATTTATAGTGAGTGGTGCGTTTTCTGTCGGACTTTTGTCCAAACTTTTGGGGTTATTCAACGAAATGGAAACATCAATTCTTGTAGACTGACTGGGAGAAACAGTGGATGTGAGTGTCAGAGATGACTGGCTGTTGTTATTCTTTAAGACAAGCTTCTTGATGCTTCTTTTGGGGACAAATGCAGCTGTTCCGAGACTGGGCTCTTCGTCTTCCAATCCATCGAATAAGAGCATCTGTCACAAAGATACATACAACAAATTACAAATATATTTGTACTATACCATGAGTCTTTGGTTAAACTTACTGGGAATTAAAAAATTAAAGGATCTCTGATCCAGACCCCAGTGCCATGATCAGCTGGCTATTTCAGCCCATCCAAATAATATAATATACACAGTAGCAAGAAATAAGTTTGATTAGTACAAATTTGAAAAGAAAAATTTAATAAGTTTATAAAAAAAATTAACAAATTTATACAGATTTTTTTTATACGTGTTTACTAATTTTTTTTAATGGAGTGTAGAAAATACTAAATAAAGAATCCTACTGAAATAAGAACTTTTATCAATAAAATGAAATAGTTGTAATCTGATAACTTTATGGTAGTGGCAACATTTACAAACTTTAACTTCAATGATTTAACAAACACAGTAAACAAACTAAATGGCGAACTGGAAAAACAATGGAACTAGAAAACGGGAAACATCATGGAATTATTGCTATACAAAAGCAATAAAGCAAATGTAGTAATTTACCTTCCCAGTAGGAACTGGTGACCAAGGCTTGGGTTTTATTTTTGCTGTAGGCAGTGCTGCAACTTTGTAATGGTTATCATTCAGTAAGGCTTTTTGAGCAGATGGATTTGTAGGCTTTAGGACTTCAGTTTCTCTTGAAGAATCCTAAAAGAACAAAATTCATAAGTGATGATTAAACGAAATAATAAGATGCGTTATGTACTGTATTAATTCGAAGAATTAAAAAATAAAACATATAATGCGCAAATTGAAGCAAACTAAATATAAATATTGAATTACCTTTATTGAATTCCTAAACAGTGGAGAATCACCAAATGGATTAACTGTCATGGCCAAAATTTGTTGTTGAGCTTGTTGTAAAGCTATTGCATTATTGGGGTCGCTGAAATATATTAAGAAAAATCATCACACAATTAAAAATATAAAAAGATATAAGGTACCTACAAGCATTAAAATACTAGATAAAAATGAAGATAGTAGTTTAAGATTAAAATTGCTTTAGACAAAAAAAGTAACCATAAAAATTTATATAGAATTAAGTTAATAAATTACTTATAAAGTTTTTTAATGTTCTCTATAACTGTTTTTCCAAAATACTTAGTTATGAACATTTAAAAACTTAAACAAATTATTAATTTTAAAATAGTAATTACTGTTCTTTAGTATTTCATAAAAATGAACATAAAATGTCCTTAACTTTATATATTTAAACATTTTGAATTTTAAAATCATAAATAAATTATATAAAACTTAAATATAAAATACATTTTAAACAATCATAACTGATTTATTGCAAATATTAGTATATAAAAGTATATATTACTTTGCAGTTAGAGCAGGTGTGGTGGTGCCAAAATTAAAACTTGATGCACCAGGATTTGTTGCTCCAAAACCTGCAATAAAACAAATTAATACGTAAATATTACTTAAAATCATAAAATGGCATACTATTTGAAAATTCGTATTAACTCAATCGAACCAAAATCTGTCTTTTATTCGAGGCCAAATCGAATAAACTAAAATAAAACCTAAATTAACAAACATTATCTTTATAGTTTTTATTCTATGGCTGAAATGGGTCATACTAATAATGATTATTTCATTTGTAATCATATAACCAATACATTTTTCGAAACCAAATAATTAATTCAAATTAGAAATTGTTCAACTGTGTAACTTTTAAATAGTCAATGCTTACCAAATCCTGTAGAACCAGTATTTCCAAAGCTGAAACCAGGAGCCTTATTTGCATTTGCCCCACCAAACAATCCTGTTCCAGTACTGGTTCCTAATCCTCCCATTGAAAAGGAGGAAGTACCAAAACCTGTGCCTAAACCACCACCAAACATATTTCCAGTTGTTCCAAAAGCTGTTGCTGTTGGCTTTGTTTGGCCAAATAGATTAGTTCCTGCAGCAGGTGTTGTGCCAAAGGAACCTATGTAAATAATAAACACTATATAATTCCATACATAAAACATGCAAGATGTGAAATATGATATAATAGATGTTCAAATACGATCATACATTTCTCTTGCAATGATAAAAAAAATGTTTTCTTTCTGTCTGAGATTTGGCAACAGGAACCTAGTTTAAAAAATCATTGCATTTTGAGATTGTGCAATTAAATTTTTTATGCCAGTGATTTTTTCATAGTGCCAATAGATAGATAAGTTTATTGTAGTGGGCCGTAGCCCATTTACAAAGGTTGGCAACATAATTTAACAAAAGCGGATACAAAATTAGATAACACAAAATACAAGATAATACATTTAAAAAAAATTTGAACAAATATGCTAAAAAAGACAAAAATAAATTACATGACAATTAGAATTAGGGTTTTAATCTGTCATTCCTGCACAAGTTCGATCAAGTCCTCACGGAATTTTAAAACAGATATTGCGTAATTATAAAAACTAAAATATTCTTTTTTGTAAAATTTTAGGATGGTTGAAATGTTTCTGTATTTAATTGATGATAAGTATTTGCATCTGAATGCATCATAAATTGGACAGATTTAAAATATATGATCCCAGGTTTAATTTTCTGTTGTAAACAAATAAAAAAACAAAACCACGTGTGTATGTGTTTTATTTTATAAAATTCTATTAGCGAAACACAGTTGAAGAATTTATTTAAACATTTATTATTAATTAATGAACAATAAGTTATCTCTTCAAATTAAAAAAAAAGAACTTACCAAATCCAGTGGATGGTGCACCAAATGCAGTGCCAGTACCGAAAGCAGGAGCAGCAGGTTTTTGACCAAAGAGACCGCCTCCAGCCCCCATGCTATTGGTATTTCCAAAACTGAATGAATTGGTTGTGGTTGTATTTGTAGTTCCAAAGCCAGTCGGTTTAGCTCCAAAGAGCCCAGTCTGAAATAAGGTACATTAAAGTGATTAGAGTTTCATTATTGTATATAATATTCAACTTTATAAATAAACAATGAAGTCAGTTTTCCTGAATCCTTGTAATTTATAAATAAGAAATAAACTAATAGGACCTTGCATAACTTTGCTTGACATAACTTTAAAAACTATTAAAATGTAGAGAAAATATCAAGCGTAAGATATTTTTTTAAAGACATTATATATTACGGAAAATTTGTGTATTGGGTTGCAACTAAACAGATAAAGGAAATATTAGTCAATGATTAAATACTGTAACAAAATTTAAATGTCTAAAATGTCAAAATTATGTGACAAAAGAAGAAAAACAAAAATTCAAAACTTGTACTGTACTCTCGACAGAGTTCTGTTGTCTGTCGGCTGCTATGGCAACCGGCAAATTTATTCGATTCGTGGGTGGAATATAAAAGGAATAATTCCATTTGGCGGATTGAAGAAATCTTTCTTTGCATTTTGTCTGTTTCCGGTTATACTAAACTGCACTCTTTAATTCTCCTTATATAATTGTCATTTCAATACGTTTTTGATTTCGGTATTTCGATTTCGGTTGTGTGAATTTACAAGAGATAATTTTTGCAATTTCTTGTAAAGATCTTTCTAAACTGGAATGTACTTTTAACAAAGGAAAGACCATGCATTCTCAAGCTAAATAAATTATTTACAATGTCGTCAGCTTTTGTACCGATGAAGCATCCTCAAAGTCTCTGAAAATTATGACAACTTTACAAAAATAATTGTAATTAATATTCTAATATGATATGCTTATAAAATGGTTGCCCAATGTCCCCAATGAAATCAAACTTCCAACATTAATTTTACACTCTGCCATAAGTCAATTATATTGCATAACGCTACCCAAGATTTGCTTATTTTTTTTCGGAGAAGTGAAGGACAATTCTTTTATTCAATCTTTTTGCGGTCTATAAATCTTATTGATGTGTTGTCATTTTTGAACTATATTTAATGACAGTTGTTTGTATATATTCATTAAAAAAGCTCAAAGTTATCATTACCAGAAATGAATATTGAAATGGCAAATGCTTGTGTAATCTATTTTCAATTATATAATTTTCTTCAAAGGTTGAGGTTTGTTGAAATTTTTTTTAATTGTGGCAAAAGTTTTAAGCTACTTGATCTATAAAAATTGCCATTCAGACTCTTATAAATAATATTATAGCCTTTAATACTGCTAGATGCGGAGGGTGCTAGATACTGGGGATGCTAGAATATTAATTGTTTAAAATTTTTTAATTTTATTTAACTATGCAAATAAAGATTAAAAAATATATATATCTTTCATTCCACAAATTAGATATTTATCCTGTTTTGATTTTAGTGAAAGTATGTTATTATTTTTTTGGAATATAACAAAATTTGTGGAGGGCACCCAAATGAAACGCTTGCTTGTGTCGAAAAAGTTTCTTGAACAGCTCCTGATCTTTGGTAACTTTTTTATAGTTATGTAATTTTTAAAAAAGTTGTATAAGCTTATAAGACAACAAGTATTAGCTTTTAATTTATTTAATATACATTTTCATAAATACACTTTGTAGCGCTTATAATTTTTTCAGCAAGAATGGTGTTATTTCATACTAAAATTAATGCGCTTTCGGTTTATTAGAATAAAATATAAACAGAGTAAAACAGTGGGTTTAAAAACACTGTTACATTATTAAAAATATTAAACCACAAATGAAATTTTTACAAATATATACCATAGTGTTCTCCATCTATTACCGTTAACTTTTGTTTTAAAACGGTAATATACTCTTATTTTATAAAGATAAATATGACTTAAAACAACATTTCTTAAACAAACTTTTTACTTCCACCATATTAACGTTGTGAGTTTATTTATAAGTTGATTAAAGTAAGGATAAACTCACCAAAATAGTATTCATCCCAACTTCATTTACCCGAATCCCCTACTTCATTTGGAACGTTCCGCGCTGGCAACCCAACTCAGAGTTGATTTCATGGTGAGAAGACAATAAGGCTTAAGAACTTAATTTTAATTAACAAAATTTTACTCTACTTTAGTTAGTTTATGCTCATCTCAAATTTTGATCAAACTAAAAAAAATATTAATAATAAAGGAAAACTAATTTATAAGACAAAATTCAGGTTCTGTTTGCAATATAATTGAACAACTCTCTATATTCTACTGTTTTAATAAAATTGGTCAACATGGAATATTTTTCTTAAACTAATAAGTGTGGGTATAATTCAAAAAAGTAATCAATACTTTTTTTTTTTTAAATTTAACAAAATTTCAGTAAAATCTGCTAAGATGTAGCTAAAACTTAATTTGTAAAAACTGTATATAATTTACAGTTTTAATAAATAATATGCAAGATTAAAAAAAACCACAGAATAAAATGTACCGATTGTTGATTGGTTGCACCAAATGCTCCAAAGGCAGTGTTAGTTCCGAAACCTGTGGATTGCGTAGTAGCAGTGTTACCAAACAGACCAGTGCTACCAGTTGTCTGACCGAACAAAGGCTAAAACAAAACAAAAAATATTTAAAATACATATAATATAAATATATTTTTATGTAATTAAGTTTAATTGGTTTTGCTTAAAGCATCTATAAATATATAAATAACCTTCTATGGTATTATATGTTGTATATATGCTACTAAGTCTCTCTATTTTAAAAAAAAGTAAGCCCTAGGGGGAAAAAGTAAGTACTAGGGGGAATTTTCCGTTCTTTCAATGTTATTCAGATCGTATCTCAAAATGTAAAAGTCCTAAAATTACGAAATTATATGAATTTGTTAAGAAATGTTTGATAAATAAGAAGAATATATTTTTGTTTCAATACTGTTATTAGTTTATAAGTTATTTAATATTAAAGTCGTCGTTGATAAAATTTCGCTTACAAGTAATTTTGTCCGTCGAGTTTCTGAAACACTATTAAGAGGAGAGATCCAATTTTTTTAGGGAGTGTAGAAATAGGTTTGAACTGGAAATCCAAGTTAGCATTTTTTTAAATTCGAATTAGTTTTGGATTTATAAATTTTTGAAACATTTAAACACGTTCCACTTTTTGAAGTTTTTTCACCCTCATTTTTGAAACGTGATTTCTAAATTGCTATAAGTCATTTAAAATTACATATTCTCTTATTCAAAAAAATATATTAATGTTCGTTAAAACTTCTTCTTTCTGATGTTATAAAGATTATATTTATCTCTTTACAATTAAATTAGATATGGTCAATTAAGATAGGTATAAAAAATAGCGAAGAAGGATAAAAATGTCGGATATTTCGAGAAAATTTTAATTTGCGACTTTTTGTCTCATTGTTCCGCTTGCATCTCAAAAAGTAAATGTCCTAAAATTATGAAATTATGCCAGTTTATTAAGAAATGTTTGGGTAATAAGATGAATATTTTCTTTTTTCAATACGATCAGTATATTAGACGTTATTTTATGTTAAAGTCATGATATTAGAAAATTTTGAAAACAATTCATACATTTTTGTATACTTGTCTTCCAATTTTCAACAAAAAAATAAATAAAAAATTAGGGATATAGATTAAACTATTGGCTACAAATGATCCAGAGCGTTTGTGAAATTTCGATTTAGTTTTGTAGTTATAAATTTTTAAATAATTGACGAAATGTCTGAAATAATCGTCAATTATACGGGTAAAATTTTAAGTGATAAATTAAAACTGCTCTAAATAGTTCAAAAGTATACTTTTTTCCCGTTAAAAAAATATAGTTATGTTCGTAAAATCTTTCTTTCTTGAATGGTATCAATACTGAAATTCTATCTTAAAAAATAAATTAGATGTAACTATTTATGTGAAGTACTATAAATATTATTAAAAGATACTCCGGAAGGAAATGCCAACATTGGCAAAATGCCAACGTGTATTTGGCTGCCAACGGCGAATTATTATTAGCGCCAATTTTCAATTATCTTACTTTATATAAATATAAGTTGGCGATGAAGCCTATTTATTCTTGGCGCGTTTATGCTGTTGTTTGTTTACACATGTTTCGCTTTTCAATGAGCACAATTGCGTTGAAGCAGTTCTACAGTTGAGTTTTTCCAGTTATGGGGGGGGGGGGGGGGGATTGGGGGGAAGCATGCCCCCCCCTCCCCCTCTGTAAACTTGAAACCTTAAAAGTTGGGAATTTCGAGTTTTAAAAATCTCTGAGTTGGGAAAATTTATGCCTCAGGCAAATTAATATTATTAGCAAAGGAAAGCGACGGACTACTAGAAATTGCCCAACTTTTATTAAGATGAAACTTAAATTAGACCTCAAAACGGACCACTGCATTGGAACATGCGTGCGACAAATCAATACTTTCGAAAGAACTGTTTAATATTACCTATAAAAAAGCTGAAAATGTCTTATAAGTTGGAACTGGGAATTTTTTTAGCACTGTTGTGTTGTGCAATTTCGAATAGGTAGGTGTGGTCTGGTTAAATAACGTCACACTAGAGCTGCACATTGAACTACTGGCGTTGGTTCGAGCAAAGCGCCCTTGATTTGTTATTGGTACGTATTTACTTACTACATCAAGGACGCTTTGGTTCGAGGCCATTCTCAAAGAAAAGACCCGGGAACGATGCCTCATATTGTTAACAGTGGTCAGATAACGAGGATAACACTTCAGCTGCTACCCGATGTCCTTAGGTTGGGAATTTTGAATCGTTCAAGTTCGGAATTTCGGATCGTTAAGTTGGGAAATTTCTTGTCTCAACATACTAAAAATAAGTTTGTGTGACGGCACTGCCAGTAATAATTTATATAACTAAAAAAAGTATTGTTGTTAGGACACATTGTCATTGCCTACAGTGTATGAAGCCGGTATTGGTTTGCGAAGCAAACTAAAGAGGATTGCGTAGCAATCCTCCGGGGGTTGGTGGAGCGTTAGCGGAGCAGGGGGCGGAGCCCCCTAGTAACTTATATAATAGTAGCTTCAGATCACCTAAAACAAAACTTTAAAATGTTAAATTAAAATTTATGTAAATTAATTATTATTTCCTTAGACTTTCCCTATAAAATGATGCTAAGTACTAAATTAAATTGACTTATATTGAATACAATAAATTCTCCCAACCTTTTGTTGGTTATTCTGTCCAAATAGAGAAGTTCCTGTAGAAGCACCAAAATTAAACACAGGTGCAGCGGCAGAAGCAGTAGGAGCACCAAAACCAACAGATTTTCCAAATAATCCAGCATTTTGGTTTTGGGCAGGTTGTCCGAATAAGCCACCACTAGATCCAAATGTATCTAGAAAAAAACACAATCAACAACATAAATAATAATTTGGAAACATTACAAACACAACATTATTATTGTTTTGAGTTATTGTTAATAGTTTAATTCAACAAATAACATTGACGACAAATGAAAGAGTTACATTAAAAGCAAGTTCAAATAACAAATCATTTAACCTTGCATAATCCCAACTGCTGAATGTTTGGCAATTTGAAAAAATACAATGTACATCTAAATTTAAAATTCTTCATATGCAACCCTAAAAATTATTTTTTTAATTCACAAAAATAGTAAATGATTTTAAAAACTCAATCATATGTTAAATTTTTAACCCCTTCTGAATGTTACAATTGTACTTTTGTGTCTGTTCATAAAAAAAATTATCTATTTTGAAACATTTTTCTAATCTAAAGAACAGGAGCACTTTCTGTTTAAAGGCTATTTCTGCTAAAATTATAGATAGTTTTTTCTTAAAGAGATCATTTAAGAATATAAATTAAATTCTCCAAACTTGAAAACAATTTTAAAATTTTATTCAGCGCTTAGTTACATAAAAAAAAATTAACAATTGAATTTTTAACACATATGAAGAGGATATTTTTATGCTTTTCTATTTTTGTTGTTACCAAATAATATCTTTAAGATTTTTTATTTCAGAGCAATATATGCTGTATAATCACTCAACTTGTTCAACAAATTAAAGTTGCATCTCACTAAAACATCAAACAGTTTGCATCCCACTAAAACATCAAACAGTGTATTTATATTTTACCCTATTAATAAATAATTTACAAAAAAAACTTACTTGTTGCTCCAGTGGTACCGAACATTGGTTTGGACTGAGTTGTCCCTCCAAAAGAAAAGGCGGAAGTCGAGGCAGCTGCAGTGCTGCCAAAGAGACCACCTGGTTGTTGGGTAGATGCTCCAAATCCCATTCCAACTGCAGAGCCTGCACCACCTTTCCGGTTGGCAGCATAATCCTCCACTCGTAACTCCTGAAGAGGGATTTCGTAAAGATTTTACTAAATGTATACAATGATAAGTATATATAGAAATATTTTGGAAAACATTAAAAAAAATTCTTGCACGCAAAACATTGGTTAAAAACGGAAAATATTTATAACATATTAAAGTCCAAAATAATTTTAATACAACTTACTGAAATAATAATAAAAAATTCCCTTGTTGTGGAAGAGAGGTGAACTGAAGCATGTTTCGCTTGTGTATTGTGAAACCAAAACCTTCAACTGCATCGGTCTTGTTTATTTCAAACCTTTGTTTTTAATGAGCTCTATTTTAAGACTTTAAATATTTATTATTAAAATTCTTTTGAAAAAGCTCAAAAATTTATTGGGATTTAGAAAAAGCCCAATTAAAAATAAGTGTAAATAATGACTAGTTAAAAATTAACTTTTTTAAATAGTTCAAATTAGTATGCAAGATGTTAATTATTGTATAAAAATGAAACCATACCTCCAAGCTTTTATTTTCATAATCCTTCATGCAGGTAATACATTGGTGTCTGGTTCCAATATTAGTTGACACACCTCCTTTTATCATAGTATCTGTTCCAGTCGGGGGGTTGAATTTAACTGTTGTACCGCTAGTAGCTTGAGTTGCAGAAAATCCACCTATAACATAAAATAAAAACATAGCAATATTCAGAAAAACAATTTTTAAACATATTTAATTTCTTTCCTTGAACTCACAGATTTGTTGTAGGGCAAAATCAAAGTAACAGACATACCTTTTGCAAGAATAATAAAAATTTTAATTTTTTTTTACTCCTGAGTTATTAATTGTAGGTACAAATTTTGGTATGTATAAAAAGAGCACAAAATTACCTTTCACAGTGATAAAAATTTTCAATCTCATGTAAAAATTAACTTGAGAAATATACATTTTTGTCTACGATAACGGACATACCAATTTTGGACATGAGTTACACAAGCATGCTAATTGAAACTCAATTCCTCTGATTTGATAAATCGTTTTGACAAATAAATATTTTTTTCAATGATTTGAATGTATTAAGTTAGAAAAACAATCACAAAATTTTGAAAAAAATAATTTTAAGATGATAAAAAAAAAAAAATTGTATCGGTAACGGACATACCTTTTCCAAATTTTTAATTAAAGTTCATGTTTTTTTCATCATTTTTTAAAGAATATCAATAATACACAAAAGTTAGTTTTTGGCAAAACTTTTTTACATATTAGAAGAATTAGTTTAACAAGATAATTACATTAATGGCATAATAGTAACATTAGTACAGATAAAATAGGTTTTTCATTGACAAATGGTGTGCATTCACAAAAATTTGGGAATAACCTTGTTTTGGCAGCAGAAATGAAGATTCAATGAGTCCCCAAATAATAAGGTTGATTTACCATATTTAGGAAGGGGGCAAAGGGGGTCAATTTTTATAAAACTCAAATGCTACGTACTATCTACAAGGTTCTGAAATTAATGCTAGTGATAAAAAGATATTAATTTGTTAGAACGGGTTCAACATAGGGCTACGAAATTGGTTCAGGGTACTTCAGGAATTAAAAATATAGACTGACTTTCTTTGAACATCAAGGAGAGCTCTAGAGGAGACCTTATTCAACTATTTAAATTTATTACATCTTGTAATGTTGAGGGCATAATATTTAATACATTATTCTTACAATAATATAAATGGAATAGTTTGCTTGAAGGTGGCCAATTTGTCAGGAGTAGCTAGTTTTAAAAGACAACCAGATAGACATTGGGAAAATGTTAGGATTGGATAGTCTGTAGTTCATCGGCAGTATTTGTATACACTCGCATATAAATGATCTTCATATTTTTGAAAGTAATTCAAGCCATAATTAATTAAACCATCAACACCCATGATCATTAAAAATTCGTAAAGAGCCCAAAAAGTTATGTTCAGGTGTTCTGTAATTCAAGTATGTGTAAGATATTCATAATATTCAGATATTAAGAATTGTATGATATTCAAATACGATTTAAACCTTTTTGGTATGTTGAACACCTAGCATGTTTTAAAAGGTGAAACTAGCCTATTGATTGAAGTAAGCAAGAAAATTTATTTTCTGCATCAATAAGCAATAATGCGTTTTTTAAAGATAAACTATTCAACTAAAATTATGCTCCTTCCATGGTGTTATTAAATAGATATCATAAAATTGTTACATATAGTTTTTTAGAAGAATTGTTACACACAGTTGTGCATATTATTTGCCAGTGATAAAGCTTAAAAAAAAATACTATTTTTAAAAATAAAAAGTAGTTTTATATTTTCTAATAGAATGTGTTATAAATTGATAAAAAATATAAGTTTATTTCAATTGGAAGATAATATAAGCACATTTAAACTGGTTTTATTGAGAAAAAATTTACTTTATGAAAATGCATGATAATGCACATAATTTTTATCATCATAAAATTATTTTTCTTGAAATGTTGTGATTGTTTTTCTAACTTAGTACATTTAAATCATTGAAATATATATATATTTGTCAAAGAGATTTATCAATTCAGAGCAATTGAGGAGCCTCAATTAGCATGCTTGTGTAACTCGTATCCAAAATTAGAACGTCCGTTACCATACTCAGAAATGTATATTTCTCAAGATAGTTTTCGCATGAGAATGGAAATTTTTATCACTGTGAAAGGTGATTTTGTGCTCTTTTTAAACATACCAAAATGTTTACCTACAATTAATAAATGAGAAGTAAAACAATTTTAACACTTTTATTACTCTTGCAAAAAGTATGTCTGTTATTTTGAGTTTGCCCTACCTTTAAAAATAATTAATTTTATATTTTGTAATAGAATATGTGATGAACTAATAAAAATATTAGTTAATTTCAATCTGAAGATAATATAAACACTTTAAATGGGTTTTATCGAGAAAAAACTGACATTATGAAAATGCTTGGTTTTCGGTAACGTACGTACTGGTACGTCTGTTACCAATGATTTACCCAGTTATTTTTTTTATATAAAATTTCTTTTTAAATATAATGTTACTTAAGTCAAATGAAAAGTAAACCTAAAGTTTCAAGTTTTTCAGTTCAAAAATAAAGTTGTAGCATCAATATACGCCAAAAATGGTAACGGACGTACCAATAAAAGCTAAAAAAAAAAAAATCGCCAGCATTTTTAATTATATTAAACAAGTTATAAAATATCCTAATATCAAAAATTAAAACCCCTAACAATTATGCAAACAAACCATGCTAAAAGAAGAAAATTGTTTGATATTATTCCTTTCAATTTTATAGTCGAATCGGTATCAGATATGCACTGCATGTTTCTAAGTGATTGACACGAGTCTAAACATGAACCTGTGAACCAAAAACTACTTACATTATGTAAGCATTGCACACATATTTAAAATCTACAAACCGTCACCTTTAAAATGAGCCATCATTTATGTATCAACTGTGATTTTGAAATTTTGAGAAAAAGTTTACTTTGATGTGATTTTGCCCTGTAAATAACAGTTTGGCATTTAAAACAAGCAATTTAGATGAGACATGTATCGTATATTGCAACATATAAATGTGTATATATATAAAGTGCCCGATTCCTAGAAATAGGGGTGCCGGAACGGTCACCTTCTATGGTATGTGGGGGTATTCCAAATTATTGGCTTGAAAAAAAGAAATATTTAGTTATACAATTTTTTTTTATTTAATTCTAAATTTCATACTATGGACGAGTCAGCCAGCCAAGGTCAAGCCTTTTACGTGAAGTATAACAAGTAGTAGGCCAGGCTCACTCACAAGAAACACAGTAATATGTAATTAAATAAATATTTTTAACTATCTTAATTTGTTTTTCCTAAAGAAGAGAGGTACCGGAACGCCGTTCCGGCGCTTTTTGACTCAAATCGAGACCTGTATATGTATCATTCTTAGCTAAATATATTTAGGTGAAGCAGTTAATAAATTAAAGGTTCAAAGCAACATATGTTAAATTAATGTTTACGCTAAATTATATTAAAGTAATACATAAATTAGTACAAGTTCAGCTCATTTCCATTGCTTAGGTCTACTTCTAGCTGATAAAACATGTTATCATAAAGAAAACCATGCAATAAATGTTCATTATATTAAAAAAAGATTATCGTTTCTAACATTAAATTAATAATATTTTAATAACATCTTGTTATTATATTAAATTAATTTTTTTATTTTAGAATGTTTTGTATGTATATTAGGAGATATATAAGTATGAATTATGAACGTAAATATTCTTGTATATTAAGCATGTGAAATTGGCAACGAAATTAAAAACAGCTTAAATAAGCCCACATTTTCAACTTCATCAGATCAAGCTTTTGTCCAATCACCTTATTGATGAATACAATTTCTACAAGTGAAACAATAACCTGAGGATATTCCAAACCATTATAAATAGAACAAAATTCCCTCTATTACCGAACAACAGCTAGAATTACTGAAGTACTTATACAACAGCTAATAGTAGCTACAGTACTAGTACAACAGCTACTATTACCGAACAACAGCTAAAACGAGATGTTGAACATTACCTGCTGTACCGAACATGCTGGTCCCTGCGTTAGTGCTTTGTCCAAATAACCCTGCCCCAGGTGTAGAAGCATTGAAGCCGCCGCCAAAAGCAGGTCGAGGAGTGCCGAATGCAGAAGTGGAGGTGTTGCCAAACAACCCTCCAGAACTCTGGGTAGAAGGAGTTGCACTTCCAAAGAGGCTGTTGGTGTTGGAGGTGGCACCGAAACCCCCTTAAAGTAAATAGAAAATTATTAATGTAAAATTAATAAAGAAAATTTTGATTACAATTTTGCATGAAATAATTTGGAATCAAGATAATAGCAGTTTGTTCCAAAATCAGATTTAACCAGCAAAATATACAAGTCTCCTTTGGATATCCACCTAGTTTTTCATTATTTCTCTTTCTTTAATTTACTGTTTTCTGGTAGTATGTTAAACCAAGTTTGAATAATACTGTTGTAAACTGCAATATTTTAAAAATAGCAACATTTCTTATAATAAATTGCATGTGAGCAAATCACCATATTTTTAAAATAGAAACATACCAACAATAAATGAAATTTGCAATTGAATGTAAGCAAATCGCTGTCTTAAAATGAATTAATGTAACTAGCTACCCCACAAAAGATTTCTATTTTGCATAATTCACACAAGTTCAAGAGATTTTATTTTAAGTTGACTAAAGAAACCTTCGAGCATGGATCCCTAATAGTAGAGAAATCATAAGGTTATAATCTGGCTAATATCAAAGCAAGGCCACCATGTATGGCCTCAGACACATGGTTTACTACGTCATCCATTCATAAATTTTCTCTAGTTCATTCATAAAAATATCCTGTACTTCATTAATTAACACATTTACTATTATTTCCAAATCACAAGTCAATCGCGAAAATTTTTTCATTCATAAATTTTGAAAGGAAGTCACGTGTCATCAGGTCTGAGATGTTTGCATCGCGATGATGACGTCATATTCGCTCTACTACAGTCCATTCATGCTCGAGGAAAGAAACAGTTTGTTTTAGCAATGAAAACTGCAATAGACATTGTGGAATTTACCAAAACCTCCAGTACTGGTAGATGCAGGTGCCCCAAATGCAGTGGTTTGTTGTCCAAATAAACCAGTTCCTGCTGTAGGGGTGGTGCTTCCAAACAGGCCTCCTGAAATAGGCGCACTAGGTGTGGCCACTCCAAAAGATGAACTACCAAATACATTCCCAGTTGCCGGTTTGGCTCCAAAGGTATTTGTGCCTAAATCAAATATTCAGAGTTCTAAGTACAACTTACAAAAATGTTTTCAGTATCGCCAAATTAGTGTAATTTAACTTGAAAAAAATTATAGATATACTTCTATACGCACAGTACGAGTTTACACAAAATATTACTGTAATGTCGCAAAAATATAATATTCTTATTAACTCAGAAGTTTTAACTAGTATGCAAAAAATAATCTTTAAATATCTCCAAGGACAATTTTTTTTTTTAAATTTGGACTTCTTATATTCTTTTTTGGCTCTCCTTAAAAATGCAACTATATATTAACATGAAAGAAGGGGGGGGGGGGGAAAGTATTCAAAAAACTTACTCTGTCCAAATGGTGTAGAAGTGTTTCCAAAGGAGCCTTCAAATAATTAAGAGATAAAAACTTAATGCATGAAAGACAAATAAACACAAAACAATAAGAAAGCCCAATTTGTGATAATGGGCAAGACTAAAATGTTCACTAAAAACATCTAATTATGCATCTACTACATTTGATCAATTAATATGCAACTAGAGATTTAATTTGTTAAAATCACATTTAATTTATTTAAAAGCAAATTTAACTTATTTATAACACTGCTGAAGGTGGAAGTTTCCATATAACGAAATACATTAAAAAATATATAACATTATACTAAATTTCATGCTGCATTATTAATTTTTTTAAATAATTTCTTACAATAAAATTAATTTTATGCTACTTCCTTTAAAAGCATGAAAAGGTTTTAAATGTGTTTGAAATAACATTCAATGTTAAAATGTGTCTCTAAAGCTATTGAATTTTTACTAAATTATTAAGAACATAAAAATTAACAGTTTCAAAAAACTTCATGGCACTATGAATTTTACCAAGATTGTTTTGAAATCCGATTATTGTAAACAATAACTTATACATAGTATTCGTTTGAAAATTATATCACATTGTTATCAGCGATTGTTCTGAACACATTATACATAACATTTGGATGTACATTGGGTAATATGAAAACCTACTTCCTCCAAATGTAGAGGCTGTTCCAAAAGGTTTGTTACTGCCAAACATGGTATCTCACAATTTTTTGCAATCTGTAAAAAAAAATTCAAGTTATATATACAAATAATTGAAAAGTTGTGTTATTTCTGTTAACTTAAATAGATCCCTGACTGATATACTTGATATAAAGTATCAATCTCTAATTAAACATAAAATATTTTCTTGCATAATTAGAATTTTAAAATAACCATTTTTGTAATTTTATTCCTATTTGATTAAAATTATTTGGAGGAACATACATTATATGTCCTTCATTAATAACAGAATTGTTGTTATTTTGCCCAACCCTGGCGTTTTTTTTTAAAAAAAAACATGGGGAAAAAAAGAGCAAATGTACTTAAAATTACATTTACTGAGAATAATAATAAAAAGTTAATAAACTACCATACAAAATAAAAAAATTCATAACATAGTTTTTAATAATATTTTTTTTTTTTTAATTTGTCATTCTTAATGAACTTTTACATTTTTGTAACAGTAAAGACTTGCAATTGATAGCAGATTTGGCTGTGTTTTCAAATAGACGCGCCAAACATCCCGATGCATTGTGCATGCGTCTTTTTTTCTGATCTTTATGGATACTTTCGGTTAAATGCACAATTACAGTTAATAACTCAAGCGTTGTGTCTTATTTTTGAACCACGGTCGGACAGCGTGTTGATAGATTGGATGACGTCCACTGCATAATAGGCTAATGGTGACGGTTGAAAATTCATTTCAAGGATTTCAATTAGGCCTGCTCGGTTGAATAAAATAACGTCGCACTTGAGCCCCACAATGGGCTAATGGCGAGGGTTTAGAATTGATGTCGAAGGTTTGCTTTGGTTAATTAACATTGCACTAGAGCTGCACATTGGGCTATTGGCGACAGTTCGGTGCCTATCTCAAAGGAAACAATGTCTCGTATTTTTGAACCTCGGTCAGATGGCGAGGACATCACCTGAGCTGGCACCCGACGCAACTTAAATAGCGTCAGGCATTGGATCCCGATTAGATGACACCAGCAATGGCACATTATTTTAAAATAACAGCTGGTATACCCTCCAGGCTGTCGATCATGATGCTTACAGGCAATCCTTCGGGCAGTCGTTTGGGGCATTTCGACAACACTCTTAACGGATATATATAGGATAGTCGGATTTATATGCTAAAAGGGCAAGCTTTTGTGTTTATCACGACCTAGTAGAATACCTGGCAAGCTAATCAAATGACTCATTGACTTATAGGCTTTCATTTTAGATTTTACTTGTTAATTTATTTTTGATTTTAGCTATTTTACGCCATTACTAATATTATTAGTACCTACACCTCTCGGGGGTACCTGTAACAAAGGTTGAAAATTAATGTTCTAAACAATCACACCTCTAAGAAAACATATAAACAGTTTACCTGACACTATTGAAGCCCAGTTTGGATATAATTTTTTGGTTTACTTCTGCACTTTAAATTATAATAATTTCAAGAAAACTAATCAAATTACAGTAAAAGTCTTATAAGTAATAATTGCATAATTGCTCCAACACAAAATATGGTTGTATTACAAAAGTATGTGAAATCACCAAAACACTGATGACTCATACAAATGTGTCAATTTCTATCAAAACATTTTAAAGTCATATAAATAGTTAGATATTGTCAAATATTATAAAATAGTGCTTTGTGCACGCCATGGTGATAGCATAAAGCAGAATACTGGAATACACAATAGTTGAATAAAATTTATATGACAAAACAAATGCATTAATTTCTATAATAATATTCAACATGATACAACACGTCCTAACATAGAAATGTACATTATTATTTTTTCAACTATAAGTTGCTCTAAATGGTAAAAATAAAATTTTAAGAAAAATGAACAATTCTCATGAGACTATCATAGGAAAATAGCCATAGTGTACATAAGTTGAAAAATCGGATCAACAAAAGTTTACCCCAAGTAAAATAGCAATTTTTAACATTCAAAACACTAGCGAATTAAATATGAAATTTAACATGCATCACTTTTTAAATGAATTATATATAAATAACCAAAAACAATTTTACTAGGAAAATTCGTTACTTACTTAAATAAGAATTTTCATTTGTTTGCAAATGCTTCTCGCGCAATAGCAACAAATATGGATGATGGTCAAAGTTGAAATAATAGTACATTTCATAAGCATTTAGTCATTTTCCCTAGTAAAATAGAAAATAGGGAAAATAATCTCCAAACCCTAGGCGGCCTGTGGTGGCCAAATGGTGAAAGCGCGGACAGCCACTGAGCTAGAATATAATATCTAGCACTGGAACGAAGACTAAGTGTGTCGACTACTTTACTCCTTTTTGAGTGAAGGTAGAAAAATTTACACCTTTTGAGCATAGGTAGAAAACATAGTCTTTTCGCATAAGTTTGTGTAGATTTAAAACGCATTTCTGGCTTTTAAAAATACATTAAATGTTAAACATTTAATTTTTTTCCATACTTACAAGAAAAAGATAAAACACACAATATAGTTGAGCGAAGCGTTCGGAGTACTGTAGGGCGAAGCCCCTTTTACCTCCTATAGGACTGTTCGTTGATTAACATGTTGGTGCAATGGTAATGAATGGCTTGTTGGAAAACAAGTAAGGACGATACGCGGACAACAAGGACGAAAGACAACATGGTAAAATAAACGCAATAAAGAGTGGGCATTTATCCACTTTCCATGAAAAATAATTACATTGGAATTTTTCAGGTCGCCTGGGACAGATACATTACAATAAATGGTAAAAGTGAAAAAATAGTGGTGCATGGAGCCTCAAATCTGGCATGAATTGCACAAAATACATTGATAAAAACAGTGTTTCTGGGGACAGTACATAACTAAATTAGCTTAGTCTAAGGACAAAACAGTTAGACAAAGCGAAAAAAACATGTCGTGAAGAAATTAGATGGATAACTATATACAGAGTTTCAATGCTGCTCTAGTCGCCGCCTATTTGCTTTGATGGTATGATCGTATTCATCGAGCTCCTGTAGCTCGGAATTGTCGATGTGTGGGATTTGGCATAGAAATTTCTAACCAATTTGCCCATGAATTCGCACAATGGGGGAAAACCCAGTGATTCTTGAATGTCCCTGATTCGAATGAACCAGGGAGCTCTGATTATTTGGATTTTGATAATTGACGACTGGTCCAGCTCAATGAGTCGTGTTTTACAGGCTGATGCCCATTGGTGAGGCGTAAGTAATAATAGGACGAAGCATAGTTTTATAGAGGAGGAGTTTGTTTTCGATATTAAGGGGAGATCTTTTATCAATTAAGTGGCGTAGGGAGGCCTTAGCTATTGCAAGTTTCCTACGAATGTGGGTTACGTGGTGATGCCATGTGAGGTGTTTGTCCAATACAACTCCAAGGTATTTTGTAGTGTCTTGCCAATCAAGTGGAGTGTTATACATGGTTATTTTATAAAACACACAAAAAAACACACACACATTTTTAAACATTTTTGAGACGTCACGTGAGACGTCATAGCCAAGGACGAATGTTTTCTCAATCTTTCTTCCGAATGGGGGAAAAGGCCGCCGTGGTCCAGTGGATACAGGCGTCAGATGGGAATCGGAGGATTCCTGGTTCGATCCCGTGTGACGGATTTAACTAAGAAAAGCAAAAAGTAGTGATCTTGTGATCGGAGAGTTGCCGGCTTCGCTACAAAATACTATGAATGTCGTCCAAAACATCCACACAAAAAAAATTATCGGCGTGTATACGGGACTGGTGCACGAAAAATCTGATCGGAGTCCAAAGGCGTTGGCCTATTGAAGGCGTTGAGTTGCCAGTTCAGGTGTTGTCCTCGTCATCTGAGCATGATTCAAAAATACGAGGCATCGCTCCCGGGTCTTTCCTTCGAGATAGGCCCTGATCCGTCGCCAATAGCCTACTATGCAGCTCTAGTGCGCGACGTTAACAAATAAAACCAAACCGAATGAGGGAGTTTCACGCCAAAGAAGAAGACCGCCGTTCCAACAAAATATGGAGAAAATCTGCGAGCCGAAAAAGTTTCTTAGGATTAGCATGGAACTTCAGTTCCTGTGCTATATTTTTAGCTTTTGTCATTAAACACTGATCTCTAACTGTAACTTTTGGATAGGGCAAGACATTTTGTTGACTTGAAGCAAAGATAATGGAGGAGAGAAGATAGGGCAATGTACATGCGCAGTAGCGCACAAATAAGGTACTAGCGCAATGCCTGTCGGGAAGCAGATAAATGTTTCGTTTTCAGTGATAACCGGTTTGCAGACAGCTAGCAAGCGACTCCGATACACGGAGAAGGTAAGAAGGCAAAAGCTTGATGCGTTCAGATGGCTCACTCCAGTGGCGTAGGAACTTCTTTTTTTCAGGGGGGGCTGAATTTTTTTTTTAAATATATTGTTATACAATATAAAATAGTACGGAGTTGCAAGCTATTAAACAATTAAAAAACAATCAATGTTTTAAATTTTTACAAACAAGTGTTTAACTAGTTAAATGTTTTAACTTGTATCCGTTTTTGTTTGGACAGCTATAGAACATAAAGTAACCAACCAGGAAAAGGTTAATAGTAATTTCAAATGTCCGTATTGTACGCTAAAATATGAATTTTTTCAGATTTGAGGAATTCGTCTCTATTTAACTTTCTTAAACAAAATCTTAATTTTCTAAAAGAAGAAATTTCAACTATATAAGCAGTTTAGAAAATAGTGCATTAATCTGATGGTATATTATTTGAAAGGGAATAAATTACGGGATATACGATTATAATTTATGAAATGTCCACAAATAATATTTTTTTTATTTAAAAGCGTATTTTTTACATTATTCTTAAAATTACTCTAAAGCTTTAGCGTTGTAGCTTTCAAAGCAAATTCCCCCCACTTTAAAGCACGTTTAGAATAAATAAGGGACGCTTCCTTTCGAATGCCTCTTTGTAGGAATTCTCTATTTCTACAATTTGTTTTTTAAGTATTTAAAAAAAAATAGTATAATATTAGGGGGGGCTGAGCCCCTTCAAAATAATTCCTGAGGGGGCTCGAGCACCCCCAGCCCCCCTACTTCCTACGCCTATGGCTCACTCTCATTGGACGTCGTTCTCTGTGGTGTTATTGCTGTTATTTCATTCCCAGAATGCCTAGGGAGAATGCATAGCGCTCTGTTATGCGCAGAACTTTGAAAACCGGTCGGCTATACTTCGTTTTTTGGTTGGAAGAAAGGCCTCTCCTTTCCCCCTCTCTCCTCCCTGACTTGAAGCCGATATGGAGGCCGCCATGATGTGTCCCACTCTTCTTGATACCGCAATATTTCGTATATTTTTCATGTTAAAATACGCCAACATATATTATTTTTTGTAAGTTTTTTTTATTTTCTTTTTAAACCCATTTTAAATGTAATCTGCTATTAAAATAGGAAGTCATTTGGAAGTCAAAGTAGAAGTAGTAAAAAAGCAAGAGCAAAAACTATCTGTTTGGCAATATAAAAATCAATTCTATAAGAAGAAAATATAATATTTATATACATTTAATACTTCTACAATGCTTTGGTAATAAAAAACACCACTAAATCATTTTTAAAAAAAATGTTGGGACACAGTATGGCAGCTTTCAATTGGTTTCAACGCGCCCAAAGAGGAAACAAGGTTTGAGCCTTCCAGCAGTTACAGTTAGAGTTCAGTGTCATTAAATCATACCTCAATATAGAAATATTTACTGCAGACACTGACAGGTTTGGTATAGTTTGGTTTTGTTAATTAACCTCGTACTAGAGCTGCACAGTGGGCTATTGGCGAGTCAATCTCGAAGGAAAGACCCAGGAACACATACACATTCACACACACATTCATACACACAATCATACATGCACCTCGTTATTTTAGAACCATGGTCAGATGACGAGGAAACACCTGAACTGACACCCAACGCCTTCAGTAGACGTCGGGACTTTGGACCCCGATCAGATTTATCTTGCACCAGTCTCGTATACACGCCAGTATAATGCAGACACTGACAGATTGTACTCATCGTTTATGAAGCATTTTTTTTGTGTTGGAATAAAAGTATTTTTCCGTATTTCGTTGTAGTTCTAATTATAAGCATATTATTTACAGATATTATATATAAGTATTTCTGTATTTAAATTTATTCATATATAGAATAAAAATATTACTTATTTAACAAAAACAAATATTATAAACAAACTTTCCTATAATTTCAAGCGTAGCGACTAAACAAACAAAAGCCAATTCGTCTGCTGTAGGGAAGAAATCGAAACTAGTAAGTTTCCATCATGATACGTCACGTGAAACTCTCGCATTATATGCATAGGCACGGCACTGTAAAGGACATTGTCGCTTAATGGGAGTCCTCGCTCCAGTGCTTATATTTATATTATATTCTAGCTCAGGGCGGACAGCATATGAGTTCGATGGCAACATATGTGTGTAAAAATCGGAGGATTGTAGGAACCATTTCTTTCGCGCACCAAAGAATGTTCACCGTGTATATGTAACAGCACCTGGTCGTTAAATCTGGGCTAGAGTATTACTTTAACCCGACGGAGAGTATTGGCATAGCGTGCGATAGGTCATGGGTTCAATCCCGATACCGCACTTCAGCATCTCCATCCAACTTCACGGTAAGTATCATTCGTCCTTTCATCCGACTCACTGAGGTGTGGGGTACCTGTGGTGGTAACTTATTCATATAACCGATACAACTGCTCGAGCTTGAGTATTATTACTTTAGCTTAACCGGCACTTCGCTGCAAATCCATCACAGTCAAATGTCTTCGCTCCTAAGGTCAGAAGTTGTCCTCGTCATCTGAACATGATCCAAAATTACTACAAGGATTGTTTTCGTGGCTTTCCTTTTCAATCACTGAGCTCAAATAATCACTGGTATAATTACTAATAGTGCGCAACCGCATTACGTCCTTTTAAGCGAGTAGGGCAAAATTTTGAGACAATAAGGTTTAAGCTCGCCTGGTTTGTCATTAACATTCACACTTCCTGTAAAGATGGAGCACGGTACCAATTCAAACTCATCTCTGCAACTATAGATATTTGCCCATATTTTTAGAACTTAATTTAGCAGGGGACTTCGCCTCCTTGCTAATTCACCAAGAAATTCAAGTAACAACTTGTGCTCAAATTTTGTCAGCACCACGTATATTGGGAAACAATCCTTATCATGCCAAAATGCTGGGTGAATGAAATGTAATTGTTGTTGTTGCTTATCCTCCATAGTCTGACGGAGTCAGACAAGATCCACGATACCAGTGACTCTCAGGAAGTCGAGTACAAGGCAGTGGCGTAGCCAGCATTGGTTACCTTGGGTTATAACCCCCCCCATAGCCAGTTTAAAATCAAAATTATTTTTTTGAAAAATAACTTGTGCAAAAAAAAAAAAAAAAAACGAAGATTTTTTATCTGATTTTATAGAGAAAACACACGTCACATTTCCTGGTCTACCCCACATGTATGTCTTGCTCCCTTCCCTTCTGTCCCATGAAGGGATGATTTTAAGGAGAACAGTGGTCAAATAACCTTGAAGACAGGAAAATCGACTTTTTTTGTGTGTGTGTGGGGGGGGGGGGGGACGATGGGTAGTAGGTTTGTATGATTGTCTTGGTTGTTTGTACATGTAAAGGGTTACTTTTTTTAACACTTGAAATGGGGCGGCAGTTGAGCCGGAATTCATACTGCATCAATCCAGAAATTGCTTGCTTTGAACTAAGGTATATTTTCCCTGAAAAGACCCATTCATCTCCTACGTGCTTTAAGAAAGGATTGTAAATAACTCCTGTCAAAAAAAAAAAAATAACGCTCCTAATTGTGACCCTCTTCGTTCCCTCACAATGTCGGTGGAATTTTTTCCCTTTCTCAAAAATCAGTTTTTTAAGAGGTTGTATGTCTTTCATTTGCCATTTGAATTTGAAAATCATTCCAGTACTGCATGTGCTTGCTAAGATTATCTGAATTACCATTTTCACGGTATGCCGTCATCAAAACATAAACTATTGGAAGATTCAAGACAAAAGAAAGGAGCATCGTGCAAAAAAATTGCTGATATGTTTAAAGTATGCACTCCTTTACTTATTCAAATATTTTTTTTTGTTTTTTGAGATTATCGTTGAAAATACCCAAACTAAAACTAACTAATTTTTTATTAAATTACATTAAAAAAATAGTTTTCTGTCACTCAGACGTATTACTTTTCACGCGGAAACACGGTTTTCCGCTTTTTTTTTTTTAAATTTGAGTTTTGATCATTCCCCAGTTGATGCACATTCGTTTAAAAATTTTATGAGGGATTATTAAAAAGTTATATTCAACTATTATAAATACGAAGGGCACATAACGGAAAAGTTGGCTCCATTTACGAAGGGTAGGGTCAACAGATTCTCGTTTAAATCTGTGTTCATAACCTTTTTCGGGATTTTTTTCTGCGGGGCTACATCTCGTGCTGATGATTAGGCAAGCATATTTCCATTGTCTAGCTTCATAGATTCTACAAATTAATGTTTTTTTATATAAAAACGCCAATTTCCGTTATAATTTTGCCGCAATGCGCCGTTTTTCTGCGTCGCGCAACCAATGAAACCTCCTCCCCTATGTCACGCCACAGTTATTAACCGGAAAATAATTATTATTATTTTGTTATTTTTAATTATATAATAAAAAATTATTTGCAAATTTAAAATTACTACTTAAAATTATTATTAATTAAAATTACTAATTTAAAATTGCCTCAATCCGGACCCCTCATCAATATTTAGCTACAGACTTAAATCCCAGTAAAATGTAAGCCAGGTTTGTTAGTAATTTAAATTAGAAAATGACTAAAGATTAACTTGCGAAAATTAAGCTTTTAATTTACATCTTATTTATAATTTATATATATTTAATTAATTAGAATTTTAATTTAAAACTACTGCTTAAATTAAAAAATATCATAAATTAAATTTACTAATTGAAAACTACTACTTAAAAATTATTATGATTAATTAAAATTATAAATTACAATTTAATAATTTAAAATTATTAATTAAATTTTATTCAAATTATTAATTAAATTTTATTCAAATTATTAATTAAATTTTATTCAAATTATTAATTAAATTTTATTCAAATTATTAATTAAATTTTATTCAAATTATTAATTAAATTTTATTCAAATTATTAATTAAATTTAATTAAAATGATTAATTAAAATTATTAGTTAAAAATTGTTTAAATCAATTATTACTAAAAAAAATTATTTGGTTTTGGTCTCACCAAAAATAATTTTTGAACCCCCCCCCCCCTCCCCCATCGGACAATCCTGGCTACTGACACTGGTACAAGGAGAGGATCGCAGTAGATATCTTCCCTGGAGAGGCCCATGCATTCCATTATGTGCTCCGCAGAAGCCTGATGGTCCAGGTACTTGTTGTACAATCTTTATTCAACAATGAAATATTTTGAAATCGTATAAATTGTTTTAAAAAAAACCGGTAAATCAATATTTTCGGATATATAACAGCCGGATAACCGATTTTTTTTTTGCCTAAGTTGATTTTTCTCTATACAACAAATAAAGAATTTTCCGAATCGGTAAATATTTTTTTTCAACCACCGGTCCGGTAAATTGAGAATTCTGAAAAGTTAAATGCCGAATAACCGGATATTTTTTTCAAAAGGTGAACAAGTGAAGCATATCACTATCCAACAACAAAAAAAAAACTCCAAATATCTGATATAAAACAGAAATCTTGCGTGAACATACATAAAAAAAACATAATAGTCGAAATCATAACCTCTCTCCTTGGCGCGCGGTTTTATTTTAAAGTTTTGGTTGGCGTCTCGTTCAATCGGTTAGAAAGAAAATATCGTTTGGAAAACCACGTAAGTTTTTTTTATCCCATGTAAAATGGATTAGTTATTCAACTACAATTAATTTTGACACCAGATCGCATGTATGACGGGACATTGTTATATATTTCCACAAATAGAACATGGAAATTTAAAAATAAAATATATTTGATTCGAAGGAATTTCGTTTGTTTTGTTAAGCATTTATAAATACTTATTTCAGCTTTTATATTCTTATGAAATTAATTAAAAGAGGTTTTATTGTATTAATTTACGTAATATTTATAAAGTTAAAATATTAAATTTCAATACATTTGCAAATCAATTTTGTTCATCATCATCGTTATTTGATAAGCTTTTATAAATAGACATATTTTTAATAGTATGGAACAAGAAACAGGGGAAAAAATTTGAGTTTTCCAGTTTTGAAGATATCTTCCTGAAATTGCGAAAAAAAGAAGTGTTTCTAAAAATTCGCATTTGTTTATCATGAACACTTTGCATTTCTTGGTGCTGAAATTCACATGACGTCATTTCTAGATATAACTAAGTTCACACGTCTTTGTTATTGGTTGATGGAGACCACATGGTTTGTTATTCACCAATCACAGAGACTTATCAACCATGTGCGCGTTTTTGTTAATCCGTCAAAATTTTAATCTTGAGATCATGTCATACATAAATATCTACTATTAAAATTGTTTGTTATTTATTTCACATTCTAATTATGAGTAAATAATTACTGAAAAAGTTAATTAGTTTCAAATATTAATTTTTTCCCCCAGAAAAATGAGACCATTAAATTTGTCATATTCTAAATGTAGCAACATTCCTATTACCTTTCGTACAATGCCGAAGTATTATTTGTGTATGCAGATTGAAGATCAAAAAATTGGTGAAATAATTTTGCAGTAGCAAAAAAAAATATTTTGTTCTGCATTAACATAATCTTCTTATTAACAAAGGTTACTTTGCATAACATTTAAAAGTCCATTCAGTTACTTCAGAGTTAGACATATGCAACATATCACTACAAATTGCTGAAATACTGAACTACAAGAGTATTGTCAGGGTTTAGCAAGCAAACGAAAAGGTTCTGAAGCGGCCCTCTTTTGGACTGTGATTTTGAAGTAATATATGTACGGTCATTATCATATTAGCCATCTCTAATAAGTATTTATGCATACTAAAAAATTAAAAATGGGAGGGGTTCTGTCCCCCTCAACCCACCCCTGCGTACCCCAAAGCCTCAGAAGTCACTTTTGATGTTAAGTAGGTTACTATAAAAAAGCATTATTTTAGGAAGTAAACTTTTTCAAAATATTAAGATCCATGCAAAAGAATTGAGCAAATTAATTTATTTTTCAAGTAGAGTAACTTAATTTTAAAACTTAAGATTATTCAGAAATTAAATATAAAAACATACATAGACACTTAAATTTCTACACTTAAATTTAGACACTTAATTTAAGTTACTTAATTTCTACACTTAAATTTAAATTGTCAACAACACTTCTGGTTCGTTGCTGCCTGGTGGTAGCTCTTCTATAACAAGAGAACCGGTATGTGTTGTTGGAGGGTCATCAACAGTCAAGGACAGTGAGGGCATGCCGTGAACCGGGCATGCCTGTCGGAAAAAGTTAGAGCCCTGTAAAAGAAAACAGACGGGTGAGCGGAAAGTTGCACAAAAAAAGCATATAGCTTAACATGTGAGAAGTGGTGGCATACTTGACAGTTGGGTTGGAACCGATCCCTGTCCCGGTTTCGTTCCCTTCCATCTCTACTGAGGGGGGTGTTTTCGCGATTTTCGCTTCTGTGCTGCAACTTGTTGATGTCTTTAAGTTCCGAAATCTTTTCCAGGAGGGGAAAATAATTAATTTTAAGACTGACCACAATAGTTTGAGATAATTTAAGATACAGTTTGAGATAACTTAAGAGAAGTGAACAGTTACTATTAGTTTTCCATGACATTTAAAAAAATAATATTAAAACAGTTTTTGAGGTGCAGGGAACTTTAGGTTTCAATAAATGAGGAGCAAACAGTATCTTTTACTAAATGTATTGATCTATATACAGATACCAAACTTTACAAGTAAATTTAAATAAGTAAAAGTATATTTTGAGTGAATAAAATAAATAGTTGATGGGTTTGACAGAAAATCTAGATGCAATTTCAGTGGTATAATAATATAAGTTTTTCGAAAATTTTGAATTGGATGTTTATTTATATTTATTAACAAACAGCATATGAAGTTTATCTTCATATATTAGGGATAAATTAATTTTCCATAGTATTCTAGTAACAATTTATATAAAAAAGTTCATGGAAACAACACAAACCCTACCCCCAGAGATATAATTTATATGAAATGAAATGCAAATTCAAAACACAGGAACCAAACTCCACAGGACATAAATTCCATTAATCAATTCTGAAATACCTTATCAGATTTGTTAAAAGTCTTAGTCCTTTCTTGAGCACGCTGTTTGCTCAGCTCGTGGTGCTTCTCCTGTTCAGCCCTCCTCTGACGAGCTCGCTCTACTGTTGTTATCTCTTCAGTATGTTGCTTTCGACGCTGACACCACATTCTTTCGTCGTCTGCAAAGGAAGGCGAGTGAGGGCAAAAGCGTTCAGGTATCAAGGGAGGAGAGTTTCCAAGCTAAAGAGAAAAAAATCACCTCAGATTTAAAATGTTTTAGATATACAAATCCCCTTGCTTCAGTAAAAATTTAAAAATGCATTTTTAATAGCTCTTTTGCTGTACAAAATAGCTTTCATGATATTTAATCAAAATCAAAATTAAATATTAATTACTTATATACTATAAAGTTTCTTTTCAAACCAATACTATTAATAATAGACTGATATTTCACTACTTTATACACATTTGTCATATCTAGCAAGTATAAATATCAGTTAATGGTTGGCACTCAAAATATTAAGATAAAAATTATTTTACTTTTCCAGAAGTTTTATTTAAAAATTAAAGATTAAGAATTGAAAGTAGACATATTTTTTTCATGCATTAATATGAAGCCTTTACATTTTTTCGAATTAATAACCTTATGAAGTATAAAAAAAAATCGAGATAGTGGATATCTAAAAAAAATATACTTTCACAATGAAAAGTGAAAGAAATCGCATTAAGGACGGAGCAAAACAATTACAAAAAAAATTCCCTTCATTTTAATTTAACTTGATAATTCCAAGTAGTAGTTCTGTAACATAATTTTAAAGAAACTGTAACTATAATGCATCTAAAAATTAAATCTTTTACCCTATCAAGAGATAAAGCATGCATATAAACTACTCCTGATAGCACGCACAAATGTCTTGTTAAAAAACTTGCAGCATAGTCAAGGACGGTGTCTTTACTTGCATAAGGTGACCAACCGGTATTCGGCCATGTGTTACGGCATACCCGGGGTCCGTGGGTTGCGGCTGAGGTTGGCCCTGGAGGTCAACGGGCTTCTGGAGAGGTTGCTAGGTCATGCACATGCCACCATTGGTAGACAACCTACCCTAGGAAGGTTGTTTTCCTGTTTTATACCTTTCGTCCCAATTGAAACGTGCACTTTTACAAACCCAGAACCTCACGAAGTCTTATGGCATGGATAAATTGATAATGCAATTATACTTACATTAAGCATTTTTATAGAGCACATAATGGAAGAAGTGTGACAAATAAATTGAAATTACTTGCAATATCAGCTTAATCAAAGATCTAACTCAATGAAAAATCAAATGTTATACAAAATATTTAAATTTCGAAGTTTAAATAAAAAAAAGGTGCAGGGTTGATTTCAAAACTTCCACTACTTAAAAGATTTGTGTTAAATTAACTTTAAAATGTAAATTATAATCTTATAAATTTTTCCATCACAAACTTTACTATTTTAAATACATAGAAAATTTAATTTTTATTTGCAGAAAAAATATATATTACTTCCTTACTCTTTCTCGTTCACATCCGTCACTCCTTTCAAAATTCCTGTTTGCATCATGTGCACTTCGAGACCGTTCAGAATCACGACGAGGTCTGTGTTCTTGCTCATTTTCTGAGCCGATTCGCTCGCAATCTGGCTTTTTGTTCCTTTCATTGTCAGTCTTAAGCAAGTCTTTGCAAGGAGGCTTTTCTTCACAAATACTAGATACCAAAAAAAATTATTCAGTAACGGAAATTTGAGTGACTTACAAGTGCAAGAAGACAAAAGAAATTCCAATTACAAAAATTAAAATATAATTTAATACCGATTGTTTTCCTTTTGATTAAGAGAAAATTCTTAATTAGCACTAAATACTATTTTTGCACTGGAAAACGTTTAAAAACAATATTAAATCACTATGGAAAATTCATTATTATTCTAGTAATGTAAATTTTTGTTTTAAAGGATTTTTTTTACACAAATTGTGTAACTAGTATAATTTTAAACAATGACATAAAAATTGTACATGCTGAGTATATGTCCAAAACACATCCATTGCCTATACAATCATTCGTCAATAATTAAATATCTTTGTTAAATGTTAACAAAATGTTAATTATTTTTACAATACATCTTCAAAACAGCTACAAAATATTGGTACAAAATAAAATAAAGTAATGTTATATGTCATATTTAATACAACTAAATTCTAACTAGAAATCCATTGCAATATTTTCAGTTAGAAAATGTGAGTGGTGAGAATGAATATTCAAGTCATCAAAGTATTTATGATCCTCATTCTAATATTATAATATTCATATTTAATTTTAAGGAGCATGTTAAAAATATGAATTTCAAATACGTAAGTTTGCTTATATATTTCACCACATACATTGTGAAAAACTGGGGGTTAGTAAGCCATGATCTACAGCTTTAAGTATGAAAACAAGAAATGCTTTTGGAGGCAAGATACGAATATACAGGAAAAATAATTTTTGATTTATCATGATTTATTAACTATATTAAAATAATTGGATTTAAAATTTGAATAGAAATATCAAGAAAATCTTGTTTCAATTAAAATCATATGCTTCTAACCATAACATAGATAAAATATTATTAAAAATTAAAACAAAAATCGAAATATAATGTTAAAGAATATTCTAACAAAATTTATTTAAAGGCAATATTTGTCAAGACTGCGCAATATTGTCCTATAAAATGTGGGTGGTGAGGATATACGGTCATCAAAAATATTTATGATCCTAATATATGCGGCAATAAAATGGCATTTTATTGTTTGTTTAAACATATTTTATGAATATATAGATGAACATTTTCTATCCAAACATGTTCAAATTAGAAAAGAATTTTAACACCTAAGGCCACAATTTACAAAAAATGTGTGACAAAAAAGTATATACTTGATAATTGTTTTATTGCAGTCGGAATTGTGGTAGGTGATGAGAAGATATGGTCATCAAGACATTAATTATTCTCATTCCTAATCAAAAGACAACACATCCCTATTTCTTTTATTTGATTGAACATTTTACAAATCAGCAGATAAATATTTCATATTACTCAAAATAAAATGTTTGCATGAAAATTTGAACTTAAATTAATCCTAACAAATAAAACAACACTTTACAATGTTGTGTATGACAAAAAACATATTTAATGCCAATAAGTGTTTACTGTTATTAGAAAAGTGGGTGGTCTAGATGTATGGTCATCAAGACATTTTTGATCCGTGTATTATCAAGATACCCAAATTTAATATCCAATAGTTATCCACAATTCCTTACTTGTTATCTATTGCTCCATTTGAAGTAGCCCATTTATTTGCAATATTCTTCAAAATTTCGTCTAATTTCTGTTCCATATAATTGTCTTGGACGTTCAGTGGTTTGTCCCTTACTATATGGGAAGTTTTCTGAAATTAATAATTCGGAATTGGGATTTATTTTTTAAAAACATAATAAGTTTTTAAATACTTAAATCAAGCTGGAGATATTTGAAAATAAACAGTTATAGAATTTGTTTAGTATATTTATCAAGGAAATTCTTAAAATCTGATTTACCTTCAATTCTTTTATTTTCAACTTTTCAAATTTGGCCCTTCTTGCTTTTTCTGGTGTGTATGTAAATCCTATAAATAGAATAAACTACATAACTTCAAAAGAAAAAAAAATCCTATTTGTGTATATAAAATTAAAAACTTTATATTACTTTAAATTTTTTAAATTATGTCGGTAAAGTAAGCTATTTGCAAATTCAAATTGAAAGTCCAACAGCTATCATACAAAGGCTTAATTCATCATAAGGTTTGTTGGGCCTGGCGTAAGGGCCCCAACAATTATTCTTTAAAACATAAATTATGTAAATCAACTGTAAACTACATGGATGGGATTAATCAAATGGGAAAAATGAAGAAGTTCAAAAATTTGATACGAAAGAACCCTCGAAGAAAAAAACATGCAAAAAGTATTAATTAAATAATCTATGTACACAAAAAAATTATCAAAACTACATCCCAATTGGCTTTTATACTCAGTGTTGCCTCTCTTTTTGTAACGCGGCTAGCTCTGCCCGCCCCTTTTCCACCTCAATAGCATCTTCATGCCCTTTTTTTTGCAAAACTGATGCTCTCTTTCGAAACAATTCCGCCCCTTTCGCCCTTTTCAGTCAAGCACAAGCGCCGTTGCTTCCCTAGATGTCTTTAAAAAAGGCACTCATTTTAATATTTTAAGTTTAAATCGGAATTGAGTTAATTATAACAGCAGAAAAACGAATTTCTGTTTAACAAGGCATGTTGCGCAATCGCGAGTTTTCCACGATAATTTCAAGCACGGGGCATTCCATGAGTCCTATTGTTTGACTGTGCCTGCATATGAAATACAAAGTTTTTGATTTTTCAGTATATTTTTGAAGAGAAGATGGTTTGGGGGCGAGGTTACCAGATTTAGTAATTTTACCAGCAAATTTTGGATTTATGAAGACTTTTCAACGGTTTGTACGAGGTCTGATAATGGCTACTTATCGATTTGGTTTATAGCGAAAACGTTAATTGTTAATCATCATATGTGGAAAGATGGCGGTGCTTTGCGAAAGTTTACGTTTTCAACCTTATTGTTTTTTTGTTCGAATCAGGAATTGTTGGTTAATCCACATTGGTGCAGATCTACTGCTATTTGCGGCAGGGATCTAGGATATAACTAAATTGGTTGTTTGAAATAACATCACACTAGATCGTCTAAATAATAGGCCAGATGACAAGAACAACACCAAGCTGGCACTTCGTTCATCAAAATTGGAAACATTTAAGAAGTTAGCAAATATGTTCTCATTTTTGAAACCAAATACAAGAACCGCCGCCGATACTAGACACATTGCATTTGGAAAGAAAATAAAGTTAAGCATTTTAAGCAACCTCATATCATACAGAAAGTTAATTCATTCACGATATGTTTTTTAAAGATTCTGTTGTTCTGTTTTTTTTTTAGAGTTTTAGAGGCTCTTTTGATAAATTTTTTTAAAATAAAAAAAAAATCCATTTGAATTTCTTTATAATTTTATAAGTTAATCATACAATCGTACTCAATATCTAAAATCCGTTCATTGTACAAATAGCACGTATGTGTATAATTCAAGAAAATTTGGATATTTGACTTAGAGTAAAACGAAACAGTCTATCCTTTAATGGTGCAAGGTTTGAAAAAGTACGTATAATTAGACTTGTAAATTTTTATGGAATTAAAGAAATAGAACCACGCGTTTAGTCGTAACAAACAAATGAAGTGCCGAAAGGTTTCTAGATAATTAGTTTAATTTTTTTCTTTATTTGTTTTAGTCATGTAATTAAACAAATTATTGACAATTAAAAATTACTAATTAACAACTAATTGCTAATTAATTACTAATTAGCGTTTAGTTTTTTTTATATTGGTAAATATTCTGGGAATGGAACTAGTTTACTCCCCCCCCCCCCCTCAAATTTTTTAATTGCTCCGCCAAGTGGTACTATACCCGCTAATTAGTACTAAGTAAATAATGGTTTTATGTTCTATTATAATAATTAAAACAGTATTTATATACGTTTTTTTAATTATTTTTGATTAAGATATTACCACAAATTAATTACGGCAATATTTCAAGGGAATCTTTTAGGCATTGAGCCATAAAATAATGAAAATTAGCGTTAAAAGTTTATAAATACAACCGCTATTGTGGCTGTATAAAATTTCTAAAAAAGAATATTTTCCTTTAAAAACAACGCAAACGAATTTTTTTTATTACAATCTACAATACTTCTGTGATTTTTTGTTGTTGCAATAATCAGCATTACCAAAAGAGTTGTATTTAGAGCACAATACATTTTAAATAAATCGGTTTAAGCATGAAACTTCTATCTCACTACACTCTTTTGAGTTGAGCGAGGGAAAACCTCCATACCTATATTTCCCTTATTGGGGAAACTGGCTTTCAACCTTCTAGCAACCCTATTAGAGTTCAGTGGGGATTGGTTTCGCAAGAAAAAAAAAATGTATAAAAACGCTGTGTTTTCCCTAAAACATACCATAGAAAACTGCGCCAAATGTATGCGAATCTCTCCTCATTAACTCCCTATGTAAAAACCCTAATCATGTGTCGCCTTGAGCGCAAGTTATGTTTTTATCTCTGTAATACTGGAGGCGAAGGGCCACAAGCCCATGTCTTTCGAAAACACCATGGATTGTATTGTATTGTATAAAACATACCAGGATGTTGAATTTTATGTTCGTCTTCCAGTTTTAGTGATTTTTTTTTGTAGAATTTCCGTCCATCATTTCCTATACTTTGCCAATATTTGGCCAGCAGCGAAGTGATTTGTTTAGAACTTAAATCTGGGAACTGCTCCGATAATGTCCTCCTGTTTTCTGTGGTGAATATTATAAATGCATTTGGGGGTCTTTTAATTCTTTCCTGATTATCTGTAAGAAAAATAACACATTGGAAAATAATCAATTACGTATCAATAAAATTATATTTACATGGAAATGGAAATTCTTCCTTAATCAAAACATGAAGTTTGCAAGTACACGAAGGAGCTCACATTTGTAAAAATATATCAGCTTGTGCATGTGAGAGGGGGATATGAGGGAATATTAAGTAACCTTGTCATAAATAATTTATTTAAAAAAAAAAGGAAAACCGACTATAAAAAAATGCACTAAAAAGTAAAAAATATTTTTTAATTTTACGAAAAAAAATTGAATTATTTAATATCAATTTTATACTTATTAAAACTTTTTGAAATCGGCGCCAAACTTTATGTATGATTTTTGTAAATGAGCACTAACTTCAAAAAGTTGTAATAAGTATAAAATTGATATTATATAATTCAATTTTTTTCAACTCTTTCGTAAAATTAAAAATTATTTTTTACTTTTTAACGCATTTTTCTTATAGTTGGTTTTCCTTTTTTTAAAAAAAAGGTTATTTTATTTTCCCTTATTTAATTTAGTAGCGGGTTTCTTCTCCGATCGGATTTAATAAATGCCTGTTAACTTACATTGTCTCAACAATGTATATTGTAAAGCAATCCTTATCCATGCTAATAAATGCTGGGTGAAGGAAATGTCATTGTTGTACAATACAATGAAAATATTTTAAAATCGGATACATTGTCTGAAAAAAAGTCCTGTTAATCGATAATTCCAGGTATATAATAGCCGGATAACCGATTATTTTTTTGCAGTTTTTGCCAAAGTGAATTTTTTCCTATTTAACAAGAATAATTTTCAAAATCGGACACCATTTGTTTTTCAAACGATTCGGTTAGTTGAAAATTCCGGAAGTTAAATACTGGATAATCGTATATTTTTTTTCAAAAGATGCCTGATTGAGACATCTCCTATCCAACTAAAAAAGAATTTGTCAACTATCTAAATTAGAACAAAAATCTTGCGCAAACATACATAAAACATACATAATAGTCGAATTGCAAACATCTCTCTTTTTGGCACGCTTTGGCGGTTTTAATTTAAAGCTTTTGGCGGTTTTATTCAAATTTTTTTGTTAGCGTGCTATTTAGTCGGTTAAAAATGAGATGAAGGCACTCACACTTATGAATGAAAAATATGCAACATAAGAACGTTACAGACAATTTCTTGTGCCTTTAAAACCAGACAAATAAGGATTCGGTATAGGACAAGTTACACTTTTAGGGAGATCCATATCAACAAATAGCAGGACTGACATAAAATTGATCTTGTTTGGTGGGAAATTAAGAATGTAACTGAAATGAAAAGAAAATAATGCAGACTTTTTGGGTAATGAAATTCTCTTAACACATTAAATATAGCTGCCGCAAACATTTGTATTTGATAAAACTTAATTATAATCTTATTTCATTTTCTACATTGTTTTATCAACAAAGAAAAAAATTCTATTATAATAAATATATATAAATCAACATTTGTATAAAAACGTATCCCAACCGGTTGCAGGATAATCATCTGTAGAATTCACATCGCTGTCTCTTCTAGAGCTAATGCTGCTTCTACAGCTTTGCCCAGGAAAGAGATTTATAGTGGGAAGTTGCCCCAAGGGTGCCAGGCAGAAGGACGTTAGATCTATAGAGCAAATCAGAGTGTATGGCTCTGTACTATGCTCCAGCTATAAATAAATATTTTAAAATTTAAATTTTATTATATATATATATATAACACAAATTCTTTTCAATGGTAATTATTAGGCATTATTTTCGAGTTTACTTAATGTGTTTTTAGACTTCCACAAGTTTTTTAATCATACGAAATATTGATAAGAATGAAACATTTTATGCCAAAGCTTTCATAGGGAAAAATTGTCGAGGATTTCGTTTAGGAACTGCCAATTTTAAATATGCGTATGGCCTCTAATATGATCAAGTTGATGGAAATTTTAATATAGCAAAAAAAATCTACAAGAAGGAAAACTACGAAATTTACCATATACATGTAAAAAAAAATTCTGAATCAATTTCAATCAAATTATAGCGTGGTTGCTATTCATAATTTTTTTGAATATTAATATCCTAATTTAAATACAAATTTAAAATATATATATAAATGTAATGAAAGTTAGTGTATTTTGTTTGGGTCGTTTAGAAGTAACACATATAAAAATATCAGCTTAATAAAATGTATGATTAAAATGATATGATTAAAAGTTTAAAATTCCTTCGGGATAGGCCCCGAACCGTCGCCAGTAGCCCAATGTGCAGCTCAAGTACGACGTTAATTAGCCAAACCAAACAAAACTATAACCATTGCTTCATAATAATGTTTTATATGCTCTGGACCAGAGATGGCTTGTTCGACAGAGTACCAAGCTCATAATACCTAACCGTTGTCAATAGCCTACTGTGCAGCTCTAGAGCGACGTTAACTAACCAACCGATTTGCTGCCGCTGCCATTAGCTTATTGCAGGTCTACTGCGACTTAATTTAACCAACCCACCGAAAACGTACACACTCGCCATCGCGCCAACAAGTTAAGTTGGCGTCGAAGTGTGGCTGTTCATCTGAAAAGAAAAAATTCATTAGAATTAAAGTGTTAAAAAATGAACTAATTTTGGCGAAGTTGGCAGAAGTTTCAAGATATTATAGTATGTCTAGAAAGACTTAAGTATTAATATGGGACGTTTTGGCAAAACTGCCTCTATCATTCTCATGCTCAAATATAATCTAAAAGACGAGAAAAGGGGGGGAGGGGACACTTTACCGAAGTATTTCAGTGATTTGATAGTAACTTTCTATTATAGCGAAGTTTGGATATAAAATCTTGATTAAACTTAAAAGTACAGGGGACACTTTGCCAAGGCGTCTGATTCATTGATGCCAAATCCAATCTCAGTTCTATTTGGCAAGAAAACATCTTATTGTTTTAGTTAAAATAATTATTCAACATTCAGCAATGAAGGTTTTATATCTAAACTTCGGCAAAATAATGTCAGTATAGCTATTAATTTATAGTCATTGATTGGTTTAGGCTAGCAAATGGTTCAAGTACATGGTTTTAGAAATTATAAGTTTACATATTTTGTCAACAAAGTTATCGACGGCGATCAAAAACTGCTTGGGCGGACTGCGCCTCAATACACAAGTCTAACACTTTATTACAGTATTAAAAATGCCATTTTTAAAAATTATATTAAATGACAATAATATTAAATGGTTAATGTTAGTAAACTGTTGTAACTTTAGATATTTTTTTTTACTTTTCTAACAGTATTAATATAACTTAATTATGTTAATTCGAAGTTATTGGTAAAACCCATGGAGGTAAGAATTTCTATTCCTACCTCCATGGTAAAACCCTACATATGTTTAATCTATATATATATATATAAATAACCTTTCTAGAAAAAAGGAAATCCGACTTTAAGGAAAATGCGCTAAAAAGTAAAAAATAATTTTTAATTTTAAGAATGAGTTGAAAAAATTGAATTACTGCATATTAATTTTATACTTATTACAACTTTTTGAAATCGGCGCCAAAATTTGGGTATGATTTTTGCAAATTGGCACCAACTTATTTCAAGATTGAAAAGTTACCAAGTTATTTCAAGATTGAAACAATGGAATATTTTAATATTATGTAACCTATGAGGAGCATTCTGATTGGCTGGTGACTAAATATTGCCAAAATATCGCAAAATTAAAAAAAATGTCGCCAAATGAATAAAAAATACCGCCAAATTAATAAAAGTTTTTCGGAGATAATTATTAACAATTATAAGAATTGTTCCTCTTTAAATCGTTGGGATGTTACTAAAGGTAAAAATATGGATGTTTATCAACGGGAGTAATGTATATTGTATCCACGTTATTGTATAGCCAAATTCACACACACATAAGGATTATATTTAAAATATAATTCTGGTACTATTGGCACTAGAATTTATAAATATTGAAAGTTATTTAATGAAATTTCATAGAAATCTTTTTGAAGAACAAATTTGAAATTTAACAAAACGCAAGAGAACTGGTGTTTTTCTAAAAAAAAAAAAAGTCTTGCTTAAAAAATCAACTTGGTCAACCTGGAAAAATTTTAATTATAATTTCTACTTACATTCGACACTGATTCGACTTTAAACGACATGATTCACTGATCTTATACAAGTTTTTAATGTAGTTGACAATAAACTTTTCATTCAGAGATTAGAAGACTTCTGAAACTGGATTTTTTTTTAAAATTCTCCCGTTTCCAAAAAAATATGTTGCCATATAAATAAGTTTAATACTTAAAGCAGTCATGTGCGATGGTACATATTAGTATTTGCATGTCCATTAAAAATCTATAAATATTTTATATTAGCAATATGTCCCGGCGTTGCTCGTGGTCAATTTGTGAAGTAAGAGCTGTGTGACTGTTTAATTAGCTTATCCAGTCAAATATCGCTCTCTATACTCACTGTGAAAAAGAAACTTTCTCTATATCTAGAATTATTCAATTACTTTGAGTATTTATTGAGATACCAAGACCTTTTAGTTTTTAATTTTTATGTTCACGATTTTACATGCTGTCGCAAGTAAACTGATGTTTTTGTAATATGTTTTTTTAGCGATATAAAAATCCCTAAAAATTAATAATTAAAACGCCTTTACTAATATTAGCCTATAATATGATGACGATGAAAATAATGCATTCTGATGAAAATAAAAATGAAACACTTGGCGATGCTGCTTGAATGCCAAATGGCGCTGAAAGCTTATATTATTTTAAAAGTGGCATATTTTTTTGTATAAAGATTTACCCTTCAGCACCAAAAAACGCAAGTATTAAAATTCACATTCATTAATTTTAATACTGGCAATGCAATAACATATCAAAGCTATAAAATATTCCATTCTTCCAAGTGGAAGCAATTTATCGTATTTGGCGGAAGTTTTTGGGTGCCAATTGGTGTCCGGAGTATTGATGTCCGTCATGTTAAGAAAAAATAAATAAGGAGTTGTTTTGTTATATAACTGTACAACCTACAATTTCAGAAAATTGTGATATGCAATTTTAAATATGCCTGCATCATTATTTACAGACAACACTTTTCTATTAAAAATGAATTTTCAAATATTCATTTTTGAATTTCAATAAAATATTTATGAGGTGAAACCTTTAAAATCACCTACATAAATTAAAAAAGATCGACAGCGTAAGTTTTATGGCAATTAATTCCGAATTTATAGCACTTTTCCACTCCGTGACAAATAGCACGATTGGCATAAATGTAATCACGTTGGATAGAAAATTAGGCACCGATGCTAGAGCATACAAAATTGCTATAAAAGTGTCAAGTTCTTCTAAATTTGTAGACCACTCATTTCTACTCAGTTGCATATGAGCTTCTTCCTCTGTAATTTTTTTTATGTTTTATATGTATAAATGAGTACGTAAGCGTAAAAATGGCCCAACCCACATTTTTTTAAAAAAAACCCATTTTAGGATATTAAATTTTCTTACAGAATACGAATTTATTGAAGCAATATCGGTCTAACCCAGCGTTTCTCAACCTTTCAGTATACGCGGCCCAGTTTTCAATAATAATTTTCATCGCGCCTCCTGCTTACAATAAAGTGTATACAACAATAATGTATATTGAGTATTTTGGATTCTGTTTTTAAATTATTTTTAACTAACTGCCAAAACAAGAATAAAAGCGAGCGAACGTTGGCGAGAAACCACATCTGGCATTTTGCCAAGTGGGCGGTGAACAGATGAAGCGAATGAAAGCGGGGAAAATTTAAATATTATATTTGAAATGAAAGCCAAACAGGGAGCTAACGTTAAAAGAATATGAAAGTAGAAAAATTCGTTAATGAAAGTTAACCTAGACGGGGTGAGCTAAATTTAGAAACTGGGAATACATTTTTTCGAAAAATAAAAGAAATAAAGCAGAAACATGACTAAACAAAAGAGAAAAAAATAAGTAATGTTTGTGGAAGGGAATCCATACGACCGATACCGTCTCGAGCATGCGCAGAGAGCAAATGTTTTCTGATAGGAAGAAGGAAAATGTTCGATAACACAAGTTTCAATTCCAGCCAGTCACATTCGAGTCGATCCTTCTATCGCTATCCAATCTATCGTCAATGTGTATGTTATATATATTTTCGTATTAATTCGTGTTAATTCACCATATTAAATATTCAAGGCAGCAGATTTATGCAGACTCATGGATAAATTTTTAAGCGGAAGTAAGCGAACATTAGACGATAGTCAAGTGTCAACAAGTACGCAGACGAGCGTGGTTCCGAAAACAAAATCAAGAAAATATTCTCAAGAATACTTAAATTTTTGGATTTACCAGTACTGAAGTAAATGAAGAAGAAAGGTCCCTGTGTATCATTTGCTCAAAAATATTGGCCGCAGACAGCATGAAACCTAATAAACTTAAACGACATTTAGAAACGCTTCATAGTGATTACGTCAACAAACCCAGAGAATTCTTCGAATTAAAATTAAAATCATATAAAAAGCAAAAATCCTTTTTTAAAGAAACTTTGTCTGTGAATAAAAAAGCTTTAATTGCATCTTACAAAGTTTCATATAAAATAGCCAGATGTAAAAAACCTCACACCATTGGTGAAGAGCTTATTTTGCCAGCAGCAATTGAGATTGTAGAAACTACGTTTGGAGATAATTTTTCAAAACAATTGCAGTCCATACCTCTTTCAAGTGATACTGTTGCTCGTCGAATTGGTGATATAGCTGAAGATGATGTACAGTGTCAGCTTTTCTCGAAGTTGCGTGACAAATTGTTTTCAATACAGCTTGATGAAGCAACAGATAGTATCAAAGATGCTCATTTAATTGCCTATGTTCGATTTTGTGATAATATGTCAGTAGTAGAAGAACTACTTTTCTGCAAACCAATAAAACTCAAAACAACAGCGCTCGCCAAGTATAGTGAAGACTATATATATATATATATATATATATATATATATATATATATATATATATATATATATATATATATATATATATATATATATATATATATATATATATATATATATATATATATATATATATATATATATATATATATATATATATATATATATATATATATATATATATATATATATATATATGTGTGTGTGTGTGTGTGTGTGTGTGTGTGTGCTCGTACTCGCGCTGTCTGACGGAAGGCGGGGTAAGCAACTATTTGACGTCATAGTGACCGCCTACCTTCGCTTTCTGTGGGCGTGTCTAATGCTCTCGTTTTTGCAGTCGTTTTAGGGTAGGTATTCGGTTTTTTCTGAACTATTTAAAAATGATATTCGCAATTTTAATTTAGAATTTGCTGAATTTTAAGAGTTTAAATTATATTTTAAGGATGTCATTTAGTATGTAAAAAAGGCAAAAGTGTTGTTTAATAAGTTAAGCGTATTAAAAAAGTATTAGCTGCCACGAGAGCATGTCCATGAATTTTGAAAGAGTAAAATGAGGTTAGGAACGATCAGGTCAATGCATTTTTTGTATTGGACATATTAAATGAGTTACAATTTCAATCAAGTAAAATACGGGGACATAACAAAACAAGGAGAGATGAGTAGTGAAGGTACCTGAACACAACTATTTACAGATATTTACATTATTTTGCTAATTAAAAATTAAATCACCAGTTGTTACCCAACCGGGGATCGAACCTAAGTAGCAATGCTTGAAACACACAGCCAATGAGAATGATCAAAAACCCATAGTTAGGCGGAGCAAAAATGACGTCAAATAGTTGCTTTCCTTGCCCACTTTCAAAAAGCAAAAAACGAGCGTACCTTCTATATATTGTCTTCACTATCCTTGAGCGCTCGGATTATTTGCTATTTTAAATGATTTTATGAACGAGGCAAACATAGAATGGAAAAATTGAGTCGGAATATGTACCAATGGTGATCGTTCAATGTCCGGAAGATTCCAAAGTGTACAAGCACTTGTAAAACAAAAATCGCCTCAGTGCGTCTGGACACACTGCATGATCCATAGAGAAGCTTTGGCTTCGAAAGAAATGAGTCCTGGTCTGAATATTGTGTTAACTACGGTTGTAACCTGGGTAAAAATGAGACCCCTGAAATCGAGAATCTTTTCCGCACTTTGTAAAGACATGGGTTCAGTACATTCAGCGTTACTATTTTATTGTGAGGCAAGATGGTTATTACGTGGGAAATTTTTGCAACGTGTTTATGAATTAAGGGAAGAAATCGCCATTTTCCTAGAAGAAGAAAACAGACCGGAAGCCGAGAATTTTTGCGATGGTTTATTTGTGATGAAATTGAGCTACTTGGTCGACATATTCGAGAAGTTAAATAACTTGAATCTTCAACTCCAAGGAGAAAATACACATATGTTGGATACGAGTGATAAAGTTAATGCTTTTTGTAGAAAATTGGAATTGGGGAACAAAAATTTAAAGCAAAAAAATCTAACATTGTTTGCAAAATGTGGATGATTGTACTAAAACTGAAGAAGAACATGTAAAAGTTGTTTTTGTAACCATTGAAAATCATTTAGCCATGCTGGCAAAGAATTTTAAAAAGTATTTTTCTTGCTGACGACAAACTGATAGCAAGTTACGAGTGGGTTAGGGATCCATTTCATAAGACCCCAAAGGACTCTCAATTGATGAGGAAGAAAAATTCATAGACTTCACGACAAGTGGCGAAACCAAAAGACAATTTAGTAATAAATCACTATTTGAATTTTGGGCAAAAGTAGAGGATGATTTTTCTGCACTAAAAACAAGGGCATTTCGCATTCTATTACCATTTTCAACATCCTACCTTTGTGAAACTGGATTTTCTGCTGTGGCTTCTTTGAAGACAAAATATAGATCTCGGCTAAATATAGAAACAGAACTGAGAGTGGCTATTTCTAATATTAAGCCTTCCTTCGAAAAACTATGCTCTGCAAGACAGGCCCAAAGGAAGTCACTAATAATTATTAAATTTGTTTTTAATTTAGTATGTTTTGATTAAGAAAGTTTTGATTTAGTAAGTTGTTTTACTTTATTTCTTAAATATGTCGAAATGTATTTGGTTTTCTATGTGTATGTGTGCTTTCCTTTCAATCAGTTAATCAATTTTTTTAAATAATATTTTCTCTTGGATATTCTCGCGCCTCCCCTCTAATGTGCTCGCGCCCCCCTAGGGGGCGCGCCCCACAGGTTGAGAATCGCTGGTCTAACCCATTTTCCCGTAATTTCCGCTAGAAAGCATTCATAGTACGTTTTTGACTTGAACTCTATTAAAAAAAAAAAAACCAGTAATCCCACATTACTAGCGGTTTTAATGCATAATAACAATAACGGATTCCATATGTTCTCCACATATTAACTTAGTGCCACAATTATTTTAAGTAAAAAAAATCAAATTTTCAAAAATATTCAAGCTCCGTTTTCTTTGTAAAATATATTTGGGGGTTGGGCCATTCTTGCGCTCACCTACTCAAATATTCTCCACGAACTTGATGTATGTTTACAGCAATAATTCGCTTTGCGTAAGGAGTCGGACCACTAGCTACCATACAGACATTGTGTGCATTTGTTCTGCCACAATTACTGATTCCAGAAGGAATTTTATTCCATTGCGTTCCATCATTTGCAACAAAAATTTAAGTTTCCATCTCATCCAGCTTGGGGTCTGAGGATTTTTTTCGTTCATTACTGAAACCTTGTTTTCTTTGTTGTTTGCACTCAATGTCACGAGAAACATTTTCATTGCTACTATGTGCAACAGGTAATTCGCAAGAATCAGATAAATTGCTAATATTATCTGAAGATATATTTTCAGTATTTGAAAGCACAAATTCTTCATCACTAGAAACAAACTCTTCATCACTATTGTTTTTGGATTCATTATCCAAAAACTGTTGAAAGTATTCTAATAATTCGTTAACAGTAAGTTTCCGGGACATTTCATTCAAGCTTTATCTTATATGTACTTATTCAGATGCAGTCCTGTCACCATCAGGAAAAAAATGCCATCGGCACTTTTTCTCATATAAAAACAGTTTGAACGAATCAAAATCCAGTATTGTCCGACTACCTAGGTCAGTGGTTCCCAAACTATTTTGGTCGTGGAACCAGAGGTGGCGCCACTGGGGGTGCTGGGGGGGGCTGTAGCCCCCCCGTCGGGAAAGCCAAGCCCCCCTGTCGGGCAGAATTATGAAGTTCGTCGGGGAAGAAGTGTTAATTTAATTGTTAAAAACAAGTTTTTGTGAAACATTAAATAATTTTTTTTTAATAAAATGGATCTGTGTCATCTCGACAGGCAGAATTCCAACAATGTTACAGTTCATTGAAATCCCGACTTTTATGTCCGAATAAGGGGCTCGGACAAGCATCCGATGGGCGCGAGTTCAATTCTCAGCATGTGTGTAACGATTTAGTAAACGGATGGTTGTCAAATTCGCCCTTTTCCCGACCAAGATACTATATTCTCCGTGTATGAGCTTGCTGGGAGGGCTGGATGTAACGTAAGGGTATTTAACGCAGTTAATTGAAAAGTAATAGTCAGTAAATTTAAGAACTTTTGGGGGGTTGTGGCGTTTTATTTCAAGATTGGTTTGTCGGGCTTGACATCTCATCGTAATTTTGATCCTGTAGATATTTTTACGTTTAGGAACTTTAATTAACCTTTTTATACAGTAATTTCAACAAACAAACAAACAAAAAAAATTAGTAATAAAAAATTAGGTAGGAAGTGTCTCTCTCAAAACGACCGCGGTGTTTAAGGCATGTAACGTCAAACTAAACTCAAGCACTTTTTGGGTTCCGATAAAAACTCTGCATGCTCTCAGACGAGTATGAATTAGATGATAATGCAATTACGCCAACGCTGTTCAAGGCTTATGATTTCGTTACGTAAGTTTTCATTATGTTCATGTTTTTTTTAAAGTTCACTTCGCCCACGCCCTACATGCACCCTTTACATAGAAACGATTTTAAAAACATTACATGTAAAGAAAAAGATTTTTACTCTTATAAAATACCGTCTCTCGTTTGTACAATTGATCATGGATACTGAGCAAAATACGTATCTCCGGTATTACCGTCTGTAAAATTATTTCAATAAACGTGTATTGATTCATCCATTTTACTGGTCATAAAAAAAAGCCTAAGGCCCATTTTACACAATTCTACATTTTATGTCAACGAGTAAAACGCGCGTGAGCTTCTCGGTGATTCGAGAATTCATACGGTATGGGTTCCCGAATCACCGAAAAGCTCACGCGCGTTTTACTTGTTCGTGTAGAATGGACCTGCCTTACCTTAAATTGTACCTATTATAAAAACAAAACAGATTTTTTATTATACAACTGCAAGTCAAAAATTAGGAAAAAAACTCCGTTTTGAACTATTTTTTGTACATTGTCTTTACGAAACAAATTTGGCATGGCGCAAAAAAAAAAAATATTTCATCCAACATTGATTACTTCAATAATACAGAAAAAAAACAATAGTCATTTAATTGCTGTCTCAGTTTACCCTGTTTTATGTTCATGTAGTTTCATTTTAACGAATGTGGACAAATATATCGGATTTTGCGCAGTCTAGTTCCAAACGTAAAATTTATTTTAATTTTTGTCGAGGCAACCATTGTCACTTGACCACAGAAGAACAATTTAGCCGTCCACGGCAGTCTGAGAGTCGCTTTATTTCCCAGACCAGACAGATGCCTCCAAAAGATAAAATCAGTTTCATCGAGTGAGAACATTGGTCCCTCTTTTATGTTTCTCGACCCCCTTGTGTTTCTTGACAAAGGGACGGCAAGACGCCCCTCTCGACTCGGATCCAGTTCAGCCTTAGGGGGCATACTAAACTGTCCGGCCCTAGGCGGCCACCGAGGTATTGGGAGCAATGCCGCTAAAGGGCAATTAAGGTGGTAAAAATGTCATCTGTCACTTGTTATCTTCATCTTCAAAGGAAAAGAACTAAAGGCAAAATATTTTCATTCAAGAACACCCTTTTCCATTTTATAGTTTTTTTGTTCTTTTAGCTGGCTTTTCACTGGCAAGCTCTCTTTGAATTTGGGGGTCACGCATCTGCATAGGATAGGACACAGAGAGGACTGGTGACTGGTGTTGGTTCACTAGTATTTAAGGTCTCTAAGAAAAAGGAGGTCCAGAGTAAACAATCCGATCTCTTGTAGTGTACGAAACAGTAGAACAGTCTGAGTTTTCTTTTGTCCGTTCCGTTCTTTATGACAGGTTTAAAAAACTTGATAAAGTTTGCTGTTTTTAATTTTTAAAAGAGTAAACATGAAGTAAAGTAGGCAATGCATTGAGATTAGTGAGTGTCCGATATGCGAAGATATATTATCATATAGTGGATTTGGGAACTACAGTACCGTCAAACTTTGATGCAATTCGTATAAGGTGAGATGTCTTAAAAATTATTGTGATTTTTTTTAAAAATTATTTGTACATGACAATTTAATAATATTTTATTTATTTTGTTAAGAACGGAGTCCTACCGTTTATTGATTTTTATGTTTTCTGCATTTCGAAGAACTATTGCAATTTTTATATTGCCTATTTAATTTATTTAGTATGGTACTTTTTTCTAACAATACATTTTTTATATGAAGTTTAAAAAATACCTTTATTTTTATTACTGTACATTGTAAAATTTAAATTTATTTGTAATTTAATAATAAAATATCAATATGGAATAAGTTTTTCATGTGGGATCGTTAAAATTAATATATTGAGAAATATTTGTTCTAAAAAAATCAGTTCAGAAGAAATCAGATCCTATTTTAAAGGACAATCATGGTTCAATTAGGTAGTCAGAAATAGTTTTCCATTGAATGGACAGTCGTTAAATCCATTAAATTTTTAATTAGTCCTACTAGGTAATTTAAACATAAATGTAAGTAAAATGAAAATATAAGATTGAATTGATTAAAGAAATTTCAATTTTTAACAAATATATATTTCCTAAATTATTATTAGGTTAAACAAAAGTCAAAATATGAGATTTCTATGTATTAGACACAGGCGATTCCATTGTCAATTCAGCTTTAATTTTTCAGGCTGACTAAAAAATTAAAAACGAAATTTTTTCTTATGTAACAAACATTTAATTTTATATGTTCACTGTTTCATACGACATTAAAATTTATAGAAAATTTAGATTACTTCTAAAATTGAACGAAATCGCTTCAAAGTTTAAAAAAAAAAAAAATATCATAGTGAAAGTGAAATGTTACGGATAACAGATTGGATTGATTTTAAGATACACAGAAAGTTAAATATTAAAAAAAATCTTTTTAATATAATTTTTTCAAAAATAGTACAAATCCAAAATGTCTTCGAAAAATTAAAATATTTCTTTAAAAAATATGTCACACTTCCTATTTTTTTGTGGACTTTTAAATTTGTTATCTCAGTCGTAAATATATTGTTTGGAGAAGGTCGTGGAAGAAATAAACGAATGCTTAAAATTTTTAAAAAACTTTTTCATCTTCAACCATGATTGACCTACAGCTCAATGTTATGAAAAGAATTTCATAAGAAATAACTCATCGCTCATTTCCGTTGCCTTTTATAAATATAAATGTTTTATCATTGTTTTTAAATTAAAAAAAAACCCACTAAATTAAATGACAGAGCGGTATGATTTGTACATTTTTTTTACTTATCTTTTCCCCACTATACTTTAGGTTTGCGAAAACTGTAAACGAGTTAAATAGTAATTATTCCAACATAAAAATGATACTTGTTGATTGCAGTCCAGAATATTTGAAACTCTGTAATTCTTTAGTAATAACCCATTAAATATTACAAGCATTTAGTTATAATCATTTAGTTACGCAATATTTATCCTCGACATGTTATTTAGGAAAATTTTATACGTGTATTTTACGTCGGGGATATTAGCCCCCCTGTCGGGGAAGACTAGCCCCCCCGTCGGGCAATTCCTAGCGCCACTACTGCGTGGAACCCTGAATATTTTTAATCAACGACTTTTCAAAATTTAATATCTGATATTAAATAAAACAAGTATTATTTTGGTATTTCAGATTTTATTGAATTAAGAAAAACTCAAAAAAAACAATTCATCATAAAAGTAATTAATAAAACTACAAAACATAAACTAAAATAAATGGAAAATCTTTAATGTGAAGAATGCACCTGCTTCTTTGATTCCATGATTCTCTTAAAATTGGGCGTTAGGTTTGATAACTGAACTCGCATATCTGGTGCAGCATCAAGTCTGTTACGATATTTGGTTTTTGTCGCAACATATTTTGAAAATCCAGCATCACACAAATAAGTGGTTGCAAACGGCAATAGAATTCGAATAGCCTGTTTTGCTAAATTTGGATATTCATCGAAAATGTGAATATATTAAACACCATTCTTATTTTATTTTAATCAAATAAAATTTGTCACGCGGAACCCCTAAATTTTTTCGTGGAACCCTGGGGTTCCACGGAACCCACTTTGGGAACCACTGACCTAGGTTATACCTAGGTCAAGGTCACTCATCCCCTGGCTGAGTCAAGCCGAATGCGCACAGTATGAATGCAAATATGTTTTAGTTCCATAAATTGTTGTGAACTGCTTTCTATATTGGAGAAGGGTGTTTGGGTCAAATTGACCCATTCAGTCGTTCTAGGTATAAGTGTTAAAAACACCAACTATAATAACTGCTGGAAGAAGAATATTTTGTATGATATTATATGCAGGATATTAGGAAAAGTCAAGGATATTCGTTTGGTTCAGTTTGTAAGTTTTTGAGAAAAACAGAAACAAAATTAGATTTGGGACAAATTGACCCACTTCGTCGTTCTAGTGTTAAGGTATATTTCCCTTTAAAAACAAAAACCATCCAAGGTTTGGTTTGGATTTATTATCTAACGTCGCACTAGAGCTGCACAGTGGACAATTGGCGACGGTTCGGGGCTTATCTTGAAGGAAAGACCCAGCTACGATGCCTCGTATTTTTGAACCATGGTCAGATGACGAGGACAACACCTGATCATCCAAATCTGAATTTAAAAAAAAATTGAAGCAGTGTTCCTGGGTCTTTTCATCTGGATAGATCCTGAACCACTGCTGATAACCCCTCGTTTAGAACTGGTGGGCCGTTTTGGTCACCATGGTCAGATGACGAGGACAACACCTGGAGCTGGCACTCAACCAGAGGTGGCGCCACTGGGGGTGCTGGGGGGAGGGGCTGTAGCCCCCCCGTCAGGCAAGCCAAGCCCCCATGTCGGGGAGAATTATGAAGTTCGTCGGGAAAGAAGTGTTAATTTAATTGTTAAAAGCAAGTTTTTGTAAAACATTAAATAATATTTTTTTTAATAAAATGGATCTGTGTCATCCCGACAGGCAGAATTCCAACAAGGTTCCAGTTAATTGAAATCACGACTTTCATGTCATGTAAGGGGCTCAGACAAGATCCGATGGGCGCGAGTTCAGTCCTCAGCATGTGTGTAACATGTTTAGTAAACGGATGGTTGTCAAATTCGCCCTTTTCCCGACCAAGATATATCCTCCGTGTATGAGCTTGCTGGGAGGGTTGGATGTAAGAACGTATGGGTATTTAACGTAGTTAATTGAAAAAAAATTAGTCAGTAAATTAAAAAACTTTTGGGAGTTGTGGCGTTTTATTTCAAGATTGGTTTGTCGGACTTGACATCTCGTCGTAATTTTGATCCTGTCGATATTTTTACGTTTAGGAACTTTAATTAACCTTTTATACAGTAATTTCAACAAACAAAAAAAAAATGAGTAATAAAAAATTAGATAGGAAGTGTCTCTCTCAAAACGGCCGCGGTGTTTAAGGCATGTAACGTCAAACTCAACTCAAGCACTTTTTGGGTTCCGATATATATATATATATATATATATGTGTGCGAAGCTGCATCGTCGTCAGTCAATTCTGAGCTGACGTCAGTGGCGGCCCCGTGCATTACAGCACGGGACCGCTACTGGCACACAGGGCATTTTATTAGTGTATTTTAAAACTAAAATTATATATTTTACTAATTTTCTTAAATGATGATTAGAATTGGAAATGAATACGAAATTTCTACTATAAGTAAAAAAATAATCTCCGATAAATAGCAAACCTGTTGCCGTAATGCACAAATTCCTGAGGGGAAAAAACTCCATTTTCAATCAAAACTGCAGCCCAAAATCGAAGTTAGAAATCGTCTGCATCGTTGTCATGACAACCATACGTAGCATGACTTCCCCACATGCTAAAGTGGAGGATGTGACGACATAAATGCAGCCAAAAAGGATTTTTTCAACTCTGATATACGTGGGATTTCGCGGTGGGGCGGGGTAGGCGGACAACGAGAATTTTAAAGAATCTTTCCAAACGGAAATAGTTTTCGATAAGTTTACACGTGTGTTGTTGATTTTTTACTTAAATTAATATTAAAATTGACCGATTCGCAAGTTTAAAAAAAGGGAGGATTGATTTAATTTTCAAAAAATAAGTGTTTTCTATTTTTTTACATGATATCTTTCATAAAAGTTGAAAGGAAACATTGATTTGAATTTGAGGAATAAATTTTAAAGAGTGTCCGTTCATGTATGGTTGTAGAAAGTGTGGAGGGGGGGGGGGGCGCACAGTTACATGATTTCGGTTGCACTGGCATATTCAACCATGGGCCGCGACTGGCACACATGCCAAATGTATTAAATTTGCTACATGTTTGAGAGACTAAGAGTGCGTCCTCATCGAACATGAAATAGTGTCGAAGTAAGAATTATTCTCTTTTCAACCGAAGGGGTGATTTAAAATTAAGAACCCATCGACAGTTCTCGAAGTTTCTATTAGGAACCGGTAAAAACTAGAAAAAATACAAAGAAAACCAAGAAAACGCACTGCGTCAACATTACAAAATATGGGATTGATTCAGCCAACCAATCACAAAACGAAGCAAGAAAAACAATCCTAGACACGAGACGATAATTTAGTACAGGCTGTCGCTTTGAATTATGTTTAAAGAAATTTTACATTGTGGAAGGCTGAACAAATAGGGTTATGTGAAACAAAAGTTTTTAAATAAAAGGGAGAGGATTTTGATTTAACCTAAAACATTTAATAGAGAAGTTATTTTAGCAAAACAAACACTGTGTGACGTTCGCGCAAAGATCAACGCCACATAACTATTTAATTACACAGTTATGCTTTAATTCCGTTTTATTACTTATTTACTTGTAATTCCGGTTCTCCCACTTTTCATACTCACGAGCCACCACTGTTATTCGCATACATTATTAACAACCTTGACGTATATATATATTTGTACAAAGTATAAGTCATTTGTATTTTATCAATTAAATTTTAAACTAAGCAGAAGTAGCACAATTGCTTTAATTGAGGAGCGTGCATGCAAAATGGAACATATCATAAATTCGCAAATCGAGGAAAATATCAAAAAGGTTTGGTTCTGTTCAGTGGCGGCGATTGGGTGGTAAAAGTGGGGGGGCAAGATTCAGGTGAATGTGTGTGGGGTCGGGGGGGGGGGGGGGTTAGTAATAAAAATATTGACCACCAAAACAATGAATATTGCATATTTATATTTACTCTTTGTTTTGAGTTATTTAAAGAAAGGATACTATCTTAAAATAGGTACAAGACGCCCAGGTCGATTATTAATCCATTTCCGATTATCCCCCCCCCATTTTTTTTTTAAAGGTTACGGACTATTGCAAAGAATTTAATTAATATACATATTGACCGACCTCCAAAGGATACTATAATGTCGTCCAGAAAATCCACAAAAAATTAACGGCGTGTATACGGGACTGGTGCACGATACATCTGATCGGGGTCCAAAGTCCCGACGTCTATTGAAGGCGTTGGGTGCCAGCTCAGGTGTTGTCCTCGTCATCTGACCGTGGTTCAAAAATAAGTCGTTCCCGGGTCTTCGAGATAGGCCAAGAACCGTCGCCAATAGCCCACAGTGCAGCTCTAGTGTGACGTTAATTAACCAAAACCAAAAAAAAAAAAAAAAAGGGTAGGTATCCTTTCTATTTGTGTCAGTGTTGAAAAAGAAATGAGGAAAATTTTATCTTCTCACCCTTCCAATTCCTAGAAAATTTCCTGCAGCAATTACAATTCTACATTTGTGGTGCGATTTTTGGGACTCTGAGAAAATCCCCTTAACTCCATCAAATCGTCACCCAACCCGCCACCAAATCCATAAAAAAAAATTCTCAAAAAATTTGTTAATTTTCATTAGTAAAAAGAAATACGTTGGCATTTGAATATCGAGGAAGCAACAGTTGTCGCTGTCATTAACTACTTTTAATAGTTGTCAATAACTATGTATTTTTAAAATTAGTTAATCATCCCTAATTCTGAAATAAATTTAGAGAACAAATTGAAAGTTTGAGAATCCTTATAATATATGTGTGGGAACGATTAGTTAGATAATTTATAATTATAGTAATTTAAAGATCTAATAAGCGTTTTAGTTGACCAAAAAAGTAAATAATAATATAAAGGCTACATGAGCTAAAGAAATGTCAAAAGACTCGACATTGCATGGTATTGTGCAATACAATCGACACTGCTAATTTTAAATTAAACATTAAATATACATAATTTAATTCAAAAGAAATTATTTACTTATTACCAATAAATATTAACTTTCATTAATAAAATTTAAATTGTAAAGGTCATTTCAATTCAAAGATCTAAAAGAAACAAGAAATTTACCAACTTAACGGCGCCAGGTGTTGTCCTCGTTATTTGACCATGGTTCAAAAATATGACTCATTGTTCCCGGGTCTTTAATTCAAAATGGGCCCCAAACCGTCGCGAATAGTCCAATATTCAGCTATAATGCGGCGGCGTTCAATACAGTGTACGTTCAGATGTCTAATTTAATCTTACAAGTTGGGCGATCTACTAAAAGGATTCCAAATTATTGGGGTGGGGGGGGGGGGGGGGGGGGAGTGGTCGACCGAAACAAAACCGCAAATCAATCACAACAAACAGTAATAAAACATATTTATTATCGTTATAACGTCAAAAGAAAACTCAGACGTTTGGCGCCTATAGATTGCGCATTACTACATTTTTATGGCCTTGGGTTTAAGTCAAAGAGGAAATTACAAAAAGTAAAAAAAAAAAGAGAAATTTAGATAATAAACAAAGAAGAGCAGGTGCTGGGCCAATAAATTTAAAACTATTATAGAAAATATGGGAGAAGGTTTCGCTTTAGACAAAAGTGGCAACTTATATTGATGTATTTTAAGGCTTACGAATTATGTGGTCTTTGCCCCATAGCATGTTTTACAACATCTTATTTATATGCATCTGTACACCGTTTATATGCATCTGTACACCGCATTATGAGCATCTTGTACACAGTATGACGATCTTTTCCCTTTTGTAATCTTTATTTTTATTTCAAATTAATCCTAACATGACGTCATCGGGTTTCTGTCTCAATACCCCATGCTCACAGAGGGGGTACAGAATACCCCCCCCCCATTAAAATATATATATATATATATATATATATATATATATAATGATTTTTACAGAAATTTAGTTTTAAATTTTTTTTCTTTGGCTTACAATGTGAGGGGTTTGAACCTCCTGCACTCCCTCCCACTTACTTACGTGCCTGTGGTAATGGAAGGAAGTTGAGGTTCAAAATATTTCCTTTGTTCGGCAATGCAGTAAAACCACTGACTTGTAATTTAGTTTTAAAAAGTGCAGGGGCAACATCCGAAAAAAGTGCGGGGGCAACCGCCCCCCCTTGCCCCCCCGAATCGCCGCCACTGGTTCTGTTTATTTCTATGGACAGATCTCCGGATTTTTCAAGTTTTAAAATGAAAGCAATATTTTGGGAAATATTTTTTTTCCCGAAAACGGATATAGATTATCTTTTTTTTTTAATTTAATGCTAATATAATTTTTTTTTACATGTTTAGTTTTGCACGCTCCTTAACTGAAACATTAAAAAAGATCAACTTTGTTATTATATATAAAAAAAGCTTTTGACTGTAATCATTTTACCTTTCTTGATTGAGCAACAATTCCAATGTCTTTAACATTCTCTCCACAAGAAAATTAAAACGAAATTGACGTCATTTCTGCGGAGACTCGGAATTAACTGGCACTGGAAACACGAGAATTCCCTTTCGGCATGTTTTCTGTTACTTCGCTTTTGCTCTTTTTAGAAAAAAAAAACGCAACTAAACTCGATTGTCTTATGTATTTATCCATTAAGCTTATATGAACATGAATTATCTTCTATGAAGTAACGTATTATATGAAACATCGAGCTCCTTTTTTGGAAAAAAAAAATCGCTCCCACAGCAGAGATCAATATCAGACAAACAGTGACACCACGTGACCTCAATTGACCTCACTGCGTTGTCAATAGTTAGTGCCTAAAGCATATCATATCAGGGTTCTTAAAATCCCCTACTCCCTTTTAGAAAACATTCAATAAGTTTAGAAATGTTCATTCTTTACATCTTATATCTGACTCTGAGTGAAAATGGTCAGTGGCTTACTTTTGCCGACTCGTTAAACGCCGTTCTGGCCATGTATATAAGCAGCTGCTTATAAAAAGCCGTCTCAGGCTCGAACACCCCCGCGACCACATTCCAATTGGGTCTTTTGAATGTTTTCAGTGACAACATTCCGAAAAAAAAAAAATGTTATTTTCTGCGAACAAAGGTAGATTCTTAAATATAAAAAATACATTTGTATTTTTATAATTTTTTTTTTCAAATAAAAAAGCTTTATATTTTGAATTTTTTTTATAACTACAGACCCATGGGGGGGGGGGGGGGGGGGTTCTGACCCTCCTCAACCCCCCCCCCCCCCCGCGTACGGCACTGGATGCCTCCAAAAGATAAAATCAGTTGCATCGAGTGAGAACATTGGTCCCTCTTTTATGTCTCTCGACTCCCTTGTGCTTCTTGACAAAGGGGAAAATGGCAAGCCGCCCCTGCTCGGATCTAGTTCAGCCTTAGAGGGCATACTAACAGTCCGGCCGAGGCTTGGACGAGGCAGGGGTCGAGGTATTGGGAGCAATCCGCTAAAAGGGCAATTAAGGTGGTAAAAATGTCATATGTCACTTGTTATCTTTATCTTCAAAGGAAAAGAACTAAAGGGAAAATATTTTCATTCAAGAACACCCCTTTCCATTTTATAGTTTTTTTTTGTTCTTTTAGCTGGCTTTTCACTGGCAAGCTCTCTTTGAATTTGGGGGTCACGCATCTGCATAGGATAGGACACAAAGAGGACTGGTGTTGGTTCACTAGTATATAAGGTTTCTAAGAAAAAGGAGGTCCAGAATAAACGATCCGATCACTTGTATTGTACGAAGCAGTAGAACAGTCTGAGTTTTCTTTTGTCCGTTCCGTTCTTTATGAAAGGTTTAAAAAACTTAATAAAGTTTGCTGTTTTTAATTTTTAAAAGAGTAAACATGCAGTAAAGTAGGCAATGCATTGAGATTAGTGAGTGTCCAATCTGCGAGGATCCATTATCATATAGTGGGAACTACAGTACCGTCAAACTTTGATGCAATTCGTATCAGGTGAGATGTCTTAAACATTTTTGTGATTTTTTTAAAATTTTTTATTTGTGCATGATAATTTAATAATATTTTATTTATTTTGTTAAGAGCGGAGTCCTATCGTTTGTTGATTTTTATGTTTTCTGCATTTCGAAGAACTATTGTAATTTTTATATTGCCTATTTAACTCATTTAGTATGGTACTTTTTTCTAACAATACATTTTTTATATGAAGTTTAAAAAATACCTTTATTTTTATTACAATTTTTATTACTGTACATTTTGTGAAATTTAAATTTATTTGGAATTTAATATTAAAATATCATTATGGAATAAGTTTTTCATGTGGGATCGTTAAAATTAATATATTAAGAAATAATTGTTCTAAAATAATCAGTTCAGAAGAAATCAGATCCTATTTTAAAGGACAATCATGGCTCAATTTTCATAGTCATAAATAGTTTTCCATTGAATGGACAGTCGTTAAATCCATTAAATTTTTAATCAGTCCTACTAGGTAATTTAAACATGTTAGTGTAGAAAAAATAAAAATATAAGATTGAAATGATTAGAATTTTTTTTAATTTTTTACAAATCTATATTTCCTAAATTATTAATATGTTAAACAAAAGTCAAAATATGATATTTCTATGTATTAGACACAGGCGATTCCATTGTCAATTCAGCATGAATTTTTCAGGTTGGCTAAAAAATTTAAAACGACGTTTTTTTTCTTATGTAACAAACATTTAATTTCATATGTTCACTGTTTCATACAGCATTAAAATTTACAGAAAATTTAGATTAATTCTAAAATTGAACGAAATCGCTTCAAAGTTTAAAAAAACAACCGATATCATGGTGAAAGTGAAATGTTACGGATAACAGATTGGATTGATTTTAAGATACACAGAAAGTTAAGTATTAAAAAAAATCTTTTTAATATAAATTTTTCAAAAATAGTACAAATCCAAAATGTATTCCAAAAATTAAAATATTTCTTTAAAAAATATGTAACACTTTCTATTTTTTTTGAGGACTTTTAAATTTGTTATCTCAGTCGTAAATATATAGTTTGGAAAAGGTCGTGGAAGAAATAAACGAATGCTTAAAATTAAAAAAAAAAACTTTTTCATCTTCAACGATGATTGACCTACAGCTCAATGTTATGAAAAGAATTTCATATGAAATAACTCATCGCTTATTTCCGTTGCCTTTTATAAATATAAATGTTTTATCATTGTTTTTAAATTAAAAAAAAAACACTAAATTAAATGACAGTGCGGTATGATTTGTACATTTTTTTACTTATCTTTACCTCACTATACTTCAGGTTTGCGAAATCCGTAAACGAGTTAAATAGTAATTATTCCAACATAAAATTGATACTTGTTGATTGCAGTCCAGAATATTTGAAACTCTGCAATTATTTAGTAATAACCCATTAAATATTACAAGTATTTAGTTATAATCATTTAGTTAAGCAATATTTATCCTCGATATGTTATTTATGAAAATTTTATACTTGCAATTTTACGTCGGGGATATTAGCCCCCCCTGTCGGGGAAGACGAGCCCCCCCCCCGTCGGGCAATTCCTAGCGCCACTACTGCACCCAACGCCTTCAATAGACGTCGGGGCTTTGGCCCCCATCAGATTTATCGTGCACCAGTCCCGTATACACGCCGATAATTTTTGTGGATGTTCTGGACGACTTTTCTAGTATTTTGTAGCTGGCAACCCTTCTATCACAAGATCACAACTTTTTTACTTTTCCTTGTCAAGTCCGTAATACAACATCGAACCAGGAATCCTCTGATTCCCAGCTGACGCCTTTATACACTGGACCACGGAGGCCCAAAACAATCCAAGACCCATAGACTATTGTGGAGGGTTAGGTGCACTCTGCATATGCTGTGCCTTAAATATCACATTGGCCGTTTTTAATGTCGGCTCATCAGGTATACTCTAGTCAGTACCAAAATACTAGAATGTCGTCCAGAACATCCACAAAAAATTAACGGCGTGTATACGGGACTGGTGCATGGTAAATCTGATCGGGGTCCAAAGTCCCGACGTCTATGAAGGCGTTGGGTGCCAGCTCAGGTGTTGTCCTCGTCATCTGACCATGGATAAAAAATACGAGGCATCGTTCCCGGGACTTTCCTTCGAGACAGGCCCCAAACCGTCAACAATAGCCCACTGTGCAGCTCTAGTGCGACGTTATTTAACCAAACCAAACCAAATTCTCTAGTCAGTAGATTATTTTTGAGGAAAGAGTCATTCAAATCTTGGTTGGTTGGTTGGTTGGTTAATCAACGTCGCACTATAGCTGCACAGTGGGCTATTGGCGACGGTTCGTCGCCTATCTCGAAGGAAAGACCCGGGTATGATGCCTCGTATTTTTGAACCATGGTCAGATGACGAGGACAACACCTGATCATCCAAATCTGAATTAAAAAAAAAATTGAAGCAGTGTTCCTGGATCTTTTCATCTGGATAGATCCTGAACCACAGCTGATAACCCCTCGTTTAGAACTGGTGGGCCGTTTTTTCACACCAACCTTGAGTTGAGTGGGTGCGACATAGACTTGAACATCGTACTAGCCCATTTTTTTCTACATCACACTGGGTCTTTCCTTCAAGATAGGCACCGAGCCGTCGCCAATAGCCCACTGTGCAGCTCTAGTGCGACGTTATTTAAACAAACCAAACCTCTACCTCACACTTCCGCAGCTTCGTGGGGCCGTCGTTGGCTAGCTACTAGAGGGTTCCGATTACGAATGCGGCGGATACAAGAGATTTAAGTTTTTTTTTTTTTAAATGCATAGAACTTGTGATCGGATGGTTGTCAGATTCGCTGCAAAGTAACAGTACGTCGTTTGAACTTACCTCCAATTTCTACGGCGTGTATATGGGACTGGTGTATTTTAAATCTGATCAGGGTCCTATATCCTATGCCTATTGAGGCTGCGTCGGGTACCGTTTCAGGTGTTGTCCATAGTCATCCGAACACGGGTCTTTTCTTCCAGATAGGACCCGAACCGTCGCCTATAACCCACTGTGCAGCTCTAGTGTAGCGTTTATTAACCAAACCACGCCGGGGTATTTTCTTTGAGATAAGCGCCGAATCGTCGCCAATATCTCGAGTAACTATACCTGGTGTAGGGTACTTTAAATCTGATCAGGGTTCAATGTCCTGATGCCTATTGAGACCTCCGTGGCCGAGTGGATTAAGGCGTCAGCTGGGAATCCAAGGGTCCCACGGTTCAAACCTTGCGATGGACTAGACTAAAGAATAGTAAAAAGAATTGATATTGCAATCGGAGGGTAGCCAACTTCGCTACCAAAATACTAGAATGTTGTCCAGAACATCCACAAAAAATTAAAGGAGTCCAAAGTCCATTAAAATTAATTGGAGTCCAAAGTCCCGACGTCTATTGAAGGTGTTGGGTGCCAGTTCAGGTGTTGTCCTCGTCATCTGACCATAGTTCAAAAATACGAGGCATCGTTCCCGGGCCTTTCCTTCGAGATAGGCCTCGAACCGTCGCCAATAGCCCACTGTGCAGCTGTAGTGCGACGTTGATTAACCAAACCAAACTAAACCAAACCTGACGCCTATTGAAGTTTCGTCGGGTACCAGCTTAAGTGTTGTCCTCGCTATCTGACCATGGTTAAAAAATACCAGACATTGTCCCCGGATCTTTCTTTCGAGATAGGTCTCGAACCGTTGCCAATAACACAATATACAGCTCTAGTGTGCTAATTATCCAAACTAAACTGATTGAGGTCCAATGTCCTGACGCCTATTGAGGTTGCGTCGGGAATTTCCAAGAATCTATCCAAACGGAAACATAGGTCTTTCCTTCGAGATAGGCCCCAAACCGTCGGGAATAGCCAACTGTACAGCTCTAGTGCGACGTTAATTAACCAAACCAGACCAAACCAACCAAACGGAAACAGTTTTTGTTATAAGTTTACACGTGTGTTGTTGTTTCGTTACTTAAGCTAATATTAAAATTGACCGATTCGCAAGTTTAAAAGAAAGAAGGATTGACTTCATTTTCCAAAAATAAGTAAGTGTTTTCTATATTTTTTGCATGTTATCATTTCATAAAAATTGAAATTAAACTTTGATTTGCAGCTCTAGCGCCACTAAACCCAAACGACCAAACCCAAGTCCAGGAAATAACGGAATGTTAAATTTCTTCCCATCAAACCACAATAGGATTAAGATGCGAATTAAGACATCAGAGAGGGTTGTTAGAAACCTTTTTTTGTACGCCCCGTACGTGTATAGCTTTATTTCAAAATTTCACTCGCATCAGCTCCAAATCTGCTATCTAACGAAACCATACTTATGTCAATCGGGCTATTTGTCCTATAGTTATAGTGTCGGAATGGATTACCATTTAAGCATAAAATGATTCTATCCTGATACCCAATGCAGCTGATTTTAAAGAAGTTTCACGTCAAAACTGTCTCGTAAACTTGGATTTTTAAAGTAGAAATCCAACCCATAATGTACTAAATACCTTTTGAAAACACTTGATGCCTTTCTCCCCCCCCCCCCCCCCCCCCTGCGCCTTTAGGATAAACATCGAGTACAGAGGAGTGTGAAAGTTGAAGTGGAAAATTGTGGCTTTGGAATCGAAATCCTCTCAAATTTTGGAAGTTTAACTGGTGCGCAGTTCCCTTTGAATATAATTCAATATTTATATGCTTCTCTAGGCAAATGTTTCTTAACGCTTTCGAGATTGCAATAGTTGAAATTTCAATTTAGAATACACATATTCTAATAGATAATATTATAATAATTTAACATTAGCAAGTAATTATACTACTATATTCGAAAGGAGAATGCAGCAACAATATTAATTTGCTGACCTGAGCTCTGTACTTAAAATCCTATAACCTCAAAGTACTGCAAACTACATAAAAGTGTAAAATTTTAAATTTTCCTGATGGAAATAAAGCTCTTGGCGAATTTAAGGGTTAAGAACCAGTGTTCAACGAAACTACTTATTATATGGAGATCAGCGTGTAAAATAATCTGGAATCTTTTAAATACAGGGTATTTGCAGCCGTTGTAATTTAACTCTAGTCTTATTACGGAATCAATATTCACCGGTATTGTGAGGCACGGGCTGTTCTCTCTCGTCGTACGTGATCCTTATTACTTATTAACAAGCGGCTTTATTCCTGCATGTCTTAGATGTAGACGCGCAGTCAGTATTGCCAAAATGGGAGAAAAATATTTGCATAAGGGTTATTTTAATTTCTTATTTATTTTTAAAATTTAATATTAAAACATAATATTAAAATAACTTGGAAGTTACTTATGTACAAGATATTTGAAAAAGGTGGTTATATGAATATTTCCTTTATACATTGGAGACCTACAAACAACACAAATTGGTTAGTTGAGCTGAATTAACACATGGTCAGAAAGCGGGAAAATCTGAGATGACCACTCTCCAAGCTTACTCACCACGACCAACATGAGGACAATTGAACCACGACTGGTGTAACATACATCAGCTTAATGCATTTCTGTATTATAAATCAGTTTATGGAATTAAATTATAATCAAATTCCGTGTTGTTGGCATATAGAGAATATTCCACACAAATGTGGTTTAAAGGCCTCCGTGGCCGAGCGGTTAAAGGCGTCAGCTGCGAATACGAAGATTTGTGGTTCGATGCCAGGCGATGGACTTGACAAAAAAAAGTAAAAAGTAGTGATCTTGTGATCGCAGGGTTGCCAGCTTTGCTACAAAATACTAGAAAAGTCGTCCAGAACATCCGCAAAAATAAACGGCGTGTATACGGGACTGGCGCACGATAAATCTGATCGCGGTCTAAAGTCCCGACGTCTATTAAAGGCGTTGGGTGCCAGTTCAGGTGTTTCCTCGTCATCTGACCATGGTTCTAAAATAACGAGGCATCGTTCCCGGGTCTTCGAGATATACCCCGAACCGTCGCCAATAGCCGACTGTGCAGCTCTAGTGCGACGTTAATTAACCAAAACAAACCAAACCAAACCAAATGTGGTTTATATCAGTAAAATATTTTGATTTAAATTAGAATTTCCAAACGATTTACTGCCTTCTAAAGCAGTTTTCGAATTAGATATTGATTTTATTATTAGAACTGAACTAATTTGCTCTTTATACAACTTTAGAAAAGCTATTTTATGTTTTACCGATACAAGCGAAGGGCGTTTATTTTGTTATAAGTGTGTTCTTGTTCAAAGTTTGTTTAAAAAAAAAATGCGAAAAACGGGCACTTCAGTTAGAACACAAATAGTTTATTTGTTCTTTTTGAGGTATAAAGGACAGTTCTGTCAAATTTCATTTTCCTGTGTATACCGGAAGTACAAGAATTAGTGATAATTGAATTTTTATTATAACTCCGTAGGCAGAACGAGTATATTAGCTAGATGTTCGCGAACAGTTTTTGTATTTAAGGTATAAGGAATCACTCTGCTATATTCCGTCTTCCTGAGTATACGTTAATTAGGATAATTTTCGTGACCATTTGTTAGATAATTTGTAACCACTTTTAATTGTTTTTTTTACTGATATGGCAAATATTATGTGGACCCTATTTTAAAGATGTTACACATCAAAACTTACTAAATAGAGTTTAAATTGTTTCAAAATAAATTAAATAAAAATTTTAACGTTTTATTTAATCACAAACCCGTAATAAATTAAAACATCAAGTACACAACAATTCGCAATTTACATTATTGTCTTAAACAATCTAACCAAGCGTGCATTGTGGGTTTTATGGCGTATGCAAAACATTTATTGTATTTTCTTATCCGAAAACGCATATCCGACGAATCCTTTTGAGAATTAAGTTGCTCAGTTGGTAAGGCGTTCAGCTACTAATCAGAGGATTGGTGGTTCGAATCCGTGAAATGGACTTGACATAGAAAAGTAAAAAAGTAGTGATCTTGCGATCGGAGGGTTGCCAGCGTCCCTACAAAAATACTAGAAAGTCGTCCAGAATATCCAACAAATTATACTGGCGTGTATACGGGACTGGTGCACGATAAATCTGATCGGGGTCCAAAGTCCCGACGTCTATTGAAGGCGTTGGGTGCAGTGGCGAAGGGTCCAGTCATCGGTAGATTCGCCGATGACCACGGAAAAAAGAAAGAAAAAAAAGAGAAAAAATATTTAAAAAAAAAAAATATTTATTTTTATTTTTTATCTACTTAAAAAAGTGCTTTAAATATATTTTCTACTTATTTTAAAAATTTCTTATATTACAACATTTAAATCATGCCAAAAAATTAAACCATTTATTAAATTCCCACCGAAAACACTAAAATAAACACGCCAGCCTTCAAAACTCCGCCAACCTTCAAAACCAGCCAAGAGCCGTGAGTCTGGCTCTGAAAGTTCCGCCAAAAGTCATCGGCAAAAGCTACAGAATCTATTATTTTTTTATTTTGAGAGAATCAACCAATCAGATGGACGCTTACAAAATCCTTTAATGGCAATTTTACATGGCAAAAGCTCGCCAGCTCATCTGCTTCTATCACCGAATCCCTCAAGCAACCTTCCTTCGTTTTGAAAACGGGAATGGTTGCCATGTTGGTTTGTTAATGCCTCATTTGGCAATAAAGATTAAACTTAAAACTTTTCAATATATTTTTCAATGTATATTCAAATATGAAACTTTCCGTAGCTGTCTTTCTCAGAATTAGAATGTTTTCTTTATATCGTCTGACTGACTTGTCATATCGTTGTAAAGTTCGCTTGTTTTTGTGTTTGGGTAAGTCTGACTTTAATTTTTTTAAGGAACTGTTTGTGTTTAAATTATTTTATTACGTTATGGAAAATGGTTTTTCACTCTAATAAAATTACCAATTAATTAATTGTCCATTTTATTACACTGCTTAAGTAACTGCTTTATTTTGAAATGAACATTAGTTTTTTAACCTCGCAGTACAATAGCTAGGCTTTGGATAATCAGGTTTCTGTTTAATTTAAAATCAAGTAAATAATATATTTTATTATTTTTATAACTATTACTTACAATATCTGCCCATCTAATACGTATATTTGCGTCGATCGTAAAAAAAGGAATAGGAAATATTGAGCAATAACAATTCCTTCGGTTTCGAAATTTGAATTGTATTCAGTAATACAACACTTTGTCCTTATTACTGCTGTTACTTTATTTATTAATTTTGCGAATATGGATATAGCAGAACATGGACATATAAAAACGATGTATTTTGACTGTTATATGTTGTTATTGATAAGAAAAATGCAATTGAATTTAATAATTAAGATTTTTAAAAAAATTAATTTTACTAAATAACACAGGATAAAAGGTATATAAGTGGACAAATATAAATATTATGTATGGCCAGGTTTGCATGGGTAAGGAAATTTGTTGACAAGATAAACAATTTCCTTCTGATTATGCACCTAGCATGCCAATTATTTGTTTAAACATTGAAAAAAAAAGGATCGTTCATTTATTGCACGTCCTGTTATTTTTTATACTCCCTCCACCTTCCATGCACACTTTTTTCATAAATATTTTTTACAGTTATATGGGCAACGCTTTTTAATTTACTTTAATTATCTTCTTTTAATGTGTTATGTTTTGAATAAATTGATAGTTAATTATTATTTAAAAGTGAATATAAAAATATGACATTTTTCATTATATTTTTTTTAATTTTATATAAACTTTTTAGAAATATATGCTTATTTTATTTTAAGCATTTTTGCGTTGTAAAATAAAGTGTATTATTTTTATTATATTCCTGTCATTTTATATTTGTTACGTACTTGAGTATGTTTATAAAACGTCTGGTATTTTTTTTACCTAAAACCTCAAGAATAATCATTAGAAAGATCCTGAGTTATATGAAAAGGGGAAAATATAAATGCTTGCGGAGAAAATGTCCGCATTTTTTATAATTGCTCTCTGTACCATTTTTTGCAGACTTGTAATTTTTTTTCGCAAATTACCGGAAATCAATTAATTTTATTTTATTGAATGTGTAAGCTGAGTAATATTTATATACGAATTTAGAAGTAGTATTATTAATTTAAAAATAATTTTTGAAGTTTTACGACAAAAATGCAAGAAATTAGGGGGGGGGGGGGGGGGAATCCGGCTAGGAGCGATGACCATGGCAAAAAGTCACGCCTCGCCACTGGTTGGGTGCCAGTTCAGGTGTTTCCTCGTCATCTGACCATGGTTCTAAAATAACGAGGTGCATGTATGAATGTGTGTGTGAATGTGTTCCCGGGTCTTTCCTTCGAGATTGACCCCGAACCGTCGCCAATAGCCCACTGTGCAGCTTTAGCGCGACGTTAATTAACCAAACCAAACCAAACCTTTTAAGAATTAGGGAATGAACCCTGTAGAACGATCTTTTCTGCTAGGTTTGTATTACTCTCAAGAATATCTGCGCAACAAATTTCCCTTCTAAATAGATTCAACGTTAGAATGTGATTAAATCAAACTTTATTACTAATAAGGAAAAGTTTACATTTTTCAATAACCTCTGGTAGTTTTCGTGTTTTTTTCCCAATCCACTTCGATTAACGATGGAAGGGAGGGATTTTATCTTTGTCAACATTTCTTAATAAAAGTTAACACTTCAAAAGTTATCAATTGTAAATTCTACTGCATTTCAGTAAAATATATATCGTTTGTATTTAAAAATTAAAGTATATAAAAGTATAAGTATTTTTCTTAGGGTTATATAACTACTCTTTCTATATACATTTTAGGTTATCTATATAAAATACTCTTTTTGTTTTAACTGGTTTCACATGATTTATTATGCAAGATGTTCAGTGACGTTTTATATATTAAATCATTTTAGCACAAGCAAACATAATTTTGGCACCCACATCTCTTTTGCACAAAGTATAATTTTGTAAGTAATCCGGTAACATGGGCATATATATTTATTTTCGAATGCTTTAAATTACCTGGCTAAATCACCGCCTTACACTTGCCATAATCCTTCAATATCAACTTCCCTGTATAACGCAGATATTTCTCTGGTAAGAAAATAAGTTATAATCTATTCCAAACTCTCTGACTAGTGTTAATCTTATGAAAGTAATGAAATTATTAAACATAGAGGGCAAAGTTCCTACAAAATTCTACAGTTAACCATTTTTACACTCAAAATTGGCGATGGTTAACTTAATTGTGGTTTAAATTAATTAGCGGTTAGGGAACGCTTTTCAAAACCAGTTTCATTGAACTAACAAACGATTTTGTGGAAAATGACCAATTGGCTTATCGAAACTTTGTAAACATTGTAAAGCACACAGTGGCAGTGTCCATATTAAATATTATATTGCAATTGTATTTGTGTATACAACCAAACGATCTGTAGAACATTCTTTTTCACAAGTTAAATCACTACGAAGAATCCAGCAAAAGTTCTGAGTTTTTCTTCCTGTTACCAGTAGAATGCACGCACATCTTAGATTCTTGTTAACTTAAAAATAATAGAGAAATTAGATGTTTTATAAATTTTTGATAAATTTAATTTTCTATACTCCCTGTTTATATCCAAAACCGGCAAACTGCTTATTCGGTTTCAGGCTTTATGTGATTTTACTGCATTTTGAATATAATAAATTGCAGTTTACTAAATAAAATATAAATAGTTCAAAGATACCTTTTTAAATTAAATCTACAAAAATTAATTTAATGTATTCAAAATGGTTTTATTTTATAAATGTGAACATATATTTTTCGTGTTTATTAATGTTATAGTTTTAATTTATCACTGTTGGGTTTAATTTATTTTTTGTCTGAAGTAAACCTTAAAGATAGTTTTTATAATTCAATTAAGAAGAGGAATATAATTTATTTATTTCAACTAACGTCTGCATCAATTATAAGAAATTGTACAATACATTTCGTTATCTTCGTCGTAGTGAATTGTATCCCTTTCATATCCGTTACCGAAACAACAAATGATATCTTTTAAATTCTTACTTTAAGAACGAAGAAAAAATCAAAACTTTACAGAAGATTTATATTTTATTGCAATATATATTGTTATTTTTTAAAGCTAATTTCCTGCTCGAATTCGGATTATTGGGAATTAGGTTGACTTTGGAAGTTAAAAGAAAAAGATCATTTTTGAAAAGAAGATAAAACATAGTTTAGTCATTATTTTTCAATTCAGTTTTATATGTATTATTTTATTATTTATATGAAGCAAATAAGTAAGTTTAGATTTTGTATTTATTTTTTGTTAAGTATGTATTAAATTCAAGATACGCTGACTGTAAAATTTGCTGCTAATGCATGAGTGAATAATGCGATTTGCTGATTAAAATTGGTTAGAGGGTTGGAGTCAGAAGCATAATGATTAGTTTAATAGGATATTTAAGAGTCGTTTTTTATATATCACAAATACTTTTTAATTAATTTAAATATTCGCATGATTTTATATTAATTTATTTGTAATGCAGAACAAAATAAATGAGCCTCAACCAACAATATGAATTCTGTTAGTTGTGGTTCATTTAATTTGTTATGCATTACAAATAAGCAAAAAAAAGATATAAAATCATGTGAATATTTAAATTAACTAAAACGTGTTTGTGATAAAGACGTCTCTAAAATACCATATCAATTAAGAAATTAAGATATAAGCATTACGCTTCTAACTCCATCACCTTAAACAATTTTAATCGGTAATAAAATAATTCACATTCTTAACACAATTTTCTGCTAAATTTACTTAAAATAACTTATGGTAAACATACCTACTTTTGTAAGAACACCTCTTATTGGACAGTTGAGTACAATGAAGGCGGGCTACCCTTGTTTCAAGGTCGTAATTAGTTCCCGGAGTTACTAAACAAAATTACAAAGGGTGATCAGCACCGACATCTGGCAAAGAGGTGTTCGTGGAAAGTATGAGTATGCCAATCTATTTCTTGTGGAACCAAGATCGGTTTTCTTAGAGAGGAATTAAAACCGATTGAGTATTCGTATTTTTAAAAATAATTCCATTCATTTTTAATACCGAAAGTAAAAAGATGCAAGAAAGTTTTTTAATTAAGGACTTTAAAAAGCGTTTATGTATATTTTTACTTTTTAGAAGTAGAGTTACTTCGCAATTATCTTCTGAATATTTTTATGTACAAATCAGATGCCATAATTTTGCAAAATAAATTTATAATACTATAATAATTACATTTATTTATAATAATTATATAAATTTATCGTACTAAATTTATAGTAATTATATAAATTTATCGTAATAAATTTATAGTAATTATATAAATTTATCGTAATAAATTTATAGTAATTATATAAATTTATCGTAATAAATTTATAGTAATTATATAAATTTATCGTAATAAATTTATAGTAATTATATAAATTTATAATAAATATATAAATTTATAGTAATTACATAAATTTATAATAATTATATAATTTTATAATAAGTTTATAATAATTATATAATTTTATAATAAGTTTATAATAATTATATAATTTTATAATAAGTTTATAATAATTATATAATTTTATAATAAGTTTATAATAATTATATAATTTTATAATAAGTTTATAATAATTATATAAATTTATAATAATAATATAAATATATAATAATAATATAAATTTATAATAATAATATAAATTTATAATAATAATATAAATAAATAATAATAATATAAATTTATAAAAATTATATAAATTTATAAAAATTATATAAATTTATAATAATAATATAAATTTATGATTATATAAATTTATAATGATTATATAAATTTATAATAATAATATAAATTTATGATTATATAAATTTATAATGATTATATAAATTTATAATAATAATATAAATTTATGATTATATAAATTTATAATGATTATATAAATTTATAACAATGATATAAATTTATAACGTCTTACGCCAATGAGCGCATATTAAAATATGCGCTCATTGACGTTAGACGTTTCATGTAACACGAAATGTAAAATTACATGTTAGTAAATGTATTTTCAATACAAATCAACCTTCAACACATTTATCTCAATTTTAATCAGTTAATATTTTAACTTATTAACGATTAATATTTAAGCATGCTAATTTATCTTGTAATCTTAATAACTTTTAATCGAATTCAAGATTCAAGATTGGAGACTGTTCTTAATTTCTACAACATACCACAAAGTTTAGCAGAACCTGTTTATCATCTACTCTGTGTTCTGTCTACTCACCATTTCCCCAAGCCCCCTTAATTATGTGAATCAGCATAACTGTGTTTCCGATGGAGTGTGAGTGCATGAGTAGAGATATGCTAACTAAATAGAGAATTGGTTGATGTGCAAGTCCCCTTTTAGTTTAATCAACTTGCAAACACGTTCTCTTGTGAAATAAGGAATAGACTTCTTCGGTGTCGATTGTGAAATATTTTTACATATAAGTATGTAATGCATGTATGTAATCTACATCGAAGTAAATTGTGGAACTATGTTCATTCAATGAGATGACATGCTTTTAGTTCAAAAGTATCGAAAATTTCATCTGAACACATTATGAGGTTTTTTTATTTATAATGAAACATACCTTTAAAACGATAAATAAAATATAAAATAAAATAAAATAAAATAAAATAAAACTATTATCAGAAGTATTCCCCCTAGTATATTTCAAATTATGTATTAGCAAAGAAATCTATGTGTGAATATATATATTTTAATGTTGTTTTCTAGAAATGTGATTTTTCATATTTATGAACCTTTTTCCTCAGTTACTAATTGAAATTATCTAAAATTTTACATGATTAATATTCAATTTTTTTTGTATACTTAGACATATGCTTTTGTACAAGTGTTACAGAGAGAATTTTTGAATTTCTTTCCATGGAATTTTCCTGCTTAAGAATTAAATTTTTTGTTAATTAAATAGCTTTAATCCTATACGCCTATTCCTGAAAAAGAATAACGTCAACATGTATAAAAAATTTCAAAGTAGTTCAAATATTCAGTAGTTTCTGAGAAAAAGGTATATTAGTATGAAAAATCGTATTTTGCAAAAATTTAACAAATTGATTTCTTTGGTAACAGATAATTTAAAATAAATACTTCTAATAATCGTATTAGAAGTATTTATAGTATTTAGCTTATGATCGTTTTATCTTGTATTATATATCATTTCAAAGGTATGGTTTAATAGATTTAAATAAAATAAAATTAATAAAAAAAACTCATAATTAATTTCGATGTAATTTTTAGCTTTCTGGTGATCTCTCTTAAGTCTTTTAAATACATATATTTTTCAGTTAATAATTAAACACAAAATATCTATAGGTTATTCACCCTCTGAGCGTTTTGGTATTATTATGAATATATCGTTTAACGAAAGTTGCTCAAAATTTTATCAGTTATATTACACATATCTATTTATGTCATTCTGGAAAGCTTGTTTTTTTGAAAAAAGCGTTATACATATTTACTTTAATTTAGACAAAGTTTTTTTTTTTTTTTTTTACATTTCAAAGTCCTAAATTGTTACAATTACATTATGGAGTAGGTATGCATTTTATAACTGACTAAAAACTGGCAGCATAAGATTTAATGTTTAAAACTGGCAACTTCAATTTCTAAAGGGTCTAGTTTATTACGTTTACAAAATTCTACTATAAAGAATACAATTGCTATATTTAATTATTTCTAATATGATAATTTAATTTCTTGTTTATATTTTTAAATGACATTTTATTAATAAAATAAAAATATCATACCACATACATAAAAGAACAGCAACTCAATGTGAGTTTCTACTATAACAAATGCAATAGCTGCATATAATTTTTTCTAAAATGATAATTTAATTACTTATTTACATTTTTAAATGACGTTTTATTAATAAAATAAAAATTTAATACCACATACATAAAAGAACAGTAATTCAATGTTTTTTTTCCCTTCTATCATTCTTTGTTTTGATAACAAACAATTATTTTCTAAAATGGCAAATTCTTCTTTACCTATTTAGAAATCCCTTCCACTGTTTTCGCTTGTTTGGCGTTGACAATTATACAATTAAAAGAAACATAAACACTCATTCCCACACTTTAAAAGCTCCTGACACAAGCCACAACGTGTGATTTTCTTTATTTATTATATTCTGACACGCAACGTAATTCTTTTAATTAAATTTTAGCCTGGAACGGATGTTCGCAACTCAGACATGATGAAAAGAGAATGTTTGAAGTAAGATAAGAAGTAAGGTTTACTGATTCGTAAAAAAGAACGATTCTTATTGTGAAATGCGAAGCGTTTGTAAACTGGTACAGAGTCTATGAGATATATTATAGGTAAATCGTTTAATTGTAGCTTAAAAATTATTTCCATTTTAGATTAAAATATAATAATTTAATTTGTTGAATTTATCGAAAGTTACTATGGATGAAAAATTGTGAGTTTGTAAGGTATAAGAAAAAATTCAAAGAATCGTTGGACGAATTTAAAATAATCGGCTACTTTTATACTTATGAGCATCATTGCTGTTTTTAAAATAATAAAATTAGTTGCATACTTTATAAAATACATTGTGTTTTAATGTAAACTTTAATTTTTTTTATCCTAACTATAATTCATTTAAAAATATTTTTTTAAATATATACGCTATATTTTAAAATAAAAATAGAACATCATCGCGTTAAAAACCTTTTGAAAGAGTGCTGTGTTGATAATTGGAGTGTTGCGAGTTTGATCCTCGTCTTTAAAAGAGCAACGAGCTGGTAATGGGAGGGTTGCTAGTTTTAACCTCGTCTTGAAAAGGGCAATGAGCTCGAAATCGGAGAGTTACGAGTTTCAATCCCCGTCGTCCGTTAAGGCATTCCTCGTATAAAGGGACTGGTGTATGTTAAATGTGGGGAACAAGCATACGTATTTTCATTTGCAAACGTTGAGTTCGACGACTGAAACATTGAATTGGTTCATTCCCCTCCGAGACACTGGATTGGTTTGTTTCTCTCACAGACACTCGGTCCAATCAATCCAATGTTGGAATTCCTTGACGGAAGTTGATCGCTCGTCTAAGGATAAAAAAAGCGGGAACATTTCCCCCACTAAATCTGTCGTGGTCCAAATATACTCATGTTGTTCGTTGTATGGAAGGTTGGAATGTGGGGTGGCAGCTCAGGTATTGTCCTCATTATCTGTTAAGATTCAGTTGTTATTATATGTTTATCTGTTAAGATGCTCGTTATTATTAAGATTTGTTATCTTTTAAGATTATCTTTACTATTAACATGCAGTGTTCTCAGGTCGTTCCTTTGGAATTGGTTCCGAGCCGTCGCCAATAGCCCATTGCGTAGTGAGACGTTAATTCAACTAACCAAATATCTTTTTAAATATATGCATTCTTATTTTTATTTAAATCAGAGCGTCTTCACGTTACGTTAATTTTTTTAGTTTCTCCTAAGTATTGATATTTTTAACATTAATATTATACTGTAAAAAGTAACTTTATCACAAATTTAATTTTTACTTACTTCTTGACAAACAAAATGTCAAGCAAAATGTTTAAATGTCGAGTTTTAAAGAGGACACAAACAGTTTTCCTTATATCAAATTAATGGTCACTGTTTCACACGGCTCCTAGCTTGCTAAGGAAGGAGTCAAAAGCTTCGACTAATATAAAGGGTTCATTAAAACAACCGTGAATATATCGAAAATTTCTAACATCGTCGGGAGTGAACCGAAGATAAATTCAAATCGGATTACTCGATCACTGCAAACATTCCCCTTAGGTTAACAAAGCACCCAGATTCCCACTAAGAATGCTGACTTTGTCGAAGATTTATCGACTTAGAGCTTGGATATGGGCTTACCTATTGGATGCACACGTGCTTGCGTTCTCTACAGCTTAGGCTGTTTTTGATAAGCCTTAAAATATGCCGAAAATGTTTACTGTCGTAAATTAAGTGTTTTAATCTTCCTGACGAAGTTGTTTTAACCGCGAAATACCGTTTATTTTCTGCTGTCACATAAAATTTTTGGTATGCGAATATTACTAAAAATAGAAGTTGATCACTAACCTTCATCTAATTAAGCCTAGTAAATAGGATAACTTTATCGGATTTTAAGTTTAAACAAAGAAGTTTACTAAATTCAAATGTTGGGGTGGGGGCCCGTAGGCTAAACGCGAGTTCGTTATAAAAAATATATGAAAAATAACATCAGTAGTTGGGTGTGTGTTTGAAATAAGTAGAGACAACAAATGCTTTTTATTACATGTTTTATTATTATAAGATACAATATGCACAAAAGTGGGGACATACACTAAACCCGGCTACTTGCCGAGGAGCAGCTGTCGGGAATTTTACAAGTCGATGGAACTTGCATGTCTATAAAAGCTTACCATGTTGGATCGTGGTGTATAGTGCGGGGTCGCTTGTACTTTTGATTTACCTCGTGATCGTATCTGGTTATTTCCTTGAGATGTTGCAAGTCAGAATTGTCTATTGCCATGTTGTAATTGTGTGATATTGTCAATATTGTCCATTTTAAGATCCATGGGTAAAATTGTGTTCCTGACGTACCTTGTTGCATTAGCAATCCTTCTGAGGGCTTTGCTTTGAAAAGATTGAAGTTGTTGTCTGTAAGTTCTTCGGACTGCAGCCCAAGCCGGACAGGCATACAGTATAACTGGTCTGATCATTGTTTTGTAAAGAATTACTTTGTTCCTAAGTGTCATTTTAGAGTTTTTCCCAATTAGGGGATTTAGTCTTACACTTGCACCAGTCGCTTTTGCGATAGTCTGTTTAATGTGATGTCTGAAGAGTAGTCTACTGATTTTACACGAATTGGCGCCCAATTTCTTATATGCGAACAAGATTAAATTTAAGTCAATCGTGCTATTTTCACCGATCTAAATTTTTGAATGTAAACCCAAAAAGCCTGACAGGATGTTTATTCCAGCCTGATACACATGTAGCTATGTAGCTGATTTTAAAGACGATTAACGTCTAAATAAAACAGATTTTTGTAACAGCTGCTAGTTACGATATTTTTATAAAAACCGTATTTACACTTGAATACTTTTCTGTTTGGATAAAAGCTCTTTCCATCTATTATTAGAGCTTTATTAGAAAACTTATTTTATGCATTATGTGCATGATGTATTTTTTATACATTTTTTATTAGATTTAACGTGGTTTCCCCGTTAATTAGCGTTCAGCCAAGGCCCGATGTTATGGGCTGGAGCCGAAGCTCCAAATCATCTGCTCTTTAAAACTTGTTAAATAAAGAAAATATGCTAAAATCATATACAATGGTGTGACGAGTGGTCACAGCAGACGAGACAGGGAAATTCAATATATACAAGAATACAGCAATGGACCTTTAAACCGATTGAACTAAAATTTAAATGGTGAGTTAAAAATTAACGTTCCTTCTTTTTCGGGCAGTGCCCAAGGGCTTGTTTTTTCGATACTTTCTTTGAGAAGTTGATGTACTATTTCTTTCATTTCGGCTATTGTTCTTTTGTTCTTTATAAAGTCCCTAATACTTATTTGTTGAAATTCTTTGCCGAAATATTGTTTTCTCATTTTATTAAATGTGGTGCATTTATATATTAGACGTACTTTTTCTCGACAACTGCAAGCTGCTGATTTACTATAGAATCTGTTATGGTGAATTGAAATGGCTCCATGTCTAGTGAATGTTTGCACATGATGTATTATAAAAAAAAATTTAAGAGAAATTTAAATTTGATAAAAAACTTTTTAAGAGAACATACAAAACAATATGAGTTTTTTTTATCTCGTAAGTTGAATCGATTGCCAAATTCTCGAAAACAATCCCAAATATTTTGTGTTTATTTTGAACTTTTTATACACAAAATTCAATGTATATCATTCACTGGATTTTATTCAAAAAGTAAAAGTTATTGAAATTTTTATGCCGAGAAAAAAAAAAATTAATAAAATGTACTTACCATACTCTGACAAAATAACAAACACGAGATCTAATCAAATAATAAATGAGAAACTAAATGAAAAAAAATTTCATGTTTGCTATTTTATTCATTAACTTTCACAACACACAGACACACACTTAAGTTACTTAATTCTTTTACATTTTATTTTGTTTCTCTTTTCATAAAAATATCGAGTCTCTTATTTTAAGTGAAATTAGAAGTACAACCCCTCCCCTCCCTCACCAAAATCGAAAGCACCCTAAAAAAATTTAGCGTTTTTAAGTTAATCCAAAGTGTTTCAGAACACTGTGTCATTAGTATATGGCTTGGAGCTGAATGATCTGTTACGTAAAAAATTAAGTATGTTTGCTGGTTTCTACTAATTAGTCGAGTTAAAATTGTAAAAAAAGCGTAATATCCCAATAAAATAATCTATAGAGGGTACTTATAAATTAATTTGTTTGTGGAACTCTCCAATAAAGAAATTCAATAACCATAACTTGGTTTTATGCTTTCAAGTAGGAAACATATTTTTGAGATTGCAGGTCCTTTCGAGGTCCCTCTAGAAATCACTTCCAATTAAGAGCAAATAAATATTACATTTTTATTTGTTGGATTTTTACGGTATTAAGTATTTTTTGACGATTTTTTTTATACCTTTTTTATTAAATTATTGAGTTGGAAATTCAAAATTAATCTTTAATTGTTTAGATTTATGAAGTATTAAATTAATTTCCGATTTAGTTAAGCTGTTTATCTGCATTTCCTTGTGGATAGAAATGTGTTCCTTAAATATGTATATCCACGCCTAGAGGGTAGACTGTGAGTAAAGCTTGAAATATTAAAGTAAAACTACTTTGTTTGTAGTGAGTTGCATTATATGTGTTTAGAAAATACAGGATAATTCTATCTACAGGACAATTCTATAACTATTTTTTTAATTGCAAAATCATTGAGATCATACTTTGAATAGTATGTGTACACATTTTGTAATTGATCTGAATATCAGCAACAGCTGCAGCATGTTCAAAACAGACCAATTAAGCGCCCTGTATAAGCGAGTAGGGCAAAAATGTTTTATTATGCCAATGCATCTAAAAGTAATACAACTAAAGTGGATCCCAGTCCGTGGTCCGCGATAGAGTTATAAGTGGACCTTGGGGCCAAGGTTTAATTCCGCAGAAGTTTTACTTATGCAAAAACGAATATCGAATTATATTCCTTTTTAAACTAAAATAATGTAAATTGAATATTTATACATTGAGTATATATATGTATGTATGTATGTATGTATGTATGTGTGTGTGTGTTCCTTTCCTTTACAATTTAGATGTTTTTAGTTTAAAATCCTTCAAAATTCTGGTTGTATCCTCAATTTCTCCTCTTTCATGTGTTCGCTTTAATATATATGACCAGAAATGAGTTCGATATTGTTACCTTGATCGAAATATTACGTTAAAAACTATAGACTCTTTTTAACTGTTATATTTAGATACAATATAAGTACGTTTTTAATAAACGAAACATACAAAGTACCTAAATTTTATATAGTATTTTTTAAAAAAAATATTGTTTGTTGGGTAGTTGTTTGTGACTTGTCCTATTTTCGAAAGAGTGGTCCATGACCGTCTAAAGGTTAAAAACCACTGATCTAAATAATGACCATTCGTCCAACAATTTGCGACCATCCCGTATATATCGCATTCTGCAATCGAATTAAAAAAAAATTGTAGCAAATTTCTCTGTAAAGGTCATTCTTTATATAGCTTTAGTAAAAAAATATGTCTTCTAACAATATTTTTTAATCGAGATTCATCCTTTAATAGATAGTTGATGGAAAGTATTTAACTTATTCATTTAATTGTAAATTTCTTCTGTTAACAAGGCGGCGCTTTATTTCTTGGAGTGTTTTCGAGTAATTAAGAGTTTATTTCTTTTTATTGTATACAAATCTGCCACTGCTTTAAAAACCGCTGTCATACAATTTACTTTAATGTTGCTTTTTTCATTTGTCAATACTTTTTGTCAAAAAGACGGATGTTACAGGAAATTAGATTACTTAACTTTAACAGAAAAAATGGCATTAAACCACATTAAATAACAGACATAAAACTGAATAAATAGTTCCGAAGGATATTTTTTTCTGATATTGTTTTACTCTTCTTCAATGTTTCTAAAGGAAAGTTGAATTACTATAGATTCAACCATTTAATGAATCGTTATAATTTTTTGTTTGGAAAAAAAAGTATCTCAAAGTACAAACTAGTGAGTAAAACATAAACCTAACTAATGTAAAAGAGAATATTGCTTTTAATCTTATATTTAGTTAGTTATTTAATACACGTTTCTTCAAACAAACATCGAGTATTAATCATACAATATAAATTAGGAAAAAACTGTATAACATACTAATGTAAAACGCATACTAATGTTACATGCATAAATATTTGGCGGTGTCTTCTTTTTTTGTTTGAACTGGTGAAAGAAGGAATTATTGCTGTATATAATATAAACTACTATCATATTTTTAAAAATGAATGTTTAAATAAAAATTCATCCTTTCATGAATGTTTTATTAAGACATAAATCATATCCATTTAAAAATTCACGATTTATTTTCTTTGGGGGGGTTATATATCTTCATGGGATAGCCAATATGAATTTGACTACACTGTTAAAAATTATTACGACCTCGCACCAAAATTTGGCACCCATTTAGTTGCAACCAACATTTGGTGCTTAATTTCATCATTTACGGTGCTACCACGGATATCATTTAGTGGTTGCACCAAAACTCATAACTTTGCATTAAACTCAAAATATTCGAGCTATCTTAGTATTTTAGCAATAGTATTTTTTAGAAAAGCTGGCAACTCTCCGAACGCAAAATCACAACTTTTTTACTTTTCTTTGTCAAGTTCATCAATCGGACTCGAAATAAGAATCCTCTGCTTCATAGCTGAACGCCTTTATCCACTGGGCCACGGAGGCCCTTTTTCGTTGTTGTCTTTCTTGGATTGGATTCCCCGGCTTGTAGATGTAGCGACAATGAAAATTTCGGTTGCAGTTAAAGAGGTTGACTCAATTATCGGTGAAACCTCCGCTTTTTTTTCGATAAATAATTTTGGTTTAACCTATATTCCACCATAATATGGTGTAACTTGCTGCAGACCTCTGTTTTGTAGCAAGATTTGGTGAATCGTTGAACTGACATTTTTAACAGGGTATACATTCAGTTTCATAATATTTTGTCTGCAAAACAGATTGATAATTTCCTAAATTTTTTAAAATACAAATACAACGTTAAAATACGCAATAAAAATCCATCAAATCTGGACATTACTTGGGAACATGGTCATATATTTAATTTTTCTAACCCACATTTAATTTGCAAACCCAAATCTCCAGTTGAACTTGACTTCCTGGAGGCGTTTCATATTTTTAGCAATATTGATTCGATTGTCAACGAAACATTTGCAGTCCCAGTATTTCCCGCTTGTTGGCACACAATAGTTAACTCCAACCGATTGAAATAGTCTGTTTGTTTGTTTTTTTCTTTGGCAACACTTTACATTTTTGGGTTTATTTATATTTTATTGCACAGTCCCTTTCATTCTCTGCTGATGAAGGGAGACGTATCTCCCGAAACATGTCCAGATTTGATGGATTTTTATTGCGTATTTTAACGTTGTATTTGTATTTTAAAATTCTATAACGCAATGTTCTATAAGACGAGTTTTTATCTAATTTCCTACATTGTTAAAAATTATTACGATCTTGCACCAAACTTTATTACCCATTTAGCTGAAACCAACGTTTGGTGCTTAGTTTCGCCATTTTACGGTGCTACCACATATGGTTTAATGGTGAAATGTTGCACTAAAACTCATAACGTTGCATAAAACTCAAAATTCTAGTATACTTGGTATTTCATTAGTAGTATTTTTCTAGCGAAGCAGGCAACCGTCCGATCGCAATGTAACAACTCTTCACCGATCGGGCTCGAACTAGGAATACTCTGATTCATAGATAAACAGCTTTATCCACTGGGCCACGGAGGCCCTTGTTCGTCGTTGCTTTTCTTGGAGGCGATTCTCGGTTTGTTGATGTAGCGACAGCGAAAATTTCCGTTGCAGTCAAATAGGTTGAACTAATTATCGTTGAAACCTCCGCTTTTTACCGATACATGATTTATGGTTCAACCTAGATTCCACAATAATGTGGTATAGACTTCTGTTTTGCACCAAGATATGGTACATCGTGGAACTGAAATTTATAACAATGTATTTGCTAGTTTTTGTTCTCATCCAGTGGACGTTTAAGAGCTCAAGAGGGTAAGTAGAATTGTAAAGCCAATTTACTTTTTATTATCGTTTAAGGGAATATAAATTTCAGAAAATACCTTAAAGAAAAAATGTAATTGAATATAATTTTATAAGAATGGTTTCATTTCCGGACACTACAAGCAACCCCTATAAATATAATCTTTCTCCCTCTCTCTTTCTCCTTGCTGTTCTTTTCTTATGGTTTGAATTTTAAATTAATAATTAAACAAAAATTCACAAAATTTAAAATAGGATGGTCCAAAAGTTCGTGACATATTTTAAAATTTATTTAATATAAAATTAAGAATGTAGAGTTAAAAAATGTCGTTTGGATTAAAATGCATCTCCTAATACAAATAAAATAAAAAAATCAAAATTTCGCCATAGATGTACCGTTAAAAAAAGCATAAAAATTCAAGAAAATCGCACAAATATCAACAAGTTATTTTATTTTAATAAGGTAGTTCCAAAATGTTGCCATATCTATCATCACTATTTTTGTCATGTTTAGTTTATACATGCGTTTCTCATATTTTTTAGATTAATTTTGAAGCTGCCGTTCAGAATTGATTCCTGTTAGTGAAAAGGCTGCTTGCTTAAGTTTTAAATTATATATACTACTACAGTTTCAAATAGTTTAAAATAAATGCTCTGTAATTGATATAAAATATATTCGAAACTGATATTTCAATATTTTTTACTCGGAGGAAGTAGGTGTTTTGTGATTCACACAGACACGTTTTCTTATTATTATTGAAATTGATGTATCTTAGTTGAAATTGGTAATATTTTTTTTTAAAACGCTGATAGAAATTAAAAAACCCAAATACTCTTGAATTATTACATTAATATTCTAAAATAATACTAATTTTCTTTAAAAAAAATGTTCCAGGAACGGGCTCATGTAGTGCGAAATAGATTGTAATTTTAGGAAAATACATGACATTTTTATTAATTTGTCTATAATATTGTAACTAATAACGATACTTTAATGGTGTTGTTATCACTGTTGACCGCATGAACGCCTCTACAAAAAGGGTAAAAGTGCAGGGAGTCTGCAAAAATGAGCCCCGAAACAGCGTTGGCACGGTTGCATCTATTTCCCGATCATCTGACGCTCGCAAACGTCGTTTTAGAAACGATACACAACGTAGAAAGTGTGCAGCGGTTTGTTCGGAATCCAAAAGGTGCCACTCGCTTTAGTTTGACTTTATACGCCTTAAAAAAAGCGGCTGTCTCGATAAATACTGTTTACCTAACTATTTTTTAAATTATTTAGTTTTTCATTAATATATAACCTTTATGTGTGAAATTAAAAGCTTTTTTTTTCTCTTAATTTAAATTGGATATATTGGTATTGACTTTAGTTTAAATATTTTGTAAGAATTTTTTTTTAATTCCTAGCTGATAAGTTTCTTCATTTTTATTAAACAAGTAATTTTAAATGCATAACTGAAACGTTGATTAATTTTCATTCTTTTGTAATGAAGCTTATTATATTAAAATCGCTTCACAATATTTTTTTAATATATAAAAGATTAAATATCCTTCTTCTAAAGGTGCAACAATTATATTATTTAAAGGCATTATGTAAATATGTGTTTCAAGAAAAACTTCTGTACTTAAGAGGGTAACTTACATATTAAAGTTCCTATAGTATTTTCTCTCTCTAAATCTTCCAATAAAACATTGTAATTTTTTTTAAAAATTAAATAATTTTATTTCAATAACTGGAGCAACATTTAAATACAACTTAGGCAAAATTACCTATTATTTGGTTATTGTAATTTTTCCTTTGAATAATCCCCATTTCGAAATGGGAATATTTGAACGAAATTTAATTGGATTTTCATCACAAAACGTTCAATAGTATTGGAGCATAATAATCACTGTCTGAAACAGGAAATTTGCAGTGTCTCATTATTTTCCGAGGTAAATATTAAATTTCACAGTTGAAGGAAGAATTTGCCAATTAACTAGCAGAAAATATCTAATTAAGTCTTTGACATGATTCTCGTAATATTCCATGCCGTTTTCGGTGAGTGCCTAGATTTATGAAAAGAAATTGAAAGACAGTTTAACAAATTGAAATAGTGATACTATGCTTGCAATTATTATTAAAGTTTATATGTCGAAGTACTGCATCATTATTATTTGATGTCTAATGAAACTACCATATTAATATTTCCTTCAATGCCATTAATTGTGTTCTTTTTAATCAGTATATTTATTCGATGAGTATTGATGTTTCAGGTTCTTGTTTTGTATTTTATTCGTCTTATTGTTTTTAAAAAAGTATGTTATTTTTACTTGATGGTAGAGCGCAAAACGGTCTGGATCATGTTTTGGGAATGGAGAATTTTTATATTTATTTTTCTGATATTAGAGTATGAAAGAAGAGTCTTGATAATCACTAAGGTATGGATACGAAAATATCGTAATTGAACTATAATATAGTTTTTTCATATGAATATACATTATTCTTAAAAAAATTTACTAAATATGTTTATTTTGCATTAATTAATTTAGAAGAAAATTATATTAGGCTGCATATTTTTTTATGACACAAAGTCAATTCTTTATTAATTTAGATAATGTTTTATTAAGGTTAAAAATTAAAAAAATATTTCATTTATATTTGTGGTAAATGAAAAATAAATGTCTGTGTGTATATTTATGAAAAAAAGGATTAAAAAAGATTTGATTCAACGGATGAAAATATTTAAGAGGGAGATATTTAGAGTTTGGATTTTAATGCGTGTGATAGAACGCAGAGGTCATGGGTTAAAATTAAACAAACCAAACCCTTAGTTAGAATGGAGAAATCACAATCGTTATAATAGGGTAATTAAAAAATGTAAAAGCTGGCTAGTTAATACCGTTAATTCTGCAGAAGTAAATGATTTTTAAAAAAGTGGATCTTCATTAGGAAATAGTTAAAGATATATTTGTCAAAATATCAATATTTTTTTTTTATCGTTTCTCACTTGCTTTGAATAGAAATAGTCAGTTTCTAAAGAATATGCCAGAAAGATCTCTGTCTTGTTTTCTAAGGATATCATAATATTAAAATTTTTAGAAATTATAAAATCCAAATTTTTGTTTTGGAAGGATTTAATCTCATTTAAATGCAAAATCTTTTAATTCTTTTTTGCAATGTTGAATTCGCTAAGGGAGCTATCGAAATAGTTGTGGAAATATCTCTTAAGATTTTGCAATTAAATGGGAAACGATTTAATCTAATTTAAATTGAAAGCCTTTTAATTTTTTTGCGAAGTTAAATTTTCTGAGGGAGTGATCGAAATATAGTTATGGAAACCTTGAAGTTGTAAAGGATTTAATCCCATTTAAATGAAAAATATTTTAATTCTTTTGCAATGTTGAATTCTCTGAGGTAGCTATAGTTATGGAAATATCTCGTAAGATTTTGCATTTAAATGGTAAAGGATTTAATCTCATTTAAATTCAAAGCCTTTTAATACTTTTGCGGTTAAATTCTCTAAGGGAGAGATCAAAATAGTTATGGAAATATCGATGTTGTAAAGGAGGTTTAATGCCGTTTAAATGCAAAATCTTTTAATTCTTTTTCAAAGTTAAATTCCATGATGGACGATGAAATATATAAGTTATAAAATTTATTTCGTTATAAGAGAGAATATTTTATATTTAAGCAATTTTTTAAAACGTTTAAAATATTTTAATAGAAGATGACTTTCAAAAATTTCTCAAATGATTCAAATTTGAAAAATGTTTCGACACAGAGTATCTTTGTGAATTAAAAATGCGTATTTATGCGTAGCCAGGAAAACATAATATCTACGAATGAATATGTACACTGCTATCTCTAAAAAGTTAAGAGATCCCCCTATAAAAAAAATCAAGAAACGAACAACAGTTACAAAAACACCAAGACAACATTTTATTACACAATTAAAACGGTTACATTACAGCACATCAACAAATTACAATTATAGAAACTTCACACACTGAAACACAAGGTAGATGACCATAACCAATGTCGTCCTTTGCCAGTGGCGTACAGTCAAAGCACTGTTCTTCAGTTCCAACACTTTCTCATGAGGTTTACTGATGAGTAGTTCTTCACTTACGGATGTGATAACGTCAGCAATTGAAGCGGAACACGTGACTCTGATTACGTCACCTGGGAGGTGGGGTGACGTCAGGGGAAGATGTAGGAAGGTGGAAGATGACTCTAATTGGTCGGAGTGGCGGATGATCTCCATGACGTCACCGGAATCCATCTGTAGAAAATATAAATTGTATTTTGTAACTCTTTGGGGTGTTAGATGGGCAAGAACTGTTGCGTATTTTTTTTATGCATGGTGAGAAACCTATTAATCCATTTTGAATATTTGATATTACTCATAATATACAGTGTAATTTAATATTTTACCCATATTAGAAAGTAATGGAAAATTCGTACATAAGTGAAAAACAAATTTGTTCAGGTTATTAGTAAGTTATTTCAAATGTTTTGTTGTTTGTAAAACTTTTTTTTCCCCTTTAAAGTCGTGTATCTCAAAGAGTTAGATAAAAATCTTAAATTTCAGTATTTCCAAACTTTCTAAGTGATAAAGAAATGCGTACTAAATTAAAGTTTTGGCATGAAATTAATGTTGTACAGAAAAGATAACAGAAAAGGTGGGAGATGATTGTAATTGGTCGCAGTGGCGGGTGATCTCTATGACATCACCGAAATTCACTGTTGAAAATATAAAATGTATTTTTTAACTCTTTGGGGGTGTTAGATGGTCAAGACGACGAAATTGAATGCTCGAAAAAAATATGTTATCATTGCTTGTTGTCAGTTGTCATTTTTGAATTCTTTTCATTTTGTTAAAAAACAAAATTTTGAAAAAAATAATTACAAATATATTTAATATTTTTCTAGATTTGCGGTATAATGAAAAATGTCTACGTCTTTTGCAATTAAAATGGTTCAAATATTTTAAAAATACTTTTAATTGTAGCGTGCGCAAGTTAATACACTTTTTTGAAAATTCTGTACTTATTAAAAAATTAATTATAATATGTTTTTCAATGTTATAAACATATTTACAATCAGCTAGGTAATGTTACGTTATATCTTATGCAAAAGACATTATTTAAATTGATTGATAATATAAGTTTCAATTAATTTTTGAAAACATTTATGTTTCTTGGGGAGAAAACAACATTCTTAGTAACTTTGCTGAAATTTGCTCCGATTTGGTTTAAAATGTTACGTTAACATTTAATAAGATTTTCTTGGTATTGGAAACGTAAAATTAGAATAAAAATGTTAAAAGAAAAAAAAATTGGAAAAAGTAATTTTTTCTATAATAGTTACTTAATAAATTCGTAGCGAATTCGCCATATATCCACTTCAAACATGGAGGAAGATTTTTTTATCTCCAGGTCTTCAAAATCCATTTAAAAATATTTAAATCTTAAGTTAGAGTCAAATCAATATTGTAACTTTTGAGAAAGTCTTCTGCATTTTCAATTGAAAGTTGAGGGGCGGATGAGTTGTTGAATTGTATTTAAAAAAGTTGAGTTGTATTTAAAAAAGTTGAATTGTATTTAAAAAAGTTGAATTGTATTTAAAAAAGTTTAATTGTATTTAATATAGAATTGTATTTAATTTAGATAAAAGTGAACTATATTTTATAAAAATGAAAGTTGAATTGTATTTAATTTCGAAATATGAAACTTTATAGTCTTAAATACGTGGTAGTAGTACATATAATTTAAATTGCGAGGATATTTAAATAAAACAAGCAAGTAAAGCAAGCATTTAGGCGATTTTAATTAAAAAAAATTATTTAAAAATTGTTTAATTTTTTTAATGTTTAATACTGTTTGCTAAACGCAAGCTGAATTACGTTTTCTTAAACAAGCATTTTTTAAACTTTCGAAATCTATACGTGATCTTTGGCACTAATCACCCTCCGAAATGGAGGGAAGTTCAATTCATAGTTTAATTCATAGAGCATCAATTGTTATTATACACTCTCAATCCATTCAAAATATGCTGAAAATATTATGCTAAATTATTTGAAATATAATTATTTTGCTTAAAAAAATTCTATACAATATCTAAATAACATTGCAATACTTATACATCACTTTAATAAGAATATTTAATTTTTTGTTAACATTAGTTATAATTTTTAACAATTTTTTTTAATATTAATTAATTGGAAGGGAAAAAGCAAGACATCAAATATTATTAACAACCATTTATACTTCTAGAATAAAATAAAATATTTTCACATTAACTGAAAGAGGAGTATAAAAAATGAAAGTTCTTAGAGTTTTAGTTTTTTCATCGCTTTTGAAGTATCGTATTAATTAAAAAAAAATATTTTTATCACAATGTCAAGAATCAATTAATCGTATCAGTTTTCAACGTTCGCATTCTTTTGAATTCATCAGAAGCTGCAGGGTGTTTTTACTAGCTAATATTTTATTTTGATGAAGCAAAGAAAATACTTTTTGCACTTACATGAGCTAATTCTTGGGAGTTCTAATTAGTGTCAATAATTTTAGAAGAATTATATCTTATATTTTTTAATTGTGCTCAGTAATTTTTTTCAAACACATTTAGTTCTAGTAGAAAGTGATTAACAGATAAAAATTAAAATTCCGCTTCTTATATTAAATGAAATAGTGACCGAATTAACATATCATTAAACTAACTTATTAATGGCAAGTTAACATAAAAATAATGTAATGGATTGGGCATAGATAAATTTTAAAAAAATGGGTGACTTGGCCGTCAAGTGGTATAAATCCAAAAACAGAGTTTCGAGATAAAAAAGGGTTTCGAGTTTGATAATAGCTTTGGCTATAAAGTTAAATCATTATATTCAACTCTTTTGGATAACCTATTGAACTTGGAGTCGTTAAATATAGATCTATCTGCCTAATAATAGAAAACGGCGTTAGTTAATTTTCAAATTTTTGTGACTTAGACCAAGCCTGACTGACCAAGCCGCCCATATAGAAAAGATGTTCATTTTTAATTATTTTTTTTATACTCGGATATTTGAAGTTCCTTGTCATTGTATAACATTCTTTTTAAATTTAGTTTTGTGTTTATTAATCAGTACTGACTTCAAGATTTTTGACTACTTTTGCATGAGAAGTTGTATATTATAACTGACTTATTACCCCAATTAAGAGCCATACAAACCTGTTGATTTTAAACCTGTGCATTGTAACGTTTATTAAAAAAATCGATTTTAAACCTGTACATTGTAACGTTTATTAAAAAATCGATTTTAAACTTGTTCATTGTAACGTTTATTAAAAAAAATCGATTTTAAATCTGTACATTGTAGGGTTTTTAAAAAAAATCGATTTTAAACCTGTATATTGTAACGTTAATTAAAAACATCGATTTTTAACCTGTACATTGTAACGTTTATTAAAAAAAATTCTTATTTTTGTAAAACTTTTCCTAATTGATTTTGCTTTTCTTTTAAAAATAGTTTATTTCATACATATTTATTTGTGAATATCATACATATTGCGTCGAAGTGCGTGCTTACCTGCACATCGTTGACGTACCAGCTGAGGTTGGCTGCCGGTCTCGACTTGGCCGATGAGCACCGGACCGTGAGGTTGTCCCCTGACTCTGTGACCTCCCCGTAGATGCGAGGGGAAGACTCCGGAGGAACTGCAACGAAATACTTGGCTTAGATACAGAACTGTTTGGCAAAACACAGGAAAGACTCGCGAACACTTCGCCGTTTTATTAACCATGGTCAGATGGCGAAGACAAAACCTGATTTGGTACTCCACTTTTCAAACCTCTACACCATGATCACCACGCCAACATTTTGACAACGACAGATTTAACTAGCCTCCTTTGCACGGCGAATGTTACGACGAAGCACGAAGGTCGAAACTTGCAACCTTATTATTACAAGCGCATCGCTCTTTTTAAAACGAGGATAAAACTCGCAATCTTCCAATTATCAACTCAGCACTCTTCTGACCTGCCTGTTACGTAGATGTTATTTGTATCACGACAGATTTAACGTGCACCACCCGCAAATACACGGGCGATGTGTGGTCGATTACGAACTTTTTATTAAGAGGCATTTTAGAATCACGACCCATTAAGTGGTGTGGATTTAGCTTTGCTTTTAAAGTGTTAAACGTGGTTCTCCCAGTTAAGTTTATTGTTAATTTGCTTCTAGTTTAACTGATGGCGCCTTTCAAATTGTAAAACCGCCAGGCAAATTACGCGAATCCCAGTTTGTGTATGTTAATTGTGTCCCTAATGCTCTAGATTTGAAAATTGTTTCGACTTAGACTATTTTTATGAAGTCAAAAAGTTTATGTATTGCTGGTAAAACAGGTGGTACAACGATTGTATGCATACGTTGTTTATTTAATAAATCTGAATTTGTTTTAAAAAGGCAGATTTAAATATTATAATCGAATATATATTGTAAAAGAGTGGGCATTTAGGAAAAATAGGCTGCAAAAAGAAAAATGCAAACCACTGGAATACAAACCGCTAGTGTTATAACGGGACCAGATGCAGTGAACATGTGTACGATCCGTGACCTATCATGTTAAATGCAGACACATAAAAGTAACTAGTTCACAAAATGAGGTTTTGTTATATGTGATGAAGATTGTTTACCGTAGACGACCACATGCCTGTGCTCTTGCACACATCCGAAGTAGGGTTCGTCCGCTGAAACTTGGCAGGTGTATTGCCCTTCGCTCTGAAGGGTGAGATTGCGCAGGTGCACTCGATTGGAAGTAGACCTGGACACCTACAAGAAACGAAAAAGCACCGTGTTAACACACTAAGTAAAGTTGTGGTGGTCGTTTCATATACCCGATACTCCCACTTGTTCTCGATTAATTACTTTAGCACAATCGGTAGAGTATCGGCGTAGCATGCACGTCGTCATGGGTCCGATCCAGAGTGACAACCAAAAAACACTGTGATACAAAGCGGCCAAAACATTCTGACCTCAGAACCGGTCCATATCCCATACGCTAAAGTAAACGACGAATAGTGCATTCAGAGATATTTTGAGAGGACCCTTCATTAAATTTGCCGCAATTCGCTACACTGTGGCCCTTTGGTTGTTTTTTACAAACCTGGGCACTCTTCTTTCCGCGCCAGAATTCAGTAGCCTTTGACGACTGCAAGTTGCATGTTTAGACCCAGTTTCTGGGTTAATAGTCCAGTCTTTAAACACACTACAGCTGGTTTTGAACATTTCACTAACGCAGTGTTTCTGCTGATGCTCACTCCATTACTCCTAGCACCTACAATCAACGCACGTTCATATTCCGACAAATCGCGTTTCGTACTACACCTGTTTGAACAAAACGCTTCTACTAACTTTGTAGGCCAGCATTTTTCTTTTTTTTATATATGTCTCAATCTATGGAGGAAACAGTGTGACGTCCTAATTCATTTATTTAAAAACGTCAGATGGTCATAATAGTTTGGCCACTCAGTGTATTATGTAATAAAATTAATATTTAAAAATATTGTTATTTTAAACTTCTTTGGAAATAAATAAAATTTCTTCATAAAAATTTATAAAATCAATTAGATTTTTAAAGTAATGTTTGACAGCAAAAGATTCTTCAACAAAAATATGCTGCATAATATTATTTGCATTGATATCTTGTAACTTAATACTGTGCGATAAAGTTGTGTAAAACATAGTTACTCAATAAGTTTTGTTGAATATTTAAAAGCAAAAAAAAAAAAAAAAACGCGCCTTAATTCCCAGACGGACAAAGATAATATTTTCAAAACTGTAAGGAAATTAAATTTATTTTACCAACACATTTTTTCAGTAAAATTTTATTTATTATAAAAAGATAGATTATAAATATACACCAATTTTTAACATTTGAAAAATGTGTCAAAAATATAGAGTATTTACATGAAATTAAAATGAATGTGCGTTGCAGTAAAAACTGGATTTCCACGGACGACTATAGTTGTCTTGAAAAATACGATAGTAAAATTAAAAAATATGGTTTACAGCAATGTTGCAAAGTATTGTTGTGTTTAAATTTTTAATTGCTAATTGCTGCACAATTTAAAAATATATTTAACTAAAAATTTATAATTTTTTTTTCCTACTCTTGGTGGGTGTGATAAGTTTATCTAGTAATTTAACGCAATATATTTTAATGAAAACCAAAATAGTAACATAATTAGGGAAACAGCTTTATAAAAATATAATAACGCATATTTAATTTTTTTTACTCTTTTAATGTTGTAATAAAGTTTTAAAATGTTGTTAGAGTCTGAGCCCGATTAATAAATTAAAGCAATGGACGACCTCCATTAAATGGACCTCCATTACTCTCCTTCCCCCCATTACTCTCTTTAAAAAGTACATATTTAGTTAATTTTACTTCGAGTTATTTATAGCTCAGTTGTTATTAGTTATTTATTAGAACTGAAATATTCGCGTGCAGTGCCGCGGATTGCAGATAATACACAATATAAATTTAAATATACAAAAGTGAAAGTCTTCACTCACTCATCACTAATACTCATATTTGAGATGACATTCAGCAGAAATATTTGTATTCTTTAAACAGAAATATCAAGCTATTTATATTTCGATTGTATGATTTTAAGGTGTAGTATACCTGTTAACGATGCAAATAATATTAAAACTCGTAGTCAATATATATATATATATATATATATATATATATATATATATATATATATATATATATATATATATATATATATATATATATATATATATATATATATATATATATATATATATATATATATATATATATATATATATATATCAGCGTAACGACTTCTGCAATATAAGAATAGTTAAGTCATAATTCAAAGTTGCATATGTTTGTTTAAATTTTTTTTCAGATACAAGGTTAAGTAGAAATATCATCATTAATGAAAACTTAATTAGGAAAGCAAAAGTATAAGATACGATTTTTGCAAAAAGTAACTTGGATTTTTTTTGTTTGGGATTTTTTTGCCGAATATTATTATTATCTAATTAAATATAATGGATTATATTTAATTAGATAGATTATTTTTAAAACTCAAGTGAAACCGTTCGATTGAAAAAAAAACAAGATGTTTTAGACTGCCTTTTACAATTTTGTTTTTAGTAGCTAGAATCACTCTGAAATCGATTTTTCACCAGCACCATGATGTTTGAATAACAAATTTTAAACTTCTTTTGAAAAAGGCAAACATTTTTTTCCCTTTAAGTTTAAAAGGAAGCATTTCTCCTAAAGGGGATGCATAGATAACTAGTCGATGGGTACTTGAAAAAATCTGTTTTTTTGTCACTGAATACTCTTTGAGGATTACAAAGTACTTTACGTCTTACTTATATAGCATCTTGAAATAGTCATGTACAGTATCTAATTGATTATTCATAGTTAAATTTGGTAGCAACATAAAAAACAGATATATCAGAACTTTGAATAAAATTTATTAAACTGATTAAAGACAGATACAATTGCCTTGAAGACAAAATAACGTTTTAATCCACTATGAAACTCACAGCTATTGGAATAAAGAGCATTTTTCACACTAGAAAACAATTCTTTTATTCAACATAAACATTACTTACAAATAAGGTTAATTAGTTTTTTTAAAATATGAATGTTGTATTTTATTTAAATTTTTGTTATTATACCATAAAAAAATAATAGAATCTATCACAAAAAAAATTCCGCATTCTTTTAACCGAATTAAGCTTTCTAGAGTAATATTTTAATCAACATTTATTCTACTAATTCATTTTAAATAGTTAAAAATCCAAACTAGTAACGCACTACATTTTTTTTGTTTATTATCAAGTATGCGAATATTATTTTTTTCTTAGTGTTTCGAAGATTCTGAGATATTTTTTAAGAAAAAAACTTTATTTCAAGTATATTGAGATTTGAAATATAATTTTAGTGACATATAATTTTAGTGAAATATAATTTTAGTGAAATATAATTTTCCCATGAGTAAACTATTTATCTTTTAAAATAAATTTCAGATTATATTTCAAAAGATTTGTAACGTTTCAAGATGTAAACTTTATATAACTATATCTCATATATGTAAAATTCCTTTAGAAGTGAGTATAGTATACATATATAAGAGTTATATATATAATATATATATATATATATATATATATATATATATATATATATATATATATATATATATATATATATAATAATCCGAAAATGTTTCAAAGAAATGTATTCATGCAAAGTAAATATTATACAGAAAATCCTTTTCATAGCCTCCGGAAAAACACATCCAATTCTGCGGTATTCAAAAAGTATGGAACTTCCTCTTCAGAGGAAAAGAAAATGGCAGTCTAATAAAAAATAAAAGATCAAGAAGTCTCGCATTCTTCAGCATATCTGCCAGCTGTAACGGAGCCCTGAGCTCATTCGTAACGGGTCCCGGTTATGTAAAGAAATCGGCAGTTTTGGAAAGGCATAAGGACCCGTTCGCTCAGAAGGAAAAACCATGGCATCAGTCGATCTGATTCCGATGAAAGTGAGAAATCGTCCGAACGATACGCTGTAATCGATTCGATACAGAAGTGGTTGCCACCGTATATTTGAAATGAAAGAAAAATAAATAACATATTCGAATGAAATATGAGAAGAAGGCGCTGGAACATGAACCGTAAATGGAAATCATCGAAATAAAATGTTTTTCGTGCATGTTTTTGTGTTTAGTAAGAAGTATCAGTTCTTTTAAAAGAAGCGAGAATGGCATTGAAAATTGAATTATTTACAAGATACGCGAATAGAACGTGCTATGATTGAATATTTATGAGTTCTTTACAGTATTCTGCGGTGATACCGTGTTGGTAGTTTTAAGAAAAGCATTTCCCATTTTTAGTTAAAAAAAAATCGAGAAGAAAAAGAAGATAGGCTTATCATAAATATAAAAAATGAAAAAAAAAGTTCAACAATTTAAATTTTCTTTTATTCTCCATCAAAACCTTTTGCTATAATAGTGTCTAACTTGAGCCTATTCCACAGCCACAGTCTTAAACTCCTATTGTGAGCAGTTATCTTTAAAACTACTTACTCGATTCATTGTCGAAGGTAAAAGAATTGGTCGAAAAGCAGGAGTTTATTTTTTTTAAAAAATTAATGTTATTATATAATCCAAACAAATATACAGAATTCTCTTAATCAAAAATTTGTAGATGCATCTTTTTAAAACGACAACCTCTATTAAACTATAATCATGTGTAAAATTTAACTGAATATTTAAAAAATATTTTGCTAGATGAAACTGAATTCTTTATTTAAAAAGATGTGCATTAAAAACATGTTCAAAGTTTAGTTCAATTTGTTAACGAAAAAAATGGTCGAAAATTTTAAATATATTATTTTTATAAAGTTCATTATTCATATAAAAAATTAATATATTTATTTAAAAGTCCAAAACATGACCAGCACTTCGTTTTGTTATAAAGCTGGTTATTTATCTTTTATGCGCAATTTAAACTTTAATAAAAGCATCTTGAATTGTGACTCCAAAGTTAATCCGATTAAATTGGACCTTCTCGAAAATAACTTAAACATGCGCATAAATATCCGAAATTTTTGTTATTTTTCTTCCGACAAAAATAATGACTTTGCAATGTACTGCAGTTTTCAAATACGCATGGTTTACAATTATGCATAGTTGAAGTAGTTAATCCTATTTATTGTACAATTTCACCCTTTAATTTGGTTTTCTTTAGAAAATAAAAATGGCTTTCTTATCTTATATATAAAGCAGAAATCTCCAAAATCTGTCCGGATGTGTGTTTGTTGGTTTGTTTGTTGGTTTGTCAGTATATTATAGGTTCCGTAACTACACAACGCAGAGCTTTGAAATTCACAGAATAGTTAGTTCAAAAAATAAGAATTTTAACGCGACTATTTTCAAGTCTCTACGATGTTCCATTCGAATGTTATGACATTTTTTAGCGTACGTCATCAAAGTTTCACGAAGTGGCAACAGTAAAATCAGTTAAAATCAACGGAGAAAAGCGAAAATATAATATAACAAAATTATAAACCAATTAGAATTCCGATATTTACACGGAATACTCCATAACTACAAAACGTAGCTTTATAAAATTTACAGAGTGCTTTACTTGAAAAATTAGAAATTTTTTGTGATAATTTTTAAGTTTGTACGATGTCCCATTCGTATGTTATAACTATTTTAATGTATTCCATTGACTTAACATGGATGAACATATCGTATGCAATTTAAAATAATTTTTTTCGTTATTGGCACTATAAAAATACGTCATAGGTTTTGTTTGATTTAATAATTATTGAAAAACATCTGCACATTGGGCTTTTTGCTACAATACGGAACCATTCAAAAATTAAAACAACCAGAATTTTATCTTAGGGAAATGGTTTAGAATTGTATTAAAATGTTATAATTGTTTTATCTCTTTTGTTTTATACAGGATTATTGTAAGTATATTTAATTATCTTAGATCGAACTTTAGAACAATTCATCCAAAATGCGAGTAATTTGTGTATGAACGTCCGTTTTATTTATTTGAAAAATATTTTATGCAAGTATTTTTTTTTAAATGTACGAAGCTTGGTTTCATTGTGAATTTTCAACTCTATTAGACTTTTTAATGTTATTAAAGAATAAAATTTCACAGATACCAACTGATAATTTAGAAAATATTTTATTTAATGTGCCAATGAATATTTCCTTTTAAAACATTGAATGGCGATCATTAAATATTAAATGTAAAATTATTGAAAGTACATGGTGAGATTATAATATGCTGCACCGTTTGCTAAACTATCGCCAAGTTATAACAGTGTATTCTTTGGATGAAGTGCGCCTTGGCTGTAATTTGCTGTGGAAACTTACTAAATATTTGTATGACAGGTATTTTTCGATGCGAATTCTATAATAACAGTATCACAAAATCAAAATTTTAGGAAAAATTGTTTAACAAAATGAGTAAATACCGAATTTTTAATAAATTGATCCGTAAATAAAAAAATGAACTTAAAATTAAAATAGGTGGTTATTCTTCTGTAATAATATTATTCAAGGGAATTCTTTAAAACATGGGCAGGGCGTAGTAAAAGAAAGTTGTGTAGTATTTCAAAACATACTATTTTTGGTTGAGTATTTATGCTGGGCTGTTAATTTTATTCTTACTTTGATAAAGAATTTGAAGCAGTTTATTTGCAAAAAACGTTTAGGTTTATACTGGCTGCAATTTACATTCTTATGTTCTGCATTATTGAGGACAAAAATGCAAACTATTAATTAGATACACAAGTTGTTGGTCGAAGATATTACAAAGATGTAGCCTAAACGATACATTGGAACGGGCATTTGGAAATAATCAAATCAAAATTGCAATACTGGGAACAGGGAAATTCGGAATGTTTGAAAGTTAAATCATTTAAGTTCTTTATCAAATTTATTAATTTGGTCAGCTTTAAAAAATTATGTTATCTGTTTCTGCTGCTTTTTTCACTTCCATGCTGCTTCAGAACATTTCAATATCGAAATTGATTCAGAAGTTTAATTAAAATTCACGCTTGAAGTTATTCCTTTAAAACTGCAATTTAATAAAACTCTCCTTGATGAAATTATTTTTAAAAATAATATAAAAATGAAGATCATAGCGCTTAGTTTATTATTTAATTTAATATTTTTTTCCTTGGATAAAAAAAATCATAGGTTTGTGTAAATAATTATTCATATAAAATACCTGTTATAATGCACATTATCTTTCAATAATGATGACAACAGTAATTAAAATTTTATCGATTAAAGTAAGCACTGTAAACTAAAATATAATTATAGTCATTTCACAAATAAATTGCGGCATCCGTGTTAAAAAAAATCGGTTATGTACAGACCGCGCTGTATTGGGCCCCTACTCGGTACAAGGTTGAGAGGGGGAGAGAATAAATGGCCTACAATGATTGAAACGGCCTTCTTTCCTTTACACGATGGTATGTCATTTATCCATATAGGCTAATTCCACGTTGAATTAATGATAGCTGTACACTTATTTTCACCTGGTACAAACGCAAAAAGGGGAGGCTTAAAAATCGGCATGTACGAAACGTCTGACTTTCGTCTACACAATAGTATATTATTTTATACCCATCAACTTATTCCACTTGGAGTTAAGGATTTTAAAAACGTCGTTTTTTATTATGGTATTTAATGTAACTATGTATACCTATACCGAAAAGAAATTCATATTAATTTCTAAAAATATTTTTGTGCAGGAATGTTTAATTTTTAAAATTCCATACCTTATGAGAGATAAACTATAAATTATTCGATTTTTATCGGTGTTTTAGCAACCAAGTAGTATAGAGATATTTTTACTTTTTTTTAACTTCTAATTTATTAAACATAAAAATATTTTAAATTATAAAAAAAAAAGCTTTATCACTTTTTAAATAGGAATTCTAAAATGGTATATGCGATTATCCCAGGCAGGAGAGGAAATGTATATATTTTCAGTTATTTGTCGTTATTTTATTTATTTCCGTGCGAAGAACGGGTACTTTTGCTAGTATTTATATAAATAATTACTAAAATTAATTTTTTGCAGAATAAATTTTTAAATATTAAATTAATACAAAATAATGAAAACAATTCAGGAAAGACATAAATTTTCTTCATGAGAATTTGGTGATAATTTTTTTAATCAATACTTAATCGATCATTATTGGAATATTTTTAAGAAATTTAATAGTTGGGTATTTTCTTTTTTCAGATATTTTGTTTTAGGTATTTTTTTTAGGTATTTAAGTATTTTAAGAAAATAAATTAATTTATACTAGTTTGTGTATACTAGTAGCCATTTCTTTAAAGATTAAATCTTATTTTAGTAGGGTTCCGGTATCTTTTGCTTGTTGGCAAACAATAATTAACTCCAACAGACTGATATAATTTTTGTTCTTTGGCAAAACTTTCAATTCTGGATTTATTTTAATTTAATTGTACTCACTGACATTAATTTCTGCTGATGAAGGAAGATGTATCTCCCGGAACATGTCTAGATTTTATGTATTTTTATTACTTAGTTTTAACGTTGCATTTGTACTTTAATATTTCGTCTATTTGTCTGTAAATTTGTTTGTTACTCATTTATGGCAAAACGCGTTGTTCGATTTTCTTCAAATTTGGCATGAATGTTGCTTAAAGGCACAGTCAGAGGAAGTTAGATATTCATTGGGGGATAGTTAGGAGATACCAGCTGGACCAACCTTGTTTGGCCTTGAGCCTGTTGTTGGTCGTCAATATTTGTATTTGTAAAAGTGACGTATGTGTGAAATTTTTGTTTTGTCTTGACATCTACTGCTTTCAGAACTACTAGTTAAAAATTAATATTTTGTGGGTCAATATTGGCTAGTCATCAGGATTACGTATCTATGCCAAGTTTCAAATCGATATGGTATTTGGAAGAGGGTTTAAACCGAATTAGAAGGTTTGAAACCACAACAACATCAGAAAGGTTGGGTTAAAGGGGACCCAAGGCCCAAAATCCGGAAAAAATGCTAAATTTGTTTCTTCATAAAACGACGCTAAACGTACTTAAAAAGGTGTGCACAAAATTTCAAAACAGTAAAAGAAACATAACATATGTTTTTTTAGATGTTTATATACCATTTATCATCTCTCTACATACTTTTCGTCTGCAACAATCGTCATTTACTCAAAATATTTTTTAAAAATTTTGGCCACGTTTAAAATGCTAAGGTTTTGTTAATAATTAACTTAAAACTAAACTGTTAATAGCTTTTGAAGCTCTAATATTTGTTTTATAAACGTATGTATAGCTTTTTTTAAAATTAAGTTATAAATTATGTTTTTACAAATTATTAAACTTAAAAAATTGAATATTTTTTAGGTTTTGAACTTAAAATAAGTTTTTGAAGACAATTAAAACACAAATCTGCAAAAGTCTATAATACGTTTATAGTATGTACTTTGACGTTATTTAATCAATTAAAAAAATTTAAAAACTTTAAAATTAAAAAAGGAGTAGTGTTTTTTTAAAAAAAGTCTTTTTAAGCTTAAAAAATACAAAAAATAACAAAAATAATTTTTAAAAATATATTTTTGTTTTTGATAATTGTTTAGAAAAAGATGTTCTAATTATATAAAAAAATGGCATGTCTGAATTCATTAATAAACAAATTAGGATTTGGGGCTCGGGTCTCCCTTATAAAAGAGGTTAATAATTTTAAAAAATAATGACTCACGTCGATGTCTATCCCCGGGGCAGGGAATGCCATGTACTGCGGTGTGAGCGAGGGAAAGAACCTGAAGAACTCTTTCGAATCCCTGTACCACTTGACCGAGTAGAGGGAGTCCCGGCCGAGGTCGAAAGAGCAGCTGAGCACGGCGGAGTCCCCTGGCACCACCAGGGGAGGTACCTGGAAGTGGGTGATCCGGAGACCCAGCACCAGTACGGACAGGGCTGTTGAGACAGAAGTGAATATATTATAATGCGCAGGACCTTATTAAGACGTTGAAGGAAGGGAAGTCCGCCTTTAAATGTGGCCCCATTGCTCTTAAATAGACCCTGGAGCATCAAATCAAACTTTAACATGCACTAAAATCCTTGTCCCTGAATGGCACTAAAATTAAACACATTATAAATAATATAATAAAATATATTAATAAGTAATGAGTATTCCTAATATTCTGTGTGTTTTGATTTTTTTTCAATATTCAAACAAATTGAATGCAAGTTGCAATGTTTTTTTTTGTTGCTAAAATATGTGGTGGTCTGGTTTTCTACACTTATTGCCACTAAGCACTGATTAGGATTATCATTAGTTGAAAAACTGATATACTTACTTATGAAGTAAAAGACTTGTAAAAGCATGAGTCTGATTTAAAAATGAATTTCTGCTCTAAAAGTAATTGAATCTGCTCTTTCCGACAGTACTGACTCTTCACCTGACCTGGAAAGTCCATCTGTCGTATCTGAAATTTAAAACATGAATTTAGTTATAACACAAAATCATAAATTTATTTATTAAGATAAAATATAAAAATGAATGAAAACAATCTGAATAAATGATTTCCATGGAATAAAATTCATTTGTTAATGTGATATTAAAGAGGCATAGAGGATATATTTGAATTTTTGCTTGCAGATATCATTATAATTTTTACCCACATATGTGTGCAAAGCATATTACCATAATCACATGCTATTCTCAAACATTAAAAAAATTATATATTTTCTTTTTAAAAATAAAAATTTACAAAGAAAGTGGCCTTTTTTATTTTTGATATGAATCAAAAAATATTTTCGGAAAAGCTATATTTTTGCCTTTTTATAAACAAACTAAGGTGTTTAACAAGAAATGTCTTTACATAATTTTATTATTTGCAAAAGAATTTTTGCAAAAAATGTTTGTAAAAAAATTACTAATTTCACTGGTCAAATTATTAAAAAAAATTAATATATATATTACTAATCCCTAAATGCAATTTAAATAAATATATTTGAAAATACACCGTAGTAAATTTGGAGCAATTTTTTTAAAATAGATATGAATTTATGTCAATTTAAACTTGATCAAACATAATAAAGGTCATCACTGAGAAAAATGAGTTCAAAGTCACGTATTCAGACAATTTTGTACCAAATCTCAATTTTGTTCACAAAAAATAATTAGTTGTACATAACGTAGAAATATAATTTTAGTGTCGTATGATTAATCATAAAATGAAATATTTTTTAAAGAAATCAAATATTTCTGGATATTTTTGATGATTATCTGTCCCATAAAATTATTTTACATAAGTGATTACATATTTGTTTTACCTCTGAATGCACTAAGCAAAAATTTTGCATCCTCATTTTTTTACTCTTTATCATATTTATTTAATTAACATGATGAATTTAAATTAATTTTAAGCTCAGTAAAATGAAGAAATGTTTTAATTTGCTTTGAGTTTGCATATCAAAGTGATTAAAAACTAAAAAGTTTTGTAAGAAAATTTCCAGTTTACAATAACTTTGAAGAAAAATACGTTCTCTAATTACAAAAAGTTTTTACTTGTATTTTTATATTGTTATTGTAATGTACGAGTAAGATTTTGAAAGAAATGTATTGACGAGCTTCCATAATGTATTATAGTTTAATAATTTAATTATTTAAAGTTTAATTTTATGAAAACAATACTATGAGATATTAAGCAGTGTACAGTTTTAATTACCATAACTGTCTAATATAATATGTATTTTTAAAAAAATGTTTAGAACTTTATAAACTTTTGTTGTCATTTTTATATTTATATTTTTTGATTGAATTATGAAAAATCCCTTTCATTTGTTAAACAAATTTTAATTTAAAAATTAATAATTTAGTTAACTGCCAATCATTATTTTGAAAATTCGTTTGAGAATTCTAGCTAATCGTAATTTACTAGGAATAAAAAAAAAGTATTTTTTTAGAATATATTGAGTGTAAATGGAATATTGATTAACTTTTAATACTATTGGGCAATGTAAAATAATCTAGAGTATTTATACTATTAACTATCGGATCACAATATTCCTTTCTGTAAATATTAGGAATGTCCATTAATACTTTAAATACGTCTGTAAAGCAACTATTTACTTACATTTATCCTCTTAATTAAGGATTCTGGTTTAGTAATTGACATTTTAGAACACATATGTGTTAAGTGTATGTGTTTAACACGTGTATTTTAGGATATATTGATAGATAATAATTCTTAAACCCCATTTTCGTATGAACTGAGTGGTGAAAAGGTTAAGTTTAGGAAATAATTTGATAAATGTCTAAATTTAAATGCTTTTCACCGAACCTTGATATAGAAGAGTAAATAAGATTTAATAAAGTGATATATTAGGTTTAAATATTTTCATTGTATTAATGTTTACGGATATTCATTTATTAAATGGCTCTTTTTATTCGTGGTTTTTGCATCTGAAAAGCTCTAGGGGTGCATTTTTTATATTTATATTCAGATTATGTTTAAAATATAGGAAACAACTAACTTGGTTAAAAATAATTTCTCCGCTTTTTACCGCTTTTTCAATATGGATATTGTTCACATGCGTACTATGTCACAAATAGATTTTATTATACAATAAAGCAAAATCTTTCTGAATGCTCATCTTAAAACAATCAAGAGACGAGTAAGATTGGAATTTTGATTTTTTTTGTTTATATTATTAATAGTTGGGAAGACAATCAACATGTTGTTAACATTTCTTTATTCATTAATTTTTATTTTAAAACTGTTTTTTTAAGAATGTTTTTTTTGTTAGAATTTAAAGTATATAATTTTTTATCAGCATATAATATTTTCATTTATAAAGTAATTTGGTAGTATAAATGTAATAAAGCGTATAATTGATTAATTAGTGAACTAATTAGTTTTAGTTAAAGTTTCAAATAATATAGTTATTGTTTTTAATTAACACAAATTATTCTACAAACTTTCTGAACCCTTTAAGTGGGGTTTGGACGTCTATAGTCCATTGAACTCCAATTCCTCTGGAAATGTACATACATTTTAAAATTATAATGTGGATCTATGTATATTTTTCATGTGTAAAACGTATAGAGTATTTTTTTAAAGTTATCTCTATTAATATACTTAAAAAAAAACGTATTAAAAATATAAACTAAATATTCTTACAGTGAAAATAACTACAGTTTTGATAATTTCCTTACCTCTCTGAGAGTTAACGTTTCATTAATTATTTGTTGTAAATTTCTCAAATAAGAAAATTGCACGGATTTGATTTTTTTAATTATCGCTGGTATATGCCAATATTCTAAATAATTTGACATCCAGACATTCATCAAACAATTGACTTGATTACTAAATAATAAATTTGCAGTTATTTTGAATATCCTTCATTTGTAAATAAAATAAACCTCATCATCCAAACCCCAATCAGATCCACAGACACTTTAATCAAGAAATAAATATTCGCAGAAGTTTTACGCAACTAATTTGATTCAAGAGATATACTCTGTAACAAGTCCACCAAGTTAGGCTTTTATTCGCCTGTCTGCAAGTTCTGGAGATCTCGATTCACCTCATCTTCTCCTGGTGACAGGAGTTATTGGATAAAAGGAATTGATTATTCTGATTTACACGAAAAGCCGTATTTGTATTTGTATTTATTTGTATTTCTCCTATCAAAGATTATTCGATAGCTTGCAGCTCAGTTTATGTAAATCGGGGGTCTAAAAGCGTCAATTGCATAGAAATGATTAAATGTGAATGCTGAAAGTTTTATATTAACGTTTTAAAATATGTAAATATACATTTTTGAACCACTATTTTCATTGAGCTATTATAATCTTAAGTAATGATGTTTCTTTTACGAAATGTAGATACTTTTTTGTTTTATTTTTGACCAATGTTTGGGCTTGTTGAATTTTATATCCTTAGTTTTATTTTTAAGAGTGTTATTAAAATTGTGTCTAAATCTAATGGGTTTACTGTATAATTTGTATTTTTTATTTAAACCGGATTTTAATTTCAAATGCCCATTTTCCAGTTTTTAAAATTATAGATTTCCGGTAAAAAGTAGTAATCTATACCTCATTTTTATTTCTAAGAGTCTTATTAAATTTGAGTTTTAAATGTAATGGGTTTACTGTATATTTTGTATTTTTATCTAAACTGGATTTTAATTTTAAATGCCCATTTTCCAGTTCTTAAAAATTATAGATTTCCAATAAAAAGGAGTAATGTATACCTCATTTTTATTTCTAAAAATCTTATTAAAGTTGCGTCTAAATTTAAGGGGTTTACTGTATAATTTGAATTTTTATCTAAACTGTATTTTTATTTCAAATGAACATTTTCCAATTTTTAAGAATTATAAGTTTCCGGTAAAAAAGGAGTATGTGTTTCTTTGACTAGTTTCAGTATATCGCGATATCAGTAGAAATTATTTTAGTTGTTATAAGCAAAAGGCGCATTGAAAATGGGATCTGCATTTACCGTGAAATACGAAAATTAAATTAAAAACAATTTTCAGATATTATCTTAGTGAAATATTAAAGATTTTAATAGAATTAAAAAAATTGAATTTATTTTATAAAGGAATTTATACATCAAATAAATATAATAAAAATAAACAAACGAATATCCATGTCACAAAAAAAGTGTGATTTACATAACGCCCATAAGCCTTGTAGCCATTTTTTTTTCTATCAGTAGAAAATGTTACAAAGTTTCGCTTACAGCTTTAAATAAGTGAAATACTATCAATGCAGTTCAAACAATCAGAAAGAAGTTCTAAAAAGTTTAAGAAGTAAAAGAGGACACGCAACCGTTTTTTGTGAAAGATTTCTTTTCAATGAAAACGAAAGGAAGTGAATTACTATAAAAAGAGACATAAATGACTTTTCCATAAACTACAGATAAGAAACTAAAATATCAAAAGGCAAAAGAATTTTTCGTCGAAAAAAAAACCCCACCAACCATAGAAAAGCAATTCAAATGGGTTCTATATCTTGACAGCGGAAAGAAGGACCGGCGACAGTGTCACTTTTAAGACCACATTTCCAAACTGGGTTTTAAAGGAGATGAATTCAAATTTCTTTCATTCAAGATTTTATCTTTCAAATTTTAGACCGAGTCCGCAGACTGGAAAACAGCTTTCAATGCAGAAATAGAGTTTCCAGATGGATTCTAAATATTTTTCTGCTTTAAGGGGAGTATTCCCTTCAAACTTGAAGGACTGCAGCCAGACTATTTGCTTTAAGGTATTGAAAACATCTCACCAGCTGGCCTGAATTATATCGAAGAAAATATTTTTATAAGGATGAGTTTCTATATTTGGTTTCTTTAGTAGCAAACACCTGATAAATGATTGATATGTATTAAGTCGCATTTCACACAGAAACGTTGCAAAGTTTTTCCACAGTTAGTAGAATTTTGAAAACGGTATTCGTTTAGATATAAGTAAAAATTGTCCTTAAAAATAAATAGCCTAGATCAGTGGTTCCCAAATAGAGTTTCCTGAGGTCTAAAGAAAAAATGGTTCAAATGCATTGAACGGAAAAACTTTTCTAGAAAAACTTATTTTTGGATCATATGAACTAATTGAATTTTGGTTAACTGTTCAAAGTGACTAAAAACAACTACACTTTTAAAATTTTCGGTTCAACGATGTACCATATCTTGGTGCAAAGCAGAGTTCTTCAGCAAATTACACCATGTTAGGGTGGAATCTAGGTTGAACCAAAAATCCTTATCGGAAAAAAGCGGAGGTTTCACCGATAACTGTTTCAACCTCTTTAACTGTAACCGAAATTTTCTCTGTATCTACGTCAACAAGTCGAGGAATCTCCTCCAAGAAAGACAACAACGACCAAGGGCCTCCGTGGCCCAGTGGATAAAGGCGTTCAGCTATGAATCAGAGGATTCCTAGTTAGAGCCCGATCAGTGGACTTGACAAAGAAAAGTAAAATAGGTGTGATCTAGGGTTGCCAACTTCGCTACAAAATGAAAAATCGAATTTTGAGTTTTATGCAGCGTTATGAGTTTTTGTGCAACGTTTCACCACCAAATGGTATTCGTGGTAACACTGTAAAATTATTAAACTAAGCACCAAATGTTAGCTGCAGCTAAATGGGTACCAAATTTTAATCAGTGTAGCCGAGAAAGCTTTAAGTTATTTGAAGTCTTGTTGCACAACTTATATAGGATGTGAACAAACCTTTTCTAACTACTGTTACATGTAAAACAGACATAGTAGCAGACAATATTCACGCTGATTTTAGAATGAAATTATCAAGCTTGCAGCCAAATTTGGAAGATATAATGAACTCCCCAAAAAAATTCAATCATTCCACACCTTTCAAAAATCGGTGCGTAACTAACTCAAGTGACTATTCCAATGCTTCTATGAATGTTAAATGCCCAAGTCGGAGACTAAAAGTAATTATAATTGTGGTGTTATATTTTCTATGTATTTGTTGGGAAAATTGTGATCATACTCTTTATAAAAACTGTGTAATATGAAATGTTTTTGTTGGGTATGGGATGTACAAAATATACATCCCCTATTGAACAAAAAAATAAATTTTCAAATATCTGAATTAGAACAGAAATCTTTCACGAACATGTATAAAAAAAATACATAACAGTCGAATTGACAACAGGTCTCCTTTGACGCGCGTTGGCGGTTGGTTGGCGCGCTTTTCAGTCGGTTAACCAGAAAATTTTGAAAATGTTTCGTTATAGTGGAAATCCATTGAGTTTTATAAAATAAAAACTATATAATTTAATATATTTGTATTTTTTAAAAGCTAAACTGAAAGTTAAAATGGTTTTAAAATAATATACTGAGATTTTATTCTTTATTTGTATATATTTTGTTTTACCAATAATAAAATTTGTTATAAATTCGGTCATTCGGTGATCGAAGTTAAACCAAACCAGAGATCAAATCAAACCAAACTCAGAAAGTTGCCGCTTGGGAGGGAGGGGCCCATAGTCCGAAGGTACGTTGTCGGCTAGCAACCAGAGAGTAGCGAGTTCGAATAAGGATAATATCAGAGAATTGACAAGTTTTAAAAAAAATTTAGTGAATTTGTGATCGAATAGTTGTTAGATTTCCTGAAGTAACGATACGTTGTTTGAATTTAAGTCCAATTTCTACAGCGTGTAGCAGAGATGGGAAGTGCTAAAGACCAGTTTGGAGCATCAAAATTTTAAGTTTTAGAACTGAAATACGACAAATTGTAGCAGCAAAACTGAATATTTGTAGCAAGAATACAATACACTGCAGCGACAAAACTGAAGATTTGTAACAGGAATGAAATAAAACGAGCAGTGAATTTTAGCATATTAAACAATAATTGTAGCAATCAACATTTTTAACATGCGATTTTAAATTAAGGGTGACTACTCAAGGTGTAAATATCCTGAAAATATCTTTTGCTATTTCCGAAATTTTTTATAAAATAAATCGAAACCGGTATAAGCTCTAAATAAGACAATCTACAGACAGTTGAAAATATTCAACAAAAATGAGTTTTTAATTACCAATTATTGAATTTATAATTTTTTTACAATATATACTTAATATATTGTAAAAAAATTATAAATTCGTTTGTATGTTTATTTCTCCCCCCCCCCCGGTAAAACGAAGTTTATACAATAACAAAAACAGTGTCGCAATTTTGCATATGTTGTGCATAAAGTCAATTAAGAAGATTTAGAAGAAGATCCTTAATTTTTTTTACACAAACTTTAGCTTTATTAAAGAGTAATAACTTAATGAAAAACTTACTTTACTATTTATTTTAAGCATGTTAAGCACAGGGATTCAAATATAAAAAAAAATTATAAAATATGTATAAACATTTAAATCAAATTTTAATGCCAAAACAAATTGCAAGTCGCAAAAAAAAATACACCAAGCTTTTTTCAAGTTTTCAAGTCCCAAACTTCAATTTCGTAAAAAAATAAAATAATAATAAAATATATAAACACTAAAAAAATTAAATTGGAATTTTAGTACCAGCCAAACAAAAAGAAACAAGCTTCTTTAAAAAAAATCCATTTTTATTACTGAAAATGACATGTCCTAAACTTCAATTTCGTGAATTAAATTATACTTTCGAAAAATGTAATGCAATTTTGTTAAGTAGTGCAAACCAAATCATAATAAAACAAGAAGTAATGAAATTTTTGAATTTATATATTATATGCAATAGGATTGAAAACCTTTCAACAAAGATTGCGTTTAGTGAATTTCTACAACTTCAAGGTTTCTATAAATGAAAAAAAATATCAAAAGAGCGTCAATTGAAAGTTACATTCGGCAGATGCAACGAAATTATTACCATCTCATTTTAACTTTCGGGTCATACCGGCCTTGTTTGACAAAGATCGCAAATATTTCTATATGTTAAAGATGCTAAATTCTTGTAAAATGATTTGTTTTTTTAGATTGAGCATCGATTCTTCATGAAATGACAAACGAACTGAGATTTTCCAATGATGCAGTGCCGTTTAATAATGAAATACCCTTGACTAAAAAATCGGACAAATCTCAAAGTTTTAAATTTCAATAAATATTTAAATTTTAGAAAATGTGCTTAAAATTGAAACGTTGACAAATTTTTTAATCAAAATAAAATCTTGAATTTCTGCATTGCTAAATTTTTAATGCCCCTCAATTTTTAATAATTGGCGCAGAATTCCCATCCTTTGTATACGGGACTGGCACGTTAAATATGATCTGGGTCCAATGTCCTGACGGCTATTGAAGTTGCGTCGGGTTCCAGATCAGATGTTGTCCTTGTCATTTTACCATGGTTAAAAAATACGAGGATCGTTCCCGGGTCTTACCTTCGAGATATGCCCGAACCATCTCCAATAGCCCACGTGCAGTAATTAAACAAAAACCAAACCAAACGTTGCTAAACCATGTCATTCTTGTAAATCTTTCTCTTTATTTATATATTTACATATTATCTTGTGTGTATGAAAAATAAAGTATCGTCAGTGCGTCTAAAATTCTGAAGACTGTGTGATTATTTTTTCTCTGCATTTTGATTATAATGAACGACGCATACGAATACAATCCAATATCAATAATAAAAAATATACATTCAAATTTCTATTCTTTTTAGCTAATATATAGCCAAGCATCGAAGGGAACATTTTAAAACATAGGTGTATAGTTTCTTCTGAACATTTCTTTCCATCATACAACTTCTAAAGTTTAGTTATGAAATATTTCCCTTCCAAGGATCCGCTTTATTAAATCAACAGGACGCGCATTTGCTTCTAAAAAACTAATTACTGAGTATTTATTTTATCTTATGTAGTACTTTTATCTTATCTTACTCGGGGTTTAATCTTATTTAACTGTATGTATTTTTGTATTTGTATAAAAAAAAATCTACATCTTTAAAAAAGGTAAAACATAAGAATTTATATATTTATTTCTGATAAATAGAAGCATTTAATATTTTGTAGTGAAATTGAAGATTTTCTTATATAAAAAATATTTTTTGTTAACTTCGCTTTCTTTTCTTGCTGTAAAAACGAAACGTGGCGCTTTTGAAGTCAAGTATCCAGGTAAGCGATCTCCTACTGCGCAGTGATTAATTCTCAAACGTTACCTACGTCTTAGTTGCAATGCTGAATAGGCATTCTGCTTGTTACCATTGTTTGCTTACAGAGCAAAAAATATTCACGGATGATGGTTTTTCCTCTTGCTCGCAATGTACCCAAGCTTTCTGTAATTTCTTTTTAAGCGATTTTTATTAGAAAAGCCTAATATTTTAAAGTAGGGTTACATCGAAATATCTATGAAAAAAAGGCACCGTTAAAATTATATACCTTTTCTATTTCTTCACTTATATTGCTCAATCGACTTAAAACTTAAAACACTTGTTACCACGGCTACATATATGTATAATATTTTATATACATGAAATTAAAACTGGATCGAATCTTTTGATTGTAGAAACATATATTGCAAGAAAATAAAAGTAAATACACTTGATTTATTTTTTACTTGACTAATATTTTAAAGTAGGGTTAAATCGAAATATCTATAAAAAAAAGGCACTGGTAAAAATTATATGGCTTTTCTATTTCTTCATTTATATTGCTCAATCAAGTTAAAACTTAAAGCACTTGTTACCATGGCTACATATATGTAGAATGTTTTATATACATTACATTAAAACTGGATCGCCTTTTTTGATTGTAGAAACATATATTGCAAGAAAATAAAAGTAAATACACTTGATTTATTTTTTACTTGACTAATATTTTAAAGTAAGGTTAAATCGAAATATCTATAAAAAAAGGCACTGGTAAAAATTATATGGCTTTTCTATTTCTTCATTTATATTGCTCAATCGACTTAAAACTTAAAGCACTTGTTACCATGGCTACATATATGTAGAATGTTTTATATACATGACATTAAAACTGGATCGCCTTTTTTGATTGTAGAAACATATAATGCAAGAAAATAAAGGTAAATACACTTGAAGTAATTAAAAGCGCATCATGAAAGAATAATTCTAATATAAATTCCTTTTATTACAATACATACTTCTTATCCACTATGCTGTTTTCAATAGTTTATATGTTTGATATATTTATTAGGGATACTAAAATATTTCGTAAAAAATGGAAATATTTAAATACTATCAATGTTATTATTGTATCATAATTAGCAATCTTTGAACGGATGAATTAAAACAACGACCTATCAAAGATATAAATAAAGTATATTAAACAAATTAAGTCTGAACAAAAATTAGAAAATGACCGCTGAAAAAATATACAAAAAAATCCTTAAATACCTATTTAATTAAATAATTAATTAATTAAAACAGTTGTGTAGCATATATGCAAAATCTTGTGTAATTACTAAAATAATTTTCAAATAGTAAAAAATATAGTTAAATACAATCTAAATACCTTTGGTATTAGCTAGGATTTGTTGTAGAGGCAGATTATACTTATAAGTAATAAAACAATCTTCGAAAACTTCACCTTCACGAGTCAGTTTTAGAAAAGCAGACCTCGAAGCAACTGATTGCCTTTATCACATCATTTTTATAAAGAAAAGGGGCCATGCGGCGGTTATAAAAACTAGGCACATGGTTCTCTACGTGACAATACTATAATAGGTAACATAAAACTCAATAGATGCAAATAGTGGTAATTTTAAAGTTGTGTAAATATGCTATACTATGCACTAGCGGGTTAAAATCTAAACGCACTCGAGGTGGAGCTTACCTTTTCATCAATTCTGAACTCTACTGGATTGGAAACCCTTTCACTTACTGTATAATGATATATTGATCTTCATCTTTAAATATCCTAATTGTAAGCTGTATTTAGTCTTCAAGAATCTATTAATGACCGTTTAAAGTGCTTAATAAAATATTAAAGCTTTAATTCTCAATGCATTTAATATAAAATTCACAAAATCATTTGAATATATTATTGTCTGTATTGACTAGTGTTTATAAAGGGGGAAGGTTTGGAGATTTATACCAATCGATCGACATCCCCTAGATTTGAATTGTAAAAATGCTGAGCTGAATAACTTCATTTTTGTCAATAAATCTGATTATAATTTTATGTAACGAAGAGTTTATATTTAAATATAATTACTAACAAATTAATCATATAATTTATTTAAATATTGTAATTACAGAAATTTGTATAGATATGCTATTATACCGATAGCTATTTTTATTAACTATGAACTCTTTTGCGGTTTTCATGAAATAAATGAAAATTAAAAAAATTCTAATATAAATGAAATGAAAATCTATTTTACTCTCTGCTTTATCTTTCTAAACTAATAGTTTAACTGTTTAACATTGTCATGGGTATTCATATAAATCCGAGAGACAATAAAGTTTTATGCTTACTTTTATGTTAAACACACAGTATAAAAACAGTTTTTAAATATTGAAAATATATTTTTATTTTTTCATCTTAAATACCTCGAGGGTCGAGTTCGAACTTTTTGTTTCAGTTCACTGTTACAGTGCATAAATTTTGCAGCGTAATTGTACATTGTATAAATATATATTTAATAGCTTAAACTATTATTAAGTAAAGCAAAAATATAAATTACTTGAGAGTCTCCGTTTTGCGAATTGTTAGTAATTCATTATTCTAAAGAATACTAAATCAACTCTATTCATTATTTATTTATTTATTTAAAGACATTTTTTTTAAATCACTAAATTCCTATTTCTATTGAACGTTTTGCCTAGAGATACTTCCTATGGCTTCTATTGTTGAAACAATTGATACAAAATGAATAGAAGTACATAGACAAGACCCACAAGAAAAGTAATTTTATTTTGAAAGAAATTGAATGGTATTTATTCTCTAAGGAATATTATACAAGGAAACCATTTTAATCTAAGTTTAAATGGCTGAGGTTTAGCGAGGTCCCTGACTTTTCAGCGCTGCGTCTGTTTGTCTGTAAATTTGTTTGTTCCGCATTTACGACATTACGCGTTGTTCGATTTTATTCAAATTTGACATGAATGTTGCTTGAAGTCATTAAAATCGACTTATACTTTTAAAAATTGTTTCAAATTTTATGTTTGTTTTCGAGGTTTAGTGTTCCCAGAAATACTAGTGTTATATCTTTTAAACATTCAGCTATTTATATTTAAATTTGTTCCTTATAGTTTATTTATATTAAATCGGCGTTTTATTTTTATATGTGTAAGCATATGTAAAAAAAAATTCTATTATGTTTCCAACATACATTTGTATAATATAACTAATGCTGTCATATTTAATTTAGGTTATCCTTTTACAATTTTTGTATTTAACCAATCTCTTACTATTTTTTTTATAGTTATATGCAATACATATATCATACCCTAAAACCATTAACGTATGAACTTATGTTAGTACTCATTAATTAAGTTATACTAGTTATACTATCTTATTTGCAAATTAAACTTTTCTAATCTTTCGTATAATCCCTTCTTTCATAAATAAGAAGGGATTATAGGAAAAGTTTATGTAGTCAATACTGGTTTTATAAAGAAAAAAAATTTTAAATTAGAAAAAAATTAAGAAAAAACAGTAGGAAATTTATCGGTAATGTAGCGCGTTTTGCAACAATTTTGAGCATTCGAAAAGTTATACAGATAGAAACTTAACAATGCGATAAGAATAGTAGGTGAGACGGACGAAAGTTGTGACAACAATCCAAACCGTTGACTGCTGCCACTTATTACGCCATACTTTGAAGCACCTCGAACCTATTTCTGACGCACTAAGCTGTTTTTCCTACATTTTCTTTCTGCACTTCTTCCGTGGTTGCAGTGATTTAGAACGGTGAAATAATTGTGTATTATACATATATATTTCTAGGAATGATAATTTATAAACAATATACTAATATTTTAACTGCAGTTTAATTTTAAAAAACTACCCCAGAAATTGTCATAAAACATTTATTATTTTAAAATAAAAAAAATCAATATAAAAAATATTCTATGTTTATTTATATATTCGTTTGAAGGATTTTTTATTTATTAAATAGCACTTTTAACGATATTATTTTTCTGGATCTCATATATTCAGATCGAACGTTTTTCAGAAAGTGATAAGTTTGAAAATGACCAGAACAAACGTATGTTGTATTTGGGTTAAAAATATTTTTTTCTGTCGCATCTTTCCACAGAATCCTCCCTGAGAATAGGGACTTTTAGAAAACAGGATATAAGGTCTAATCCTTCTCAGAACAACTTGTTACAAGCAGCATCCAGACATTTTGGACGAATTTTATCAAAAATAAATAAAATGATGGCTTTTTAAAAAATAAGTACTAAATCTTCAAGGCAATGCAAAAACTTAATCGTACAAAGAAAATGCATACTTTAACTGCTTCAAATACTAAGCTAAAAAAAACTTCAACGTGAAACATGACTAAATAAAGATTGTTTCAAAGTTCATTACAAACCTTTCATTACAACTAGCCCAAAGTGTAGAACATAGTCAGAGCCGACAAACTTAATCATTCAAGCCAACAATTTCGGTCTTCAACTCAAAACTTGATGACAAAACCAAGAATTGTTCCATTCGTGGTGCGTGACGTAATAAGGATTGACGTCATCATTTTAATCTCGCCCCACCTCCTACTCTAATCGCCTCTGGAACTTATATATTAAGGGTACAGTGAAGAACTTCTTTTTAAAGTTTTCTAGTTAAAACTTTGAATTTTTTACCATGTAAAATAATGCTCATTTAATATGGGTGAATTTTTTTATCAGCTTAATAAAAACTTCTTAATTTAATTAAATATACATATAATAAATTTAAAAAATGTAAAATGTTCCATGCGCAGCAATTTGTTTTTGGCGCATAATTTTTATTGTAACATTTTTGACACTGTATAACATACCTAATTAAATTTTGCATGTGTAAAATAAGTAACAGTGTCTTTTAAAAAAATAAACTTATTTAGATTTCCATTAAACAATTTAGAATAATACAGATATTTCCAAACAATATTCATAATATAAAAATAATTATTCAACTTTCACAGAAGAAACACTCAAAAATCATTTTCTATACGTATGTAGAATTTTTTAAAAAAAATCTCAATATTCTAACCAAAAACTAATGCGCATGGAACATTTTGAAATATTACCTGTGTTCAAATTTAAGATGAGAAAAATGCATTTTTATGAAAGATGTATTAATTAAAACTTCTGCAAAAAAATGGGTTATATACACATTAGATGGAACATTTGTATAGTTGTGCCTAGAAATAAATATAAACGACAGTGTTATTTGTCGCAAAATCTAAAATAATCAGAATTGTAATGGATTTCCGCTCTTTCGAAAGGCCACTGTGGTTTACAAAGAATTAAGATTCAAAAAAAGAAACTAAGGTTCTTAAGGTGGTTTTTCAAAGAACTTTTAAATAGAAAAAATAACTGTACTTAAAATATTTTAAACATCAATTTTTAAACAGGCGTAAAACAAACAAATTTAAAAATATTTCAATCGTTTAAGATAGTATGTATCTGTAAACGCTCGCTGATGTTTGGATTATAATTAAAAAACTTGTTTACTTTACATTATTTCTTTACATCAGTTACTAAATGAACATTTTAACTATAATTCTTAATTATATTAATTTAATTCTAAAAGTCTATTTGTGTTTGGTTGAAGAGTAAAATGCATTTTTTTATTAAATTGAGATAATTAATAAAATAACAATATCAAATTCTTTTAATGCATGTAATTACTTATGAGAGAGCTTTTCTATAATTTACTCCATGTCATAATATTTTTTAATTGTTAAAATATATATTGCCGGTTTTGTTAATACCTTCGATTTCAACCAAATTGTTTTAATTGTTTTTTTAGTATTTGTGTGTTTAAGGTTATTTTACTCTTATTTATGAAATATGTTACCTGTTTTTTTGTATAAAATATCCCAATTAAATTTAATTACATAAAGCTTCATTCAGGAAAGTAAATTCAAATTTTTAAATATTAATGTGACTAATTTATAATTCCTTTTTAAACCTTGTGTGTATATATTTTTATTTTGTTAATTAAAAATAATATTTACCTTTTCACTCGCTTTTTTAAGATCAAAGAGTTTCTTTTTAGCTCTAGAATTTTCCCCGACGAAATATTTGCAACTTACAGGTTTTCACTCTTACTTGCTAAAAGAGTTTTAAAATGCAAAAAACCTTAAAAGTTCCGAAATATTTCTTCACTAATGATATTTAAAATGAGTTCTCCAGAATGAGAAATACGCTATTTATTATTTAACTATGCATTAAACGTATCTCTAAGCAGGCCCATTAAAAAATATTTATTACATAATGTGACACTTGATATGAGATAAAAAAAAAATATTTTTCAGTTTTTTAACTGTTTAGTCTTACGCAGCAATAAAAATTTAATTTAATTTGATGATTATATTTATTTTTCAAAAGATAGTTTCAAGTACATATGCTTTTTACAACCTTTTTGAGCCATGGAAGTATATTTAAATGTTTTTTGTGAAGTAAAGGATTTCCAACTCAACATTTTTAGTTATTAACATAGGGTAAGGTGGAGAAAATAGGTTGTAAAACTCAATTTTTGACACTCAAAGTAAAATTTACAAAAAAAATTGTAAAATCACAATTGTTTTATAAAACCATTCACTTATTTATTGGAAACATAATCGTATATTTTTATATAATTTTATGGTTAATAAATATTTTTAATAATTATTTTTCTCTTCGGTTCTTTCTTTGATTTTGTTTTATTCAAAGGTAGGGAAATTGTTTTTTTTGTATGTAATTTTTCGTGTAAAAAAAGCATTATTATTTTTTTGTTCAAATTTGTAACTTGAATGAAATAGAATAAATAACAATCACAACTCTTAGTTACTCAATGTATTTGATTATTACGTGACTGTCTTACAGTTTTCTAAAAGTAAGTTACAGTCTACTATTTCAAAAAATCTACTATTATTATTTATTATCTTTAAAAAAAACTCATACTAGTAAAATTTGTGGTTTATTTTATTTAGGAACCTTTGTTGTATTAACGTTATTTTTAATTTTTTCCTCGGACAATTTTTTATTTTATTTATAACATTCCGCTTAATCTACTATAAAATTAAGCATCCATTTTGTTATCAAATTATGTTTTACTTGTTGCAGGTTTAAAAAAAACTTCAGGGTTGTAACTTAATTATTCTATTTTCATATAAACAGTGTTAAGTATATTACAGTTTATTCTTATCATTTATAAGATTCGAAATTCAAATATATATATATATCTTAGAATAATTGAACTTTTACTGAAGATCATTACATTTTTACGAAATTCCTATTTTTTAGCATTAATAATTTAAAAAACAATTTTTTTCCTTTGCAAAACGTTGAAAAAAACCCAGATAGAGTTGACATTTTTAATTTTATTTTTTCATTGGAATGTATTAAAAGGTTTCTCTTTTATACAAAAGTTTTCATGAATAAGACTATTACAATTTTTTGGAATATTCAGACAAATCGACTTTTGGACTCAATCATCCAGAAATGTAATTATTTGCTAAAATATACCCCATCAAATACAGTAAATTAAAAAAAAGAACTAGGTCAAAACATAAAGTTAACAATGTGTAATTTAATATTTAATCTCAAAAACTCATTTTACCCCACAACTCATTTTTCTGCCACCTTACCCTATGCATTGCTGTTTATTGATTTACCTTTACACAAAAGTCAATACTTTATGTTTAAACATTTATTATTTCGAAAATAAAATGGTATCATTCTAAAGCAATGAATTGGTAGGAATACTTACTGATACCAAATTTCTAAAGGTGGAGTATGTGTCAATTTAATTGTAAAAAAAAATACATAAAATATAAAAAGATGTGCGTAATTTAAAAAAAAAGATAATAATAAGAAGTGCACTTGAAGTCGAGGCTTAGAGTCATTCTGAACTTTGTTTTAAGCCGATTAAGTATCCTTTGGGAAGGGTGGAAAATCCGTACTTAAGAAAGTGTTAGGCTATTGTGAAATATATGTATATAAATTTATACGTCAAAAACGTTTCGCTTTATAAGAGTTGTCAAATAAATTGTAAACAATGAGGACAGGTGTCTAATTTTATCAGTCAACAATTAGTTCAAGTGAAATAGACACAATTCAAGCTTTTGACGTAAAACGTCTTTAAATTCAGCTTATGGGGTATGAAGGTAGAAACGCTATGGCTGATCATTCTGACACTTTATTTCTGTAGAAAATAGATCTATTGACTGATATAAATTTGTTATTTTTTGTTAGAAAATTATGCAGTGGTTCTGAAATAATTCGAAAATAATTCTCAGCGTCTTCTGTTAGAGAAGATTTCGTCGGCGACCCATTATCTTTTTTTCTATAATTTCTTGAAACAAAATTTCACGTATAACATTTATGATTGTACTTGAACACAGCCGCATAATATATACGTGCTTAATTATTATAAAACTAAAGTATATTTTATATATATATATATATATTTGGAGAGGTGTTTTTCGTTTTTGAATTTGTAAGACCAACAACTATCATTGCATTAAAGTACCAAACTTAATACTATATATTTAGTGTACTGAAAAAACCTTAAAAGTTTTATCAACTTCAATTCAATTTTGTAACTTGAAAATATATTGCCAATCTTTCTCTCCTATTCTGATAGGAGTAGAGGTAATTGAGGCGATTGAACCTCTTTCAAAGAAAGTAAAGTAACAACTCTTGAAAGGTAAATATTAACAAGTTAAGGAAATTAAGGTTATTCATGCGAATATGAATGAAAGCTTTTAGCTGAAAAATTAATCATAGCTTGGATGGAAAAGGATGGAAGTATAACCAAACACCGCAATTGTTTACTTAAGTTTTATGTTCTTGATTTTAAGCTAATTAAGGCTCCAATGAAGAGTGGACAAATAATTTTGATATTTCCAAACGAACTTTCTAACTATTCTGAATATTTATAGTTATACATGGATTTGAAATATAGAAGATGTAGTATAAACTTATATATATTTGCTAATACTAAAGTTATTACTAAACGTTAGAGAAATACATATTATGTATACTAATAAAGATAAAAGAGGCTGTATCGGAAACACAGCCGCAGTGGCGATTGTAAAACGTCTTGTGTGTAAACGTAAAACGTCTTGTGTGTAAACGTAAAACGTCTTGTGCGTGAACGTAAAACGTCTTGTGCGTGAACGTAAAACGTCTTTTGTGTAAACGTAAAACATCTTGTGCGTGAACGTAAAAAGTCTTGTGTGTAAACTTAAAACGTCTTGTGCGTAAATGTAAAACGTCTGTAGAGAATGTATTGTCATTAAGGAATTGAGATGTCGAGTTTGGGGCGAATTTCTCGACCAAGGTTATTAACTTCTAAAAGTGGCATTCTAAAGCTTTGTTTATCTTCTTCTGTCATCGGTTGCGCGCGAATCTAGTGAACTATCGCGTCTGCTTTCTAGGCGCAGTATCGCCGCGCAATTGCTTTACGGTTATCGATTGCCTAAATATGCAAGTGTTTAATGAGCTATGATTGGTTGTAGATTTCGCGAAATATTCAGTTTAATTTACCGAGAAAATTATGTAAATTCGGAGATTTGTAAATTATGTGGGTGGTTCAAACGATTTTAAACTAATCTTAGTAAATATATCTAATTATTTTGGCAATATATTTGATAGCTACGATAACTAGTTAAATACAGAGCAAATCGAAAGGAATTACAGTTAGAACATTCGGATAATGGCTTTGGACGGTTGTTCAATATTTCCGTGTAGTATGGGCTATTATTTTAATATTACTGTTTAAACTATTGTGCTACTGGTAAAATATTATGCGCAATTTTATGGTAATTTTGGATATAAGTACCCTTAATTTTATTTTGGTATGGCCGGAAGGAGATGTGATGCTCCAAACGACAACCCTTCGGGTATCACATCCCTTTCGATTCATTGTAGTTTTAATTACATTAAATGCATAAAATTTCTCATTAAATTCAATGTAGTTTAAACAGACAAATGTATTTTCGATGTGCGATCGTTAAAACAGACTTAAAACTGTGAGCGAAATTTGATGTTCTATGTGGCATCTGTAACAGCCCATTTGCGTAACTCTAGTTCGATTTAATCAAATTAAACTGTATATTTTCATAATCCATATTTTAGTTATTTTTTTAATTATTTTTTAAACGTAGTGTGATGAGAAATTTTACAACAGAAAGTATTTTGAAGGAATTTTCTGCTAAATCACTCTATCGATAAATCTGAGCATAGCATTACATGACCTTAAAAGTAAATGACCTTAAAAAGTATATCTTTAGTTAATTTTAGTTTTCGCGTTATTTATAGCTAAATTAAGCGTAAGTGTTAGAACTGAAATATTCGCGCGCCGTGCCGCGAATTGCAGATAACACAAAAAATAAATTTAAATATACGAAAGTGAAAGTCTTCACTCCCTCATCACTAATTCTCATATTTGAGATGACATTCAACAGAAATATGCAGATAACACAACGAATTGCAGATAACACAAAAAATAAATTTAAATATACGAAAGTGAAAGTCTTCACTCCCTCATCACTAATTCTCATATTTGAGATGACATTCAACAGAAATATTCTTTTTCTTTAAGCAGAAATATTAAGATATTTATATTTCGATTGTATGATTTTAAGGCTAGATTTTGATACAAAAAACCCAAAATGAGGGATTTTTTTTTATCTTCTAAAGTTTGCCCGCTTTTTCTGATAGTTTTACATCTTTTGTTCATTCTTTTAAAGGCGCCCGTGTAAAGAACGAAGATTTAAGTTAGTTATTTTTAAAAATATTTATAAGTGTACTTCGAAAAATTATATTTTCTACACTAGTATAGAGAATCATTTTAAATAACTTTATAAATGAAAACATAAACGTTCAAATACTCAATTTATTTTGAATTGACATAATGTTAAAATATTTTTAAAAACGATTGCAATAGCATACGGGTCTTTCGGTAGCTGACGTCCACGAGCGTATTATCCTGAAAAGTTTAAAGCGCCATAATTAAAATGTAATCGTTTTAGTTAGAAATACTCACCAAATTAAACACCCCATGTAAAAAGATAATTTGTTTTATCTTTTTTTCTCGTACATTTAATAGCCGATATAAATAATTATTCGCTTAATATTTAATATATGAATTAAAAAAAATATGTGGTTAAGTTAGAGATTAATGCAATTTAGATTTATCTTTGAAAAGTATGTTTAAGCGAAAATAGGTTTAGAGGTTTTAAGTTTAATTTTTTCAATATTAATTTTTTTTAATAAACGCGTAAGAGTAAATATGCAGAAAATAAAATCAAAATTTGAAGACGGTTTGGTAGGAGGATTTAACTCAGAAAATAGAAAAGTTTGATTATATGCAGTTAATTATTATTCTTGTTCCATTTAGAAGTATTACTTTCAAATCCAATTTAAATTTACCTTATGCATAATATTCGATGTAGGTTACTCATTCGAAAAATTCATTAAATGGAAATCTAAATTTTTGAAAATTAAATGCTTGGTTGACATGTGCAACATGTGACATAGAGTGATATTTAAACAAAACATTTTTTTTAATTCATGAGATTTTAATGGAAATAAGGATTTAAAAATGCAAATACGTAATCTTTTATTCCATATTTAATATTGAAGATATGTTTTCAAATAGATAGATAATCAATAGAAAAATTTTTATGCGGTATTAATAATTTAAGTGAACGTATTTTAATTATACGGGACTTTTAAAAAAAAAGTTTAAAATGTGACTATTTTTTATACCATAGAAAAATCACGCCACATTTTTTATGTATGTAAAAAAATTATACATCTTCTTTATAAAAAGTAACATTTGTTAAAAAATGCAATAACTGATTGAAAACGAGACATCACTACTACAAGTAGGATAATGGAGTGAAAATAGGAAACGTATATGGAATGACAATTTTCAAATTTAAAAACCCTTATGTTTATGATTAGATTGGAATATCGAAGTACATGTATAGGTACACGATTCTAGAATTTAAATAATATTAATTGAAACCCAAATTGCATGGAAAGTAGAAACGTAGTAAAGTGTCAAATTTATTTCAGTTTTTAGTAATGTTCTTAAATAACCTAACAAGAAATATTTTTTTTTTATAATTTATCAATTTGTATGAGAAAGGTATGATTTTTTTTTTAAAAATGGAATATATGAATTTTTATTTTCATCTGAATAGTTTTTTCAAAATTTTTTTGTTTAAATATCTACAATAACTTAAAAAAACCAAGCGATAACATCCTTTTTTTTGACAATGTGAATTTCTGTAAGTCTTACAATATCTGAAAAAGTATAAATTCTTTATTCAGAAAAAGGTTACGTAATTATGTAATACAACAAAAATAGTATTGCAATCACATTGAATAAAATGAAGTTATTTATGATGCAAATACAAACAACTGTGAAGCTTTAATAAAACTTTAAAGTATTTAAATATAGAGGCTTAATCTATGCATGAATAATTTAAATAACAAACTTTGCACACAAAAATAAAAGTTTTAAGATCCCTAAAAATAATTTTTGGACCATCAAATCTTTTACATATAAAATTTCCGCAATTTATTATATGATATACATTCAATATCTTTAAATTAAGTAACTTTATCGTTTAACATATTAAAAACACATTGCTCATTTAAATACAATATATTACAAAATAAAAAAAGAGAATATAAGGATTATTTGAGATAAAATTTGGTAACACACTTTATTATATACATTACTCTACTAAGTTACATTATTATATTAAATACATTATAGTCCAAGCGCAAAAAAATTAAAGATAACAAATTTTATTAAAGTTTGGTTAGTTGATAAGAAAACATTTTGAATAAATTGGTGAATAAATTTAAAATTAAATTAAGAAATCATTATTGCATACACTAATTCACTTAAGTATAAACAGGATTAAACATGTATGTTGCTTTTAAATGATATTTAAAATTTATATATAAATAAAGGTATAATTATAAAATCATATTATACATATTTTTTTCTTTTACTGCCAAAGTTTAGACAATGTCAAAATATCTGAACATCGACGTCAATATCAAATGAAAACGAAATATTCTGTTCTTAAAAGTGTTAATCGTTAATCTTATCAATTTATTTTCATATTTTTATAAACAGATTTAGAGTTTCTAGAAAATATGATTCAAATATATTTCCTTGTAAAGGTGTAGAAACAAACAAAAACTTTGATCTCAGTTGAATCTATGAAGTAAATATTGTAAATCAAATCTAATTTTGCACTTATTTAATCATTCATTGCAAGGGATATTGAATGAAACTTTCCAAGATCAAAGTTTGCAATTCGCGTATGTAATAAAAAAAATTCATTTTTATAATAAATATGAAAAAGAATAGTCTAAGGTTGTATTATAATTAATTTATCTGTGTTTTTTTTTTGTTACTCTTTGAACTATTTTTTTTATTATTTAATTTTTTTTTTACATAAGAGGACACATTTTATTTTCTCTTTAATTTTTCAGATATCATTATAATTTTTTTGCACATATGTGCAAGGCACGTTAACATTATTACATGATAAAACACTAAAAAAATATATAACTTTAAAAAGAAACTATCCAAAAGTGAGAATTTTTATTTTTGATATAAATCAAGAATTTTTTTCTCCAAAAAACTATAATTTTTAATTTTTATATAAAAGAAATATGTATAACAAACAGTCTTTACAGATTTTTGTTATTTGCAAAAGAATTGTTTTGAAATATAATTGAAAAAAAAGTCACTTATTTCATTGACCAAACTATTTAACAAAACAAGAATACTAATTTATATAATCTATATTTTACTAATTCCAAAATGCTAATTAAAGTAATATGTTTGAAAATACACTGTAACAAAGTTGGAGCAGTTTCGTCAACTGAAATTATATCAATTTAAACTTGTTCAAACATGAAAAAGTCACCATTAAAGAAAATGAGTTCAAAGTTACGCATTCTGACAATCTTGTACCAAATGTTAATGTTGATTTAGAAAAAATAAATTAGTTGTACTTAATGTAAAAATAGAATTTTGATGTTGTTAGATTTAAAATAAAATGAACTATTTTTTAAAGTTATAAATTAATTTTGGATACTTTTAAGGATTTTGTCTCCTATACCCCTCCCTTACACTTAATTCTATTTAATTATGCAAATTTAGCATTTTTTTACATATTTAAAATATTAAATTTATTAAAAAAATAAAAAGTAGATTTCTTTGTGATTCTTCTAGTTAAAAAATAACTTATAAACATTCTTTAGATCCTATCACAACAAAAATTTACACCTTTATTTTAATATGGAAGTTTTCGCAATTATTGCCTTTTTAAAAATATTTTATATTGAACAGTAAAAAAGAAATGTTAAATTAGCAATTAGAAAAACTTTATCATGCTCTATTGGGAATTAAACGGATTCTTTCCATTTCAAGGGATAACTTTAATTATTTTATTTAAAAATTCTTTGACTTGCTACTAGTTGAAATTTAATCATAAGGTATAAGGATATCTTAATCCACAGAATAATGATTTCCCCATAAAAACGAAATTAATATTTATATCGTAAATAGCTTCTTTTAAGCAATGGCGAATGTAAGATTTTACATCCATCAAGGATTATAAATTCTTGAAAATACGTAAGTCATGTATAAGTTGATACATACCTTTAATAGTTGATATATATGAGTACAATATTTTAATTATGAAAGGCATGAAAGTTTATAATGTTCAGTGTTTGATACTTAATTTCAAAGATTTTCCAGTCAATAAATTTGGCTATTTTTATAATTGTTAAACCAAATAATTTCTAATAAATACGTTTAAATATATTCTGAATCATTTAAATATTTTTCTAATCATTACATTTTATTTTCCCCTTATCGTTAAATATAAATATTTTCCAATAATAAAAGTTGAATATTTTTTCAATCATTATTAAGTTAATTTAGATAACATCTATATAATTCTAATTTATAGTTTTCATATAATGTATACGGAAATTTATGTAAAATATATTATGTTAACAATTATTCTTAACTTTTTTTAGTTAGCCAAATTTTTCGAATTATACATTCGAAAGGGAAATGAAATAATAATATAAATTGTTATATAATTTATACACATAAAAATAAACTTTTGAGTACTAATATTTAAATAATGAAGTTAACAAATCGGAATTTTTTTATTTACTAATACAGGTATTAATTATTTTGGGCATTTTTATTATCTAAACTATTTTAACATATGTATAATACAATAGTTGCATGATATTTTTATATATTATATTATTATATTTTTGGAGTATAAGTTATTACCTGTTTGAATAAAGTTTCTTGATATAAACACTAGTTAATCTTTTCAGAATATACTTTTAAAAACAAAAATACTCATGAATGAAACCTAAACCTGCTCATGTCTGTTTCTGTATCATTATTACTCCCATGAGTTTTCTCCTCAATTTTCGTACATATTTTTCTCCGTTTTATAAAATCCCTATTTTCATCCCTAAGAATTTCCCTCTGTCTCCAGAGGTTGGCTTTTCCCGAGAATTCATCAAGTGTATTGTTTACTTCGGTTCAACGAAAAAATTTTTTTCATAAGAAACATCTTTCGCTTGTTATTTAAATTATCTTCGGTAGAATAGAAAACTGGTACATAAAATATTCACGAAAGTTTGTTTTGGCAACATTAGGTGACAAACTTTTCTAAAACGAAATGAAGTAAAAAAAAAATCATTGAACAGTAATGGCTTTTCGTAAATAATAGACCTGACACACCTTTTCGTGAAATGTCTTTATCCGAAAAAGATGTATAACACTGTCGAAGTAATTTACTATATGTTTCATTTATGCTGGTGGGCGTTTATATTCTTATTATTGGATACGCCTTCAACGTGTAAAGTTGGACATTTAAAAATCATTGCATAACCATTAACAAAGGCATTGGAAGGTAGTTATTTTATTGCATAAGTTTTTTAAATCATTTTATTACTCATGAAGATATTCATTAACGAAATGACTTTAAAGCAATCATATACCCTTGTAATGTAAAACCCGTTTTTCGATGTTAGTAGCAACGTTAATTTGGGAACCTACAGATCCGAAAGACCTAGAGTGCTGAAATTTAGAACACAGATTCATCTTGGGCCCTAGGGGTGCACTAAGAAAATATTTTTAAAAATTCGAACTCAAACTGCCAAAATAACGATTTTTTTAAAACCTTCCCTTAGGATTAACATGGAGAACATGTAACAATACAAAATACAAAATTGAAAAAAATGCAAATTTTTTATATTATGTAACCAGGAGAATTCTGATTGGCTGATGACTAAATATCGTCAAAATGTATATAAAAACCTTTATATGGATGTTAATCAACGGGAGTAACGTATACATGCACGTTATTGTATAGTCAATTTCTCTTTATTATCAACCTTTCCAGTTCTTGCAAGACCTTACTAATAAAATTTCATTACAAATAGGAACTTTTAACACTGTGGTTCCCCTTGATGGGTGACAAATAAGGAATATTATTTCTTACGCTTATAAATATTGTATTTGTATCAATTTTGAACCTTATTTCCTTCCCGTGCTTAGAACGAGTGTTTCAGCTAGTTAGATATACATGGAAAATTGCGCTATATTATTAACAATTATGTGTGTGTGTTTTAGAATTAATTAATTGAATTCCGAAAAATTGAAAACGTTAGTCATTGTACCCTAAAACGTCTGAACTAGTTTCCTACAAATATAATTTTTTAGTAGCCATCAGTGGAATGTTTCTCTTATCTTTGTATCGTCAAACCCTTTAATTCAAAACTTTTTATGATAAAAATATTTTTAAAAATTATAAGTTTTCTATTCTTCTAAATATGACACGTAGTATTTTACAGAATTTTTGGATTATTCGTTCATAAAGTTAAAAGAATGAATAAAGGTTCAACGGAGAAATCGTTAAATCATCTAATTTCTATTTTAAATCATCTAATTTCTATTTTAAATTATCAGACTTAACGTAGGCTAAAATTATTACGATTATTAGGAAACAAAAGACAAATATTGACGGATTTGAATAAAAATCACAATAGCAAAAAACTACAAAAAATTATTTCTTTGCACAATTCTTTGCAAGACTGACTGAAATTATTTTCATTATTATTTATTAACTAACTTAAAAATTTTACATGCGAAAACAGATTGCGCTCTAAGCTTCATATTCACACATGCAGTTACCACGAAAAACACTTGATATTATCCTATAAATTTATAAATAGGTGTTTTTAATGTGAAAGCACCGGGAGTGAAAGAGTTAAAACATAAGTTTTCAAATTTTTAAGGTATTAAAATCCCATATGAAGACAAATATTTTTGCTTCTCTCTAAATTCAACATCTTCTACTCTCTGCAACCAACCAGCAGCCCCTTTTTGAAAACTTCCTTACTTGCGTCTACACTCTTTTATTTTTTGCACATCTTTCACAATCTAAACAATAAGTTTTATTAGAAATCCATCGGAACAATCGAAGTTATTAACTTTCCTAAAAATATTTTTATGTTTCGACATAAACTTCTTTAGTTTTCCAAAACAAATTCTTTTTCTTCAGAGAAAACAAATACAAATAGAATTCGATAAAGAGGAAACTGAAGCATCCTTCTTCTAAATCGAAAAGTTTATGGAAGGGAGGAATGAAATTTATCTCTAAATCTGTTGAATCAAGCAAAAATTATAAAAAACGCTGGAAAAATCTAAGATATTACTTTTCAAAATTGTATTACATTATTTTAACATATTAAGGAGAACCTAAAAGTATTTAATCGCAGTTGGCTTTAAAAAGATATATCTATTTTTAAATTCTATTGGAATATATTTCATTGTAAGAATTGAATTTTAAACATTTATAAAAATAAATGAATGAATAATTTTAGTAAAAATAACACTCGTCTATATGGTGAAATTTTTCAGAAAATAACAAAACATTCAATTGATAATTATTTTTAACAAAATTATGTCGTTTTAGTAGTAGGTATAATGTAATAAAAATTACTAATGAAATTAATCATGAATATACAACAATACGAATTTTATAGGAGTTTCTTTTATTACAATCAATTTTTTAAAACTTAATGATAATGGAGTAAAAATGTTTATTTTTGAAAACCAAAATGTAGCGTACTACTAAATTCTGCTATTATTTTAATCGCGATGCATTTTTTTTTTAAAGTTTCAAGAAACGCGTAGAAGTATTTTAATCGAAAATTAGTTTCCTTAAAGCGACGCAACGAAGGAAAACCTCAATTTCAGAAATTCATTTACTTTAAACGTTTTCAGAACCGCCGTCCTCTTATTTAGTTGCTTCTTTATTAAAAAAGTAATTCATTTTCCCTGTGCGTATTTGATTTTTCGTTCAAGTAACTCCTCAACTTTGTTTGTGCATCAATTATTATAAAAAAACTGATTTAGTAATGTATTCCAAACATATTGCAAATAAACTTATTTTTTTGATTTAGTGAAAAATGCACTTTCAGTTTTCTCTAATGAAATGTATGGCAAAAGAAATATTGTTCCTATGGAAACTTCTACATTAAGTGTTTGACGTTTAGGTATAGGTTAGTTGTGGTTTTAAAGTTTCGGTTTTGAAAAATTGTGTTATGTTTGTGAACACAATATCTTAATAATAGTTTTTTCTACCCTGTCCCGCCCTAAGGTATCCAGGAAATTAAGAATGGGTTTGAAAACCGATAACTAAACTTTACATACAAGATCCTGATGAGTTTGTGTCAAAGCCCAATGTTTCTCAAATGTAATTTTTAAAAAAATGTGTTCGGAAAACGGCGGGATAATTTAATTCAATATTTACATGATAAGGTAAGTCCCAGTTGCCCAGTGGATAAGGGGTTCAGCTACTAATCAGAAGATCAGTGGTTCGAATCCGTGCGATGGACTTGACAAAGAAAAGTAAAAAAGTAGTGATCTTGCGATCGGAGGGTTGCCAGCTTCGCTACAAAAATACTAGAAAGTCGTCCAGAATATCCAACAAATTATATTGGCGTGTATACGCGACTGGTGCACGATCAATCCGATCGGGGTCCAATGTCCTGACGCCTATTGAGGTTGCGTCGGGTGCCAGCTCAGGTGTTGTCCTCGTCATCTGACCACGGTTCAAAAATACGTGACATCGTTCCCGGGTCTTTCGTTCAAGATAGGCCCCGAACCGTCGAAAATAACCCACTGTGAAGCTCTAGTGCGACTTTAATTAAACAAACCAAACCATGATAAGGTGTTTTTAGGTACTTTCTACGATTGATGTAAATGCAGTTTAAGTATTAATTATGTTTAAAAATTTGTAACTACTGGATGACTGATACAAAATTGTTTTAAAAACACTAGGAGTAAAAGCTGTTTTTCTTTGTCACGTATTACTTATATTATTTCAAAAGTTTTTTTTTAATGTTTATTCACAAAATCTATTAGGTAATGCTGAACAGTGCCAAATGAGGAGTGTCTGTCTATGTATTAGCACAAAAATACTCATTTTGAGCTATTTTTGCATCGTGAATTAAGATACATTGATTCAGAAAATATCATTGACATGTTTTTGTCTGCCTGTCTGTTTGTTTGCTTTTAACTCAAAAATGACTGAACGGATTTTTCTGAAACTTGCACCTTTTTCTAAATAATCTCCCAACTTAACATCTGCACTTTGTTTCATGCTGATATTTGCAACCGCTGAGTGATACTGAAATAACTATGCAATGCGAATCAATACATATCTGTACAATCAATACATGTCTGGCTGTGTGTATTCAAACAAAAACACTCATTTTGACTTTTTTGCATCATGAAATAGAATACACTGATTCCGAAATTGCAGGATTAATAATCAATCATTAGCAACGTTGGGCTATATTGCAAGTTTATAATAAAGTTCACCAATGGCCATATTTAGAGCCACCTGTTAGATTCTGGGAATAATAATTATGCAAAACAAAAATTTAGAAACCATGTTATTAATACGTGACATAAAAAGCAGCCTATAATTTTTAACATTTGGTTGATTGAAATGCTCAATTTGGACAAGAGTTAGCAGCATTTTGTCTTTGACTATACGTCAATAACTCTGTGCTACAAAATGCTATTTCTGGATGAAAGGATTCACTCTCTATACAAAAAAATACTTATAAATGAGTATCTAAGCCGGCTCGTTTATCTTTAAGTATAATTGCATCGACACGAGCGTATGACATATCTAAATGAAAGTAACCGTACTTTATTAAAAAGTAGCAATGTGATTTAATATTTCTAATCTCAGCTTTTTTTACAAGATATCTTAAGGAAACTTGACAAACTTGAAATAGTAGTTTAAAAGATGGTTTTCCACATTATTTGTTGTTGATTGCTGAAATAGAAACCGAGTTATTACAGCTCAATAAATCCTACTTTCTATTATTTTTTCACACCTTTTGTTATATTTCCTTTGTTTATAATTTCTTAATGCGACCCTGGTAGTTTAACGGATAAGGCACTGAACTGCTATGCTGAGTATATGGGTAAGATTCCCGGTGAGGCTTGGTTGTAATTGTCGGTATTGAAAGTGATTTATGAAGGCGGCCTATGTAAACAAGTAAACAAGTATCTACTCATTGTACTCATTTTTGAGTACATGTCTTTTCCAAAATAGAAACTCATGTAATCGGAGCCATGATGAACATTGAATGTAATAAAAAATCAGACATTTGACTTATTTTAAAGTACATATCTATTTTTAACAGTGCATAGAGCATTGCGAGAGAGACAGAGAGAATAAACAAAATATAATTATATCTTGACCACAAATGCATCGGATCAAATTAATATTCAATGCACATACCATCATCTTGGTTGATTAAAATAGTCAATTAATAAAATTGGCATAATTTATTCAAAAATCAAATGAATATTATATCGGAGCAGCATGTAAAATAAGAAATTGTTTCTTTTCGCATCACACTGAATCTGATCTAAATGAAGAATTTTTTGGCAATACACGCAACAATAAAATGCGTGCTTTAGTGGAGTATGTAAACGAAAAACAAGTCACACCTGTGACTAACTGACTAATAAAAGAAAGGCGCGGAAATGAGTTTCCTTGCGGAATTCTCTGCGTTGCGAGGGGACGAAAAAAAAAAAGGACAGGAAATTGCTTTCCTATCTTGGAGCAGTAATTGCAGGAGTGCCTTTGCTTATTAATTGCATCTATCTTCCACCCTCAGATATTTCTGGATCAACAATAAAGCTCTACTGATATTTTATTTGGCGTGAAAATGTAAACGAAAATACTCCAACACAAATGTCTACCTTCCATGTATAAATTCAAATGCCAAAAAGCGCCGTATTTTTGCTCTTTTGTAAATAAAAATAGTTTTTTTGTGGAAATTTTCTTTGTTTCCCTGTGGGAATTGCTATCTTTATATATGATTGCGTCGAGCAATTGTGCACAATGCGAAGGAATGATTTTGAAGTGTTATGATTCGACTGAATGAGTTGGAAAACAGTACGTGGAGAAAATAAAATTATAGCGTAGATTTCACGCGTTTTCAGATGGAAACTTAGATTAATATAAGCATTCGAGGTGCATAGGGAAAAGTGAGGATGTATAAGATACTTTTTATAAAATTTCGTATCTAAATATTTTACACTTACTTAATAGTTGAATTGTTATATTATAGTCTTACATGATCGAATATATTGCAGAAGTACAAATAAACAATAAATATTGTCATTACCTTTTATAATTGATATTTAAAAATTGTAAAAATATTATATCCAGCTTTTCCCATATGTAACACTTTTAAAAATAAGTAATATGTATTTATTTTTGATTACATCCGATGTTTATCATAGCTCCAAATACATAAGTTTCATTTTTGAAAAGGTCATGAATTTAAAAATGAGTACTATGAGTAAAAATTAATAAAAAAGAGCCAGTGATTGCCTATATAGGCTGCCTTCATAAATCACTTTCAATAAATATCAACAATTACCACAAAGAATTACCGGGACTCGAAACCATATCTTCATGCCCCGCAGTCCAAAGCCTTATCCGTTGTACTACCAGAGCGACGTGAAGAATTTATAAACATAAGAAATGTTAAAAGGGTGTGCCAAAAGAATGGGAAGTAAGATAATTGAATTGTATTAACTCAGTTTCCAGTTAAGCAATCGATATCAAATGATGTGGAAAACCATCTTCTGAACAACAATTTTTAGCTTTGTTAAAATGGCTCGAACATAAGCTGAGATTAGCAATATTAAATCGCACTACTAATTTTTGAGAAAGTACGATTACTTAAATTTGAGTACGTCATCGCTCATTTACGATACAATTGTACTCAATTATTGGGCGCAGATAGTGTCACCAAATCATTCGTTAATTGCATTATTATTTCATTTTTAAAAATCGCGATTGTGTAATTTACTGGAGAAAGTTAAAAAAAAAACTTTTGGATCTTTTAACATGATAAAAGCACATAATATCAGCATCTTTGTTCTCAATTCTCATTTTATGACGAAGTTCTACCTTAATATATTCGGAATTTAACTAGAAAAATATCTTTCAATCCTGCTACACCCTTCATTCCCCCTTCATTTAAACTGTCCTATTAAACCCATGATATATTATTTTAATAACATAGCTCATTACCTAATCCTGCTAATTTCACACTTACATTAACCACTGGTTAATTAACACCATATATATGTTTTTAGTTCACCAACATAATATTTTTATTTTTTAAGTAATATATAGGAAAATATCAATCAACACGAAACAAATTTAGCATTGCATTTACTTTTGAGGTATAATACCAATTAATTTCAAACAAAAGATCTTGTAACGTATTTTGAAACTATAGAAAATAAAAATGAAGCTTATTATAAATAGCATTAGAAATATATGGAATTGCTTTTTAAAAGAAAAATGCAGTTTTCCCACTCCTATCACTATTCTATACTTCCCCCAATTATTTAACTTTCTGACAGCGTGGCCTACATTAACACATAACTACATTAACACGTCCGCTTATCGATTCCATCATCATAACGCATACATTTAAGATCACAATCAGGAGTAGACCAAAAGTACAACTGCATTTAGAAAGAGTTTATAATGTAGATAAAATGCCTCTGAAAGTAGCCAAATTAGAGAACGTTAAAAAAAATTCTTCTTACATTACTGTTCAGTTTAAGGAGTTTAAGATGATATTTATACATGGCCAACCATGCACTATTATACTGCAAATGAGACTGAGGATGATTGAGTAATTAACAACGTCGTTATATGTACTTAAATGTATATATGTGAGCAATTTTTTTTATTCCCAACAATTTTTTGTAATTTTAATGCTTTATATAATTTAATATAAAGTAGGTTTTAGATATTTTTGGTTCCCCTTTATATGCTAAAATAAGATCAATCTAGACATTTCAAAAACATTTAAAAGGCAAAATTAATTTATTTGAGGATATAGAAATGTTGACTTTAACAAGATAGTTTATATGTAAAAATAAACATTTTGATTTAAAAAAAATATATATATGTATAGGGTAGTTTTTTTTAAAATTTTCTTAAAACTAGTTTAGGTGGGCTGAACACCTTTCAGCATTAACTGATTCATTTGTAAGCAATTTTATCCGTAATTTTTTCTTTGACAACTCAGTCTATAGCTCTAATAACACGTTAATTAAAGCAACATTGCAATTAATGGGTTTTATAGACGATTAAATAGGTTTGCCTAATAATATTTAATAACCTTTTAAAACAAAAGGTAATTTTCATAATATACAATAGTAATCATTCATCTTAAGTACTATAACTACTAATGTTGTTTCTTTTACAATTATTTCTTGATAGATTTACAAGTATTTAAATAAATATTTAAGTATCACATTAAATGAAAACAATTAACGGCGATTGAGTTCCAGGAACAAATAGTTTCATTTGCTTGTATATGAATTTAATTCAAGCGTTTCAATTCGTTGCATCCGGAATCACCAGTTTAATTTTCCAACTAAAATTCTAAAGCTTTCCGTTTAAACTTGTCGTTAAAACATTGCTCTCAGGCATTTGTGAAATTAGACTGTTGTTTATATCGTTCACTACGGTGAAACTTTATCGTCGTAATTCTGTCGTACATAACACGGATTAACATTTGATAGTTTACACACAGATTTTATCCAATTTCGCGAGAATTAATTATTTACTATATAAATTACGGAAAATGCAGAATTTGTACTCAATGAATATTTATTTAATTTTGTACAAAATATATTTTCAAAATTTCCTTTGCACAAATGATAACTTTGTGGAATTGAAGAGTTTCAGTTCCTAAACTTTCTATTTTCCATATGTGCTGTTTTGTGTAAACTTAACAAGATTACATAAAGATAATTCTATTTATTTTAATCATACTCTTATTAAGATGATTTTTACATGACATCAAAATTCATAACAGCATATTGTAGAAATATTTTAAAGTAAATGCAGCAGTTAATTCCTATTTTATTTTGAACTAGAAAACTTTTAATTAACGTTTTTTTTAATTAACGTCACACTAGAGCTGCATATTGGGTTATTGGCGAATTGCATTATGAACTTCTGGCGGAGAATTGAATTATGAAACTTCCAGTTTTTTAATACAAAAAATTATTTCTAATGAAATTGCTACATTGATATCATTAATTTTTCCATGAATTAAAAATGAAAATTTTTACACAATTAAAAAAATATAATATATATGTTATTAAACTGCAATGAATAAAAATATGGATTTATTTGCCAAACCGTACTTTGTAACTCTTTTAAATATAATAACTATCCGAATTTTAAACTTATCGAGCCAGTCAAATGTAAAAAAAATAAAAATATTGCAATTTATAATCTGAGCACATTTATGTATTATTTCCAATGTGTTATCTTACAAATGACGATATTTATATTATTAGATTCAGGCATTGGACGACAGTCAATTAAACCGATTCCGATAAGAAAATTTGCAAAAGTAGAATAAAGAGCAATATATTCCGCTATATTATTGAATTCTTTTTGACGGAAAAAGAGCTGATGCCAATATGATAATGCTTCTTAAGTGATTGTACAAGAGCATTAGTAAAATTAGGTATATTTCAAAAATTAAAAAACATGAAAATAATCTTTTATTTGTTGGAAAATAATATATTTTTGGTCGTATTTCTGTAAAATAATATACTGCATGAAATATGAAATATTTATTTAATTTAATTAAATTTCAGTAATATATTTATAAAATGTTATATACATGAAAGTACTTAGACATAAATAAAACGTTTAGCACTGATAACAATACTAATGTGTTTAATTGCAAACAATTCACTTACAAATTAAGAATTATTACATTAATTGCACCAAATAAAATGAATACAAATATTTTATTATAAGAAACCTTAAATAATAACATACACTTTAAATTACGATTCATTCATTTATTCATGTATGTATATGTGTGTGTTGTTGAGAGTTATTGATTTATTACTTTATTTGTTTGTTTAGTTTATTCGTTCTGTTTGGTAATTTGTTTACTTTTTCATTTAGCTTCTATAAAAGATTCGTATATGAAGCTGTAAATAATAAAAAAAGAAATTCAAGGATAAAAAAAAGCGTTAAACACAATAATAAAATTCCTAGTCTTTAAAAAATATATCCTAATTGTGTTATAACACGCATTGTCTCAATTTCCGCAGTACGTTGAAATACCGCTTAAATATGGCGCGAGGGAAATAAAATACAAAATTAAAATTTTAGGGACGATTAAAGAGTCTTCAATTACAATTTCACATTTTCCACAAGATTGAAAACGCGTGAAATATTAAACTACGTAATCCATTAGAGAAATTCATTGAAAATTTTGGGTTATTCGCTCAAAATATATCCTATATAATCCCTAGTGCGCAGAATCTGTCACGAAATGTCTTTAACAATGTTAAATTTAATAACTCTATAGGCATTATTCAACATAAATCGCGTAAGCATTAAATCGTCGAAGTTAAAGCAGAGATAATTATCAAATGCATACTTCTAGAGGAAGTTGCTAATGAATATATCGCGTAAAGCTTTTAATATTTTCAAATTTTTTAACAGAATGTGGATTAATATAGTATAAATTATACAGGGGCCACAAATTGTTCGATGAGGGTTATTGCTTGACTACATCACATTTAACTGTATTGGTGTAATATTATTGATTATTCAACTACTTCGCTCATATTTTAAACAAGTTGCTTAGATTTAGTAGCAACAAACCAAGTAATTGAAGCATACCAAAAATTATGATTTTATTATGTGTAGTTAAAGCCAAACCATGACCATTTCTCAACAATTGGTGATCAAATCCCTGTATAAGAAAGTCTTGGTGTATAAATTTGCAAACTATTAAATTTGATAACGTTGATGATAGTTAATTTTTTTTAAATTTTTAATGAAATGAAGCATTTTAAAATTTTTATAATTTGAAAGCTACTCCAAATGTTTTTATTTATTATATATAATAAAAATTATAATGCTCGTGCAATAATTATCGCATGGACAACCCCCTATACACACCCTTTCGTTGTACAGGCTAAATATATTAGCGTAGCCAAAATATCAAAAAAGTTTAACGCTGCTGATCATACATAGATGGCAGCATGATCAACGGTTTGTTTAAAAAAAACACAGATTTGATGGAATTTTCTTAAACGCATTAAAAAAAACTTTATATTTATGAGATGAACGTATAGTTCGTCACTGTTAATGAAAATTATCTTTCTTTTGATACCTCTTGTGTTAAGATTCGTTGCGTCTATGGGTCGTAAAAGGAACATTTACTACATTAAATAATACATATAATAATAGTTGTTATTTCTTTTGAAACAAATCTAAGCCATCGTGGTAAAAAGAGCTCAGTATTTAAAAATAAAAGTAGATTGTCTTTAAATTATTTTTTATTTAACCAAATGTTAAAATTAAAGCTAATTAATCTTTCACTAAAAGCTATTCTAAAGGGTTTATAATTTTCCGAAGTTCCGTTTTTCTGAAATACAAACTCAGAAAAATTATTCTTTTTAAAGTTATCAATTAATCAAGTAATGTTTGGTTATTTAAGGAGAGTTACATTTGCATATGATTGATGTATGAATTCTTATTAGCTTTAATTTTTTTTTAATATTTACATTCGAATAAAAATATATTAAAAAAAATTATAATGGGAGCTCTGTTTGCATTTCTTTTCAAATTAAAACAAGTACATAAATATTAATATTTGAATTTGGAAACAAAAGATATACACAAAGAAAACTTTCAATGCAAAAAATACATTTTAATTATCCAAATGTATTTTCGTTTTTAGAAATATAAAAACTTTAAAGAAAAGGCTAAAAATAGGTTTGATAATCTTTCAAATTTAATTTTGCTTAAGAATAAGTATTTTGAATTGTAATGAGAATTTTGTAAATAAGGTTTGAATGATATTTTAAATCATAATCATTAAAATCTCTATTTCAATGTGATGTTTATAATTAATATTATTACTTAAAATTTTATCTTGTTTAAGGAATGTCATAAACGACATAGATGGTTAACTGATGAATAAATTTCAATACCGTTTTTATATAAAATGGGTCTCTGCATTGGTTAATAAAAAAGTATCTTCACTCGTGGATACTTTTTAAATTTGCTTATTTTTAAAATAACTATTATTAAAATAGAAGCGCATATTTAATGTATACCCATGGACCTCATGAACTGTCTTTTTCAAATTGATTTAGGAGTATATGTAGAATTAAAATACAAGGAGAGAGCGTAAACACAGTTTTTAAGTTTTGCTCAGTGAAGTGCGAAAAATGTATATTTTATAGATAACAAACACAAAACTTAAGGTACAAAATAGTTACTTATTAAAATATATTGCGTTACGTGTGTGCAAAGACTATTGTGTTTATTTGAGTTACCTGACGACTATTGTGTTTACTTTGATAATTCAAAATCCATATTGTTCATCAAAATATCTTAGGTATCCAGTATTGAAAAATATCCCATTATGCACAAAAAGGTTTATTTTAAGTATACTGTGTTATTACAGTTTTTGAAAGTCACAAGAATACTCTAAACATTAAAAAAATAAATCGAACGTGAAATGTGTTTATTATTTAATCAATTTTGAAGAAAATAGTTTTTTTATTTGTAAATAATACAAATAACTGAAATGCTATCTACCAGTAAGTGCAATTTTATGTTATTTAAAAAAAAAAATTGTTCCATTGTATGACAAAAAAATATGATAAAAATATTTCAATATATTTTTAAAGTGACCTATTATTATAGTTGGTAATAATTAAATTTTCAATGAAATAAAAAAAAAGTTCTTATATTGGTCACTGTATGTGATTATATAACACCCATATCTAGGTAAAAGGTTATTTAAAATGTTTCTGGATTTGAAGCTTTTAGAAAGCATAACCATACAAGATGTATACTATCAATGTTTAAAATTTGGAGAATGGCTGAAAAATAAATAAAAACTTTGAGAAATCTATTTGCTTTCTTTACCCCCTTTTTACAAATAGAGGATATAAATATTTTTTTCCCATTCACTTGACAAATATTTCAGAATATTTTCGTTTTCAACAAAAGCTTTTAAAGATTTTGAAAACTTATAGAATGGAACAGAACTTTTAAAACCAAATTACACAACTTTTATGGGTTATCTTTCAGATTTGGTGGCTGAGATTTATATAATTTTTTTTCGTGGTGTGTGAAGCAAAATGAAGCTTCAATAAAATATTTTTTTTAGAGCGAATTATAAATACTAGATGTTAGTATAGTAGGAAATTGTATAAGATTGTATAAAATAATTGTAAAATCTCAAAAAAATAAAAAAGGGAAATTTATTTATTAATTATTGTCAACTTTTTGTAAGCCTAGAAAGGCAAACCAAAAGATAAAATAAACAGTTGTTTAAAGTAATATGTTACATGTTAATAATCCTTTATTATGGAACAAAAGCTCAAAATTATATGTTTAGTAGTTAGTAGTTTACGATTAATTGAAAAAATTTAAATTTTAACCAATGGTAAAATTAAAATAAATTTTGCTAAACCATGCCATTAAAAATAATGAAAAATTCATTTCTAGAGCTTTCATTGACGATTTTAGTTGTTTTCTAGAAATTATTAGTATTTAAAGCGTAAATATAGGAAACCGGTTTGCGGTTCCTCTCACTAGCTAGAATGAAACAATGGATGAATGAAATGAGCGAATTTTTAGAGAAATAATCAATATATAATCAACGTACCGAAGTTGAACGCAAACTCTTATTGTACACTGTAAAAAATTTACTTAAAAATGATTACCTGAACCTACTCGCTTTTTTTAAAGTATAATTGCATCGTAAATGAGCGATGACGTGCTCACATTTAAGTAACCGTACTTTCTCAAAAATAATCAATGTGATTTAATATTGCTAATATTTGCTTCTGTTCAAGCGATATTTAAACCTGACTAACTTAAATTAGTTGTTCTGAAGATGGTTTCCCATATTATTTTATGCCGATTTCTTAATAGAAATCGAGTTCTTATAACTCAAATATCAAACTTCCCGTTCTTCTGTTCTTCACACAGATCGTTCACAGATCTTCTGGCATACCTTTTTAACAGGTCTTTGTTTATAATTTCTGAATGGCGCTCTTGTAGTTTATCTGATAAGGCACTGGACTGCGGTACTGAAGACCTGAATTTGATTTTCGGTAAGACTTGATTGTAATAGTCAATATTTATTGAAAGTTATTTAATAGGCAAGCAGTAGTGTAAAAACACCGGTTCTAAGCCGCGGAGTACGGCGGAGTAATGAGGAATACGAGGTGCTGTGTGGATTTCTGTGGATTTTGGCGGTGCTCTGTGGATTTTTGGTGGTGCTGTGAGAATCAGGGAGGATCTCGTCTGTCAAGCCGTGGATCAGGGCGGATCTCGCCTGTCAAGCCGGGCTGCACCTGGCTCTAAGCCGAGGGGGCGTGGCCTAATGGAGATGATATCATCAAGAACCAATCAGGTGTCAGTAAGTGACGTCACATGCAGGTGGCCTCGTCGTGGAACAGGTGTTGATCACTCATCGCCGCCGATGGGCATGTCCCACCGTGTCTCAACGTGTATGTACGGGAACGGACCAATCAGGTTCTTGTGTGAGGATGACCTCATGAACAACCAATCAGGTGTCAGTAAGTGACGTCACACGCAGGTGGGGGAAGGTTTTACTAGTTCTGCTTGTAACCGCAAGACAACGCTGCATGTAGGGGAACGGACCAATCATATGCTTGTTTAAGAATGACATCATGAAGAACCAATCAGGTGTCAGTAAGTGATGTCTATGGAGTGTCATGTGACATGAAAGTTGCTTTTTTGTTATTTTGCGTTTTTATTTGGGTATTGGTCGAAATTTGCGACGCACAGCATCTACACATTTTTAATTATAAGCTGTGGGTTGTGACATCATAGGTATAATGTTAGGAATGGTTGGTTGTTGAAAAAACTGTGAGCTGTGAAAGTAATGTGAAAAAACTGTGAAAGTAAATAAAATATGATAGAATTAAACTAATATTCTTATTTTAATATTTATTATATTTTAATATTTATTTATATTTTGATATTTATTTGTATTTTATTATTTATATTTTTACATTTATTTTTAATATTTAATTATATTTTAACTTCTATATTTTATTATTCATTTATATTTTAACTTCTATATTTTATTATTCATTTATATTTTATATATATTTTAATATTTATATATATTTTATTATTCATATATTTCATACATATTTTAATATTTATTTATATTTTATTACTCATTTATATTTTACATATATTTTATTTACGTATACATCTGTGCCAAAAAAATTAACTCAGTGAGAGCAATTACGTCCCACTAGAGCTGCACAATGAACTTATGTTAAAGGGAATGACAGTAGTGTATATATTTTAACTATGGTTAGTACAAAAGAAAAGAATTTTGCAAGAATGGTTTTAGAAAAATATATTTTATGTGACCAACTCCAGCATATAATTTCGCAATATAACTCTATGAGGAATCATCCTATGGGGGTAAATAACATACCATCGTGTACAGGAAGGTAGACCAGATTAATAAGTAAAGCTTTTTTTACCTTTTGACATGTGTACTAAGGGTATAAAAAATGACAGTCTGGGGTTCTATGAAAATAATGTTTATAACAATATACGTTTAAATTACAATTTATATAACGGAAATCAGTCTCAGTGGATGAAAAAAAAAGTAATTAATATGAAAGCTGATACTTTGAAAAAGAACCTTGGGAACCAAAACCTTGTATTACGGTTAATTAAACTTTTTATAAAAGTAATGTGTTCTTTAAATGTTTTTCACATCATACGTAAAATTATTATTTTAAGAGGGAAAATATCATATCGTTATGACTAGAAGGAGGGATCTCACCTTGATCACAATTGGATGCATTAGAATTGCTTACTGTTTAGGAATATGATGTAAAAGTTACTCTATCGCACTGTTTGTTGTGCTGGGCTTGATAAGAGCAGATTTGGGGTTGGTATGTAAGATAATGGATCTATTACTTGTTCTAATACGTGTTGAATAAGGGAATTTGTCTTAGATGTTGCTGTTTTAGGGGTGTTTTATAATTGGTTGTTTGATTGAACGATACAGTGCAGCTATACAAAGGGGTTTATTTATACGCTTGGTACAAGTACACATTTTTTCTTATGTCATAAAATTACACTATAACAAAACGCATAGGTGGATGGTAGAAATGAAGTAGCACCATACAAGGGGAATTATTATGGCTGGCTGATTAAATTTTCAAAGACTAAGAGGCAACAAGTTCCCATATGAGTACAATTGAGGGTGAATGTGTAGAATTTGGCGACATCAAGTATCCACAAGGGGACAATTTGAGAGGTGTATTCGTAAAATTGGCGACATAAAGTACTCATAGGGAGACGTTTGTAGGCGTATACATAAAAGTGGGGTGAAAGCGGGGTTTGTAGTTGTACATTAGACAAGAATAAATGAAAAAGTTTAAGTTTGAAATAAATTATAAAAAGAATAAATGTTAAAAAAAAAAGTTAAAATACAATTTAAAAAGCAAAATGTAAAAAAAAAAAAAAAGTTTAAAAAGAAAAATGTAAAAATAAAAAAAAGTTTAAGTGTGAATTAAAAACTAAAAGGTTAAGTAAGAAAAAAAAATAACTAAAAGTGAAAAAAAAATTTTAAAAGTGAAAAAAAATATATATATATTTATATAAAAAATATTTGAAAAAAGTTTAAGTGTGAAATAAATTATAAAACTAATAAATGTAAAATAAAAAGTTTACGTGTGAAATAGATTATAAAAAGTATAAATGTAAAAAAATAAATAAAAAGTTTAAGTGAAAAATATAATGTAAAGATAAAAAAGTTAAAAAACAGTAACTGTAAAATAAAAAAAAAGTTTGTATAAAATGAACTTTTAAAAGAAAAATGAAAAAAAAAAGTAAAAACAATATATATAAAAAAAGTTTTAAGTGTAAAAATAAAATTAAAAAAAAAAAAAAATTAAAAAAAAAAAAAAAAGACAAATGTAAAAAAGAAAAACGTAAAAAAAAATTTAAAATTTAAAAAAAAAAATTTACAAACGAAAAATATGAAAAAAAAAAGAAACGTTAAAAGAAAATTGCTAAATGTAAAAAAGAAATGTGTTAAATGTAAAAGATTAACCATCATAAGTTTTTTACCCGAATCGACCCAAAGCCATATGGTGTTACGGAACGTACTAGCCCCATATAGGCACAGATGCCCGTGGTGAGTTCTGTGAATGGTCTACCCACTAATCAAACGACAAGTACCACAATTACATTAAATAATTAGCAACAAAAAAAAGCAGGAAATACTACTATAGATATAAAAAATATTAACAAAGTATCGAAAATAGAACCAAAGGTAACTAATAAATCTGTATAGAATGAGTGTCTATAAATGTATAAGAGAAACCAATGTATATATTTCTACTAAAATGTTGACACATATACTAAATTTTTAACAAATTAAGTCAAATATTTGCGAAATAGAGAAAATAATACATACTTTTTAAAATTGTATCAAATAGTCTATGAATGGATAAAAAAAAATATCATGACATGTATTAAAAAAAAAATTAAAATAATGGACTTACGTGTAACACATTAAGTTAAGAAATTTATACTTATCAAAGAAAGTAACGTAAGTCATATAAAAAAAAAAAAAACCTGTAGTTAAGTACAATTGTTAATTGAATATGCTACAAAATATTGTCAAATTACACCATTTTTAGTGATAGGACAAGCAAACTTGTTAAAATGTCATATAATTATCAAAAATATTATACAAAGTACGAATTAAAAAAAAAAAAGTAAATGCAAAAAGAAAAAAAAGTTTAAGTGTAAAATAAAATGTAAAAAAAATAAATGTAAAAAATAAAAAAAAGTTTAATAAAAAAAAAGTTAAAAAATAATAAAAAAAAAATTTAAGTGTAAAATACAATTTAAAAAAAAATGTAAAAAGAAAAAAGTTTAATAAAAATTACATGTAAAAAGAAAAAAGTAAAAAAAAAAGAAAAAAAGTTAAAAAAGAAAAAAAAAAGTTAAAAAAGAAATAAAAAGTTAAAAAAGAAAAAAAAGTTAAAAAAGAAAAAAAAAAGTTTAAAAAGAAAAAAAAAAGTTTAAAAAGAAAAAAAAAGTTTAAAAAGAAAAAAAAAATTAAAAAAGAAAAAAAAATTTAAAAAGAAAAAAAAATTAAAAAAGAAAAAAAAATTTTAAAAAAAGAAAAAAAAATTAAAAAAAAAAAAGTTAAAAAAGAAAAAAAAAAGAAAAAAAAAGTTTAAAAAAAATAGTTAAAGTGTAAAATACAATTTAAAAAAAAAAAATGAAAACATAAAAAATTAAAAAAAAAAAATGTAAGTGTGAAATTACATTTTAAAAGAAAATGTGAAAATAGAAAAAAAAGTAAAAAGAAAATTGCTAAAAGTAAAAAAAAATAAAGGTGTAAAATGTTAAATAAAAAGACCTTAAGTGTAAAAAATAGAAGAAAAAAGTTTAAGTGTAAAATATTACTCATCATAAGCTTTTTACTCGTATCCACCCAAAGTTATATGGCGTTACGGAGCGTACTAGCCCCATATAGGCGCAGATTCCTTGGTGAGTTCTGTGAATGGTATACCCACTAATCAAACGATAAGTACAATAATTATATTAAAATATTAGCAAAAAAAAAAAGCAGAAAATACTAATATAGATATAAAAAATATTATCAAAGTATAGAAAATAGAACCAAGAATAACTAATAAATCTGTATACAATGGGTGTCTATAAATGTATAAGAGAAACCAATGTTTATATCTCTACTAAAATGTTGACACATATACTAAATGTTTAATAAATTAACTCATATATTTGCGAAATAGAAAAAATGGTACATACTTTTTAAAATTGTATCAAATAGTCTATGAATGGATAAAAAAAAAATTGTATATATAATTTTTAATTGTATCTATAAATGGATAAAAAAAAATCATGACATGTATTAAAATAATGGACTTACGCGTGACAGTTTAAGTTAAAAAATTTATATTTACCAAAGAAATTAACATAAGTTATTATAAAAAAAAAAACTGTAATTAAGTATAATTGTTAATTGAATATGCTACAAAATATTGCCAAGTTATTCCATGGTAGTGATTTAACAACCAAACACTTTGTCTTTAAAGATTACGATAACGCAGTTTTAGAAACTAACATAGGGGCAAATGTGTATAATTATCATAAAATACTTCACATTACTGTTAAAATGTCATATAATTATCAAATATATTATACAAAGTAAGAAAAATATTACTTAATATGTTAAAATATTACCAATAGTACATGCCCAACAGATCAAAATGACCTTCAGCACCCTACGACACATGAAAACTTACGGAGATTAACAGCAATCTTGCCTCAAAAAATAAAACCAATAGTGTGCTGCTAAGGATAAAATGTCAAGTACACACCCAGTGTAGGAGATGTATACAAATAATATTGTTGAATTATTAACAAAGTGATTTCATTAATACTAAAATAAGGTCTTTGTTACAATAATATATATATATATGGAAATTAAGTTCTTATTAGTGAAATTTATGTAATATTTTTAGACTGCTTTGTTCAATTTATAATATGTAGGTAGAATTTTTACATAAAAAACCCCTTTGTGTTTATCAAAAATATTTCACAAATTAAGAAGAAGAATACCTAAGGAAGGTCTTTGCACATGATTATAGTACAAAACCATGTGGATTTACATCAATTTTACCAGGAACAAGGGGGTCAGTATACGGCTATGAGTCAAATAGTCAATTTTTCACCACATTCAGGCATTTGTGTTATTAATGCTTGAATGTGGTTTTAAAATTGACTATTTGACTCATAGCCGTATACTGACCCCCTTGTTCCTGGTAAAATTGATGTAAATCCACATGGTTTTGTACTATAATCATGTGCAAAGACCTTCCTTAGGTATTCTTCTTCTTAATTTGTGAAATATTTTTGATAAACACAAAGGGGTTTTTTATGTAAAAATTCTACCTACATATTATAAATTGAACAAAGCAGTCTAAAAATATTACATAAATTTCACTAATAAGAACTTAATTTCCATATATATATATATTATTGTAACAAAGACCTTATTTTAGTATTAATGAAATCACTTTGTTAATAATTCAACAATATTATTTGTATACATCTCCTACACTGGGTGTGTACTTGACATTTTATCCTTAGCAGCACACTATTGGTTTTATTTTTTGAGGCAAGATTGCTGTTAATCTCCGTAAGTTTTCATGTGTCGTAGGGTGCTGAAGGTCATTTTGATCTGTTGGGCATGTACTATTGGTAATATTTTAACATATTAAGTAATATTTTTCTTACTTTGTATAATATATTTGATAATTATATGACATTTTAACAGTAATGTGAAGTATTTTATGATAATTATACACATTTGCCCCTATGTTAGTTTCTAAAACTGCGTTATCGTAATCTTTAAAGACAAAGTGTTTGGTTGTTAAATCACTACCATGGAATAACTTGGCAATATTTTGTAGCATATTCAATTAACAATTATACGTAATTACAGTTTTTTTTTTTATAATAACTTATGTTAATTTCTTTGGTAAATATAAATTTTTTAACTTAAACTGTCACGCGTAAGTCCATTATTTTAATACATGTCATGATTTTTTTTATCCATTTATAGATACAATTAAAAATTATATATACAATTTTTTTTTTATCCATTCATAGACTATTTGATACAATTTTAAAAAAGTATGTACCATTTTTTCTATTTCGCAAATATATGAGTTAATTTATTAAACATTTAGTATATGTGTCAACATTTTAGTAGAGATATAAACATTGGTTTCTCTTATACATTTATAGACACCCATTGTATACAGATTTATTAGTTATTCTTGGTTCTATTTTCTATACTTTGATAATATTTTTTATATCTATATTAGTATTTTCTGCTTTTTTTTTTGCTAATATTTTAATATAATTATTGTACTTATCGTTTGATTAGTGGGTAGACCATTCACAGAACTCACCAAGGAATCTGCGCCTATATGGGGCTAGTACGCTCCGTAACGCCATATAACTTTGGGTGGATACGAGTAAAAAGCTTATGATGAGTAATATTTTACACTTAAACTTTTTTCTTCTATTTTTTACACTTAAGGTCTTTTTATTTAACATTTTACACCTTTATTTATTTTTACTTTTAGCAATTTTCTTTTTACTTTTTTTTCTATTTTCACATTTTCTTTTAAAATGTAATTTTACACTTACATTTTTTTTTTTTAAATTTTTTATGTTTTCATTTTTTTTTTTAAATTGTATTTTACACTTTAACTATTTTTTTTAAACTTTTTTTTTCTTTTTTTTTTTCTTTTTTAACTTTTTTTTTTTTTAAATTTTTTTTCTTTTTTTTAAATTTTTTTTTTCTTTTTTATTTTTTTTTCTTTTTTAATTTTTTTTCTTTTTTAATTTTTTTTTTCTTTTTAAACTTTTTTTTTCTTTTTAAACTTTTTTTTTTCTTTTTAAACTTTTTTTTTTCTTTTGTAACTTTTTTTCTTTTTTAACTTTTTATTTCTTTTTTAACTTTTTTTCTTTCTTTTTTAACTTTTTTTTTTTTTTTTTTTTTTTTTTACTTTTTTCTTTTTACATGTAATTTTTATTAAACTTTTTTCTTTTTACATTTTTTTTTAAATTGTATTTTACACTTAAATTTTTTTTTTATTATTTTTTAACTTTTTTTTTATTAAACTTTTTTTATATTTTTTACATTTATTTTTTTTACATTTTATTTTACACTTAAAATTTTTTTTCTTTTTGCATTTACTTTTTTTTTTTTAAATTCGTACTTTGTATAATATTTTTGATAATTATATGACATTTTAACAAGTTTGCTTGTCCTATCACTAAAAATGGTGTAATTTGACAATATTTTGTAGCATATTCAATTAACAATTGTACTTAACTACAGGTTTTTTTTTTATATGACTTACGTTACTTTCTTTGATAAGTATAAATTTCTTAACTTAATGTGTTACACGTAAGTCCATTATTTTAATTTTTTTTTTAATACATGTCATGATATTTTTTTTTATCCATTCATAGACTATTTGATACAATTTTAAAAAGTATGTATTATTTTCTCTATTTCGCAAATATTTGACTTAATTTGTTAAAAATTTAGTATATGTGTCAACATTTTAGTAGAAATATATACATTGGTTTCTCTTATACATTTATAGACACTCATTCTATACAGATTTATTAGTTACCTTTGGTTCTATTTTCGATACTTTGTTAATATTTTTTATATCTATAGTAGTATTTCCTGCTTTTTTTGTTGCTAATTATTTAATGTAATTGTGGTACTTGTCGTTTGATTAGTGGGTAGACCATTCACAGAACTCACCACGGGCATCTGTGCCTATATGGGGCTAGTACGTTCCGTAACACCATATGGCTTTGGGTCGATTCGGGTAAAAAACTTATGATGGTTAATCTTTTACATTTAACACATTTCTTTTTTACATTTAGCAATTTTCTTTTAACGTTTCTTTTTTTTTCTTCATATTTTTCGTTTGTAAATTTTTTTTTTTAAATTTTAAATTTTTTTTTACGTTTTTCTTTTTTACATTTGTCTTTTTTTTTTTTTTTAATTTTTTTTTTTAATTTTATTTTTACACTTAAAACTTTTTTTTTTTATATATTGTTTTTACTTTTTTTTTCATTTTTCTTTTAAAAGTTCATTTTATACAAACTTTTTTTTTATTTTACAGTTACTGTTTTTTAACTTTTTTATCTTTACATTATATTTTTCACTTAAACTTTTTATTTATTTTTTTACATTTATACTTTTTATAATCTATTTCACACGTAAACTTTTTATTTTACATTTATTAGTTTTATAATTTATTTCACACTTAAACTTTTTTCAAATATTTTTTATATAAATATATATATATATTTTTTTTTTCACTTTTAAAATTTTTTTTTCACTTTTAGTTATTTTTTTTTCTTACTTAACCTTTTAGTTTTTAATTCACACTTAAACTTTTTTTTATTTTTACATTTTTCTTTTTAAACTTTTTTTTTTTTTTTTTTTTTTTACATTTTGCTTTTTAAATTGTATTTTAACTTTTTTTTTTTAACATTTATTCTTTTTATAATTTATTTCAAACTTAAACTTTTTCATTTTACATTTATTCTTGTCTAATGTACAACTACAAACCCCGCTTTCACCCCAATTTTATGTATACGCCTACAAACGTCTCCCTATGGGTACTTTATGTCGCCAATTTTACGAATACACCTCTCAAATTGTCCCCTTGTGGATACTTGATGTCGCCAAATTCTACACATTCACCCTCAATTGTACTCATATGGGAACTTGTTGCCTCTTAGTCTTTGAAAATTTAATCAGCCAGCCCTAATAATTCCCCTTGTATGGTGCTACTTCATTTCTACCATCCACCTATGCGTTTTGTTATAGTGTAATTTTATGACATAAGAAAAAATGTGTACTTGTACCAAGCGTATAAATAAACCCCTTTGTATAGCTGCACTGTATCGTTCAATCAAACAACCAATTATAAGACACCCCTAAAACAGCAACATCTAAGACAAATTCCCTTATTCAACACGTATTAGAACAAGTAATAGATCCATTATCTTACATACCAACCCCAAATCTGCTCTTATCAAGCCCAGCACAACAAACAGTGCGATAGAGTAACTTTTACATCATATTCCTAAACAGTAAGCAATTCTAATGCATCCAATTGTGATCAAGGTGAGATCCCTCCTTCTAGTCATAACGATATGATATTTTCCCTCTTAAAATAATAATTTTACGTATGATGTGAAAAACATTTAAAGAACACATTACTTTTATAAAAAGTTTAATTAACCGTAATACAAGGTTTTGGTTCCCAATGTTCTTTTTCAAAGTATCAGCTTTCATATTAATTACTTTTTTTTCATCCACTGAGACTGATTTCCGTTATATAAATTGTAATTTAAACGTATATTGTTATAAACATTATTTTCATAGAACCCCAGACTGTCATTTTTTATACCCTTAGTACACATGTCAAAAGGTAAAAAAAGCTTTACTTATTAATCTGGTCTACCTTCCTGTACACGATGGTATGTTATTTACCCCCATAGGATGATTCCTCATAGAGTTATATTGCGAAATTATATGCTGGAGTTGGTCACATAAAATATATTTTTCTAAAACCATTCTTGCAAAATTCTTTTCTTTTGTACTAACCATAGTTAAAATATATACACTACTGTCATTCCCTTTAACATAAGTTCATTGTGCAGCTCTAGTGGGACGTAATTGCTCTCACTGAGTTAATTTTTTTGGCACAGATGTATACGTAAATAAAATATATGTAAAATATAAATGAGTAATAAAATATAAATAAATATTAAAATATGTATGAAATATATGAATAATAAAATATATATAAATATTAAAATATATATAAAATATAAATGAATAATAAAATATAGAAGTTAAAATATAAATGAATAATAAAATATAGAAGTTAAAATATAATTAAATATTAAAAATAAATGTAAAAATATAAATAATAAAATACAAATAAATATCAAAATATAAATAAATATTAAAATATAATAAATATTAAAATAAGAATATTAGTTTAATTCTATCATATTTTATTTACTTTCACAGTTTTTTCACATTACTTTCACAGCTCACAGTTTTTTCAACAACCAACCATTCCTAACATTATACCTATGATGTCACAACCCACAGCTTATAATTAAAAATGTGTAGATGCTGTGCGTCGCAAATTTCGACCAATACCCAAATAAAAACGCAAAATAACAAAAAAGCAACTTTCATGTCACATGACACTCCATAGACATCACTTACTGACACCTGATTGGTTCTTCATGATGTCATTCTTAAACAAGCATATGATTGGTCCGTTCCCCTACATGCAGCGTTGTCTTGCGGTTACAAGCAGAACTAGTAAAACCTTCCCCCACCTGCGTGTGACGTCACTTACTGACACCTGATTGGTTGTTCATGAGGTCATCCTCACACAAGAACCTGATTGGTCCGTTCCCGTACATACACGTTGAGACACGGTGGGACATGCCCATCGGCGGCGATGAGTGATCAACACCTGTTCCACGACGAGGCCACCTGCATGTGACGTCACTTACTGACACCTGATTGGTTCTTGATGATATCATCTCCATTAGGCCACGCCCCCTCGGCTTAGAGCCAGGTGCAGCCCGGCTTGACAGGCGAGATCCGCCCTGATCCACGGCTTGACAGACGAGATCCTCCCTGATTCTCACAGCACCACCAAAAATCCACAGAGCACCGCCAAAATCCACAGAAATCCACACAGCACCTCGTATTCCTCATTACTCCGCCGTACTCCGCGGCTTAGAACCGGTGTTTTTACACTACTGCAAGCATATACTCATTTTACGTATTAAGTGAGTACACGTCTTTTTTAAAAAAAATAAACTTATGTATTCTGAGCCATTGAGTATCGAATGTACGCAAAAATGAGAACACTTGATTCATTTTGAGTACCTACTTTCAACAGTGTAGAAATGCTACAAAACCATAAACTTCTGATATTTAAAAACCTATTTATTAACAGCTTTCCTGCTCTTTTATTTTCTCCATAAATACAATAAACTTATTTATATTTTAACATTAGCTCAACCAGTTTTTTAATCGATACATGGAAATAAAAAAAAAAACCTCCTAATATTGGTAAGAGATCAAGTACCATAAACAGAACCTATATTCGCGTACTTTAAATTTAAATGTGACCATAACTAAAACGCTCTTGGGAAATCATCTGACTGCAATTTCGTCATAGGACGCTCAGATGAATGTTTGAGTAATGGGTCGTGAATCTCGCACAGATCCCTCGAAATTGGAGAGCTATTCCACCCAGCTCTCAAAATAACGTCATTCACCTGACTCTCGTAACAACGCCAAGAGCAAGCCTTTCAAACGGCGATTATTTCAGTAGTTTTGAAGTGCGTAACTTAAGTGTTAATGCGTGTAAGAACGTGGATTTTCTAATTGCGTTTCGATACAAGAATCGCATTAATGGTAGCAAAGTCTTTGTTTTAGGTTTAAAAGGAGCGTTAGTAATTCCTTTTGTTGGGATTGAGACCAATATGGATGGGATTGAGAAATGTCAGTAGTAGGATTAAGTTTGACTGGAGTGTAGTTCTCGGGACAAAAGATGTTGATCCTTGCAAATGATGTCGATTCAAACGGCTTTTGTTGGTGTTGTCTAATTAAAATAACAAGGCCTTTTGCAACAACAATTATATTGAAATCAAACTATATGTGGGAATAAGTTATTTTAAATTGTAATGTTAGTGTTTAAGGTTTTGTATTTCAATACTGGATAGTAGAAGGATGCGATGTTAATTCGAAAGCAACATCTAAAAATTGTATAACACAAAAAACATCATCTCAGAATTTAAAGTCATTTGAGTTTTGTTTTTGTAAAGCTACATAATAGAATCTATTTTAAAACACACCAATGTCAATTTTTTTTTGCAATTCTAAATTTTTTCATTGAAGGTTTAAATAATTTTAGTTTTGTATTACTTTGTTTATATTTAAAAAAAATCTTAATAAGTGTTAAAATTAGTAACATTTAATTAATTGATTGACAAAATACTAAAAATAAATTAAAAATATTAATTAATAAAAATAATAAGATAGTTTTTAAGAGGATGCATGTAGTCCAACCCTTGAACTTGTGTAAACTTAATTTGTGCATTTATATTTCCTCAAAATTATCGTTTATTTTGAATATGATTTTTTACTACAAAACTTGTTTATAATACAATGGTAAACAAATATATGCTTAATTGTAGTTGCTTAACGGAATGCACAATAGTATATTTAACTCATTTTTGTTAAACTATCAGATTCTTCGTGAAATAATTAATTTGTATATAATAAGTATTGTAGTTTGAAGTTTTGGATGAAAAATTATATATCAAAATTAACACAAATATACATTTATTTAAGGATAGTTACATTCGTTATTAAAACAATCAACTTCATAACATAAATTTAAAATTACATGAGTATGTAAAATCTAAGATAATTCGCAATATTTAAATTTATCATAGAAAAAGTCAAAGATGCCATTTCTACTTATAAAACATGATACTAGACTAATTTCTAGATCAGTTCAATCAGTTTAACCTACTATTAGATAAAATTAAGTTACCCAGATATAGTTAGTAATTGCTTATCTAAAAACAAAACCTTGCACTAAAATATTTTGCTGAAAAAGTTTATAGTTATAAAAATAATATGTTATACAAATATTAGTTTAACAAGTTTTATTATAGTTAAAATTTGAAACAAATAACTGAAAATAGCTACTTCAGACCGTACAAGGTTGTCGTTTTGTTGAAAATAAAACAAAGTATTATTTCATTAACTATCTACAATTTCCGAAAATTTGTTATAATGAATTATGATTATGTCAAGTCCATTTTGTTAAATAAAAAACTTTAAATCCTGTGAAAACATCGAGTGGTTTAAAGTGTCATTATTGATAAAGAATAGCGACATAATCTGCAACATCATGTCTTTAAAAATGTACTAAATATTTGTATGCTTGTCACTTAAAGAAATATTTAATCTTATCATAATGCTTTGCTAAATCTCTGCGTTTGACATATTTGTCTGATGACGTCTTTGTTTAACAGGAGTTTCACATATTTTTGTTTTATTTTAATGTTTCTCAATCTCTATTTTAATGGATTAATGTGTGTTTTCCTATTTTTTATTCAGTACTCTATTCAACACTAGTTATGGACGAGTTAAAATTAAGTTAATTATTTTAGTTATAGTCATTGCTGCATAAGTATTATTATTGTTAAAATAATTTAAAAGTGCGCAATCGGGGATACAGTTATAAATGGGACGGGAAACGTCTTGTTCGGGCTGCAGAGGGTGCATGGGTACAAGGGAGCTGAGATGTCGGGTTTGAAGCAAATTTCTCACCAAGGTGATTAACTTCTAAATGTGACATTCTAAAGATTTGTTTATCTTTCACCGTCAACGATTGCGTGATCTAGCGAACTTTCTAGGAGCAAAGTAGCAAACAATTGTTTTACGGTTGTCGATTGGTTAGACCATGCAAGAGTTTAACGCAGTCTAATTGGTTAGGTTTACTTATTTATTATTTTTTTGGTTATTTTAATTAAACAAATTGTACCTTTTTACAAGAACTTGCAATATATATTTTTTTGTTATCAACCATTTAATTTTCTAAGTTATTAGAACTATTTATTTTCATTTTTTTTTCTGTTTGGTTACATTTGCTTCGAAAAACGGGTCAAGTGCACCCCCCCCCCGCTCCTCAAATCGCTATAGACTGCGCGCAAATAATAATTATTTTATACCTTGAATTGAACTGATTCTGACAGTTTTTGTTTCGTATTATTTTATCTCAAACCATTTTTGAGCTACGAACCTTTTTTTGAGTAATAGCGGGGCGATTGGAAGAATGAGCATAATTTAGAAGGTAGTGTTTTTAAAAAGAATTTTGTTTTAATTTACAATATTAATGTACTTATACACCAATTGCATATGGTTTGACACATTTTTTCTAAACTTTGTCTTTTTTTTTAATTTTTAGGGACAATTTTGTTATTTTCAGTCTTAGAAGCACTTTACGTGACATTCGAATATAATTATTTTTCTTACAAAGCTCGAATTCTTTTCTATTTAGGTTATTTAACTAAACGCACTTCTAAATCAAAATTAAAAAAACTTATACATAGGCTAAAAAACACTATTTTCATGAGTCAGACTTTTTTTTATAGACTTATTGATGGTTGTACGAGGAGAAAGAGACTGTAATGCTAAATAATGTATACATCATTTGCACATGGTTGAAACATGTTTTCTAAACTTTGTCTATTTTTTTTAGGGAAATTTTTGTTATTTACAGTCTTAGAAGCACTTTACATGACATTTGTATGACATTACATCGCCTCCCAATGGATGGCTCAGGGAATTACTGCATTAATTCCATGAACATCAACAAAAATGACAATGTTTTCATGCCAAGTAAAAGTTGAACATGTGTTGTTAGAGTTATGGTTGCACTTGCCCCACGTGCGAAAATGACGGAGAAAGTGAAACCACGGCTGCTAATTGTAAACTATTAGTTCAATTCTAAAATAAGGCGTGAGATTGAAAACTACACATTAAACTTGATACGAATATAAAGTTTTGATATTCAAGGTAACAGGACAAAAAAGTGACACATTTTCATGACCAAACTTCCATTGAGTGCTAAAATGTGAGCACTTTATATATAAAAAACTTTATTAAGATAGAAATACCCAGACTTTTTGGTAAACATTAAAATCTAAGATTCCAAAATTGTATTCCTAGTGTTTTTTTACAGAAATATCCCTGTTTTTAGAAAATAACTAGCCGTAGTCACACTTGCCATTTATTTACCTCACTTCCACCCTAAATTGGAATTTTTTATGCCATTTTTTTGTGAACAATGAATTAAGAAACTCAAATAAAAATGCTAATCATCATTTAGTGCCATGAAATGTATGTTTAAAGGAAAAATCACTAAATTATATATAAATACTGATTAAAATTCAGGCGTGTGTTTGGTTTATTATATCTCAGAACCTAATAATCCTATTCACATGAAATTTGATAAAATAATCCACTTTAAGAAAGATCGTGACTTCAATTTTTCGATACTTTAATTAGAATTTGAGTTATTACTACACATTTTTTTCCGTATGTCTATGTATTTTCCCCGCCATTAGAATGCAGCTGTAAATGTAAAAGTTTGCGTTCGCGATCTTCTAACCACATGTTTGATCTATCCTTATGAAAATTGACAGGCTTGAAAAACTTCAGAAGAAGGTTTCTCTATATTTCGCGTTTATATGTTAAAACTTATTTATTACAATTTAATTATTTTATTTTACACTCTTTATATTTTTACATTTTTCTTACATTTTTCTATCTAAATAAGATGTTACATGTCACGTTATAGGTTATGTTGTTTATTTAGGACAATGAATAAATTATAATTATAATTGTCACGGGTGTGATAAAATAAACAGCTAAAAATGAACTTGAAAATGTGATAACAATCTATCGATAGCAATTTACCAATAATAACAATTAATTAAACTTTGCTAATAAAAAGTAATATTAAATAGTATCTTAAGTAATTGCAATATTTTGATAATGATAACTGTTTACTTAAAATGTAATTGGTAAAAAAAATAATTAATTAATAATAATAATAATTTAATTTAATTAATTAATAATAATAATATAAATAAATTTATTATTATTAATAATAATGTAATTAGATTAATTAATTAATAATAATGTAATTAAATTAATTATTATTAATAATGTAATTAAATTAACTAATAATAATAATGTAAATAAATTAATTATTATTAATAATAATGTAATTAGATTAATTAATTAATAATAATGTAATATAAATTAATTAATAATAATGTAATTAAATTTATTAATAATGTAATTAAATTAATTAATAATAATGTAATTAAATTAATTAATAATAATGTAATTAACTTAATTAATAATAATGTAATTAAATTAATTAATAATAATAATAATAATGTAATTAAAATAATTAATAATAATAATGTAATTAAAATAATTAATAATAATAATGCAATTAAATTAATTAATAATAATAATGTAATTAAATTAATTAATAATAATAATGTAATTAAATTAATTAATAATAATAATGTAGTTAAATTAATTAATAATAATAATGTAATTAAATTAATCAATAATAATAATTTAATTAATTATATATAATTATAATTTAATTTAATTACTAGTAATAATTTAATTAAACTAATGATTAATAATAATTTAATTTAATTAATTAATAATAATAATTTAATTTAATTAATAATAATAATGTATTTAATTAATAAAAATAATTTAATTAATTTTTTTATTTAAATTTAACTTCAATAACAATAATAATAATACAACAACAAAATTATTGTTATTGTATAAAAATAATCTTTATGTATGTTTACTTTCATATGGCATATATTAAAAAAACACTGAAGAAGAAATGAATACGTCATTGAATAAACCATTAATTGTTTCTAAGCTTCAATGATTGGTAAATAAATAATTTGAAAATCATAAATGATGACTTATAAATTTGAAATGATAAATAAAGATTTTATATTATGACTTACGAAATAAGCTATAATATATTTTTTTAGTTGCATTTAAAAAAAACAACAAATAAATTCGAAAAAAGTATTTTTCCGGATTCGAAATTATTTAAATTTTATTAAAGCGTATCTCTGAAAAAGAATTTCGTAATTATCTTAAATCTCGTATAAATTCTTCAACTCTGATGAAACAGAAAATAAAAGTTTCATTGACTCCTTTGACACGAGGAAGACTTCAAGAGCTATCTCGGGAGGAAAATTTATAAAAAAAATAAAATGAACACAGAATTTTCAAATGAATATTGAATTATTTGGTTTTAGTGTTGATTTTTTATTTATTTAAAGATAAAAAAGTGAAAAAGTTCGTAATGGAGGATAATCAGAGAATTGAACTTCAATGTTTCAATGAAATAACCATTCTTATCTTTTCCAGAAAGAGACACAATTTTATTTACTTATATATTTTTTATTTACTGAAAAAATATTATCTATGTGATGCTTTCCTATGGGAAACTTATTTTAAAGATGAAGGAAAATTGTCTACTAAAGAAATTAGTAATTTCTTTATATATGTATCTATAAAAAATCTCAAGAGTCTCTGGTAAAGTCTGGTATCATTTGCAATACATATTTTAAAGCACAATTCCCAACTCACTAAATCTGGTAACCATTTTGAATGATAAATGTTTCATATTTCTAACGAACAGAAGTTTCACTAGAGATTCCTTCCATATGCTGGGTAGTAACGGTTTGTTCTGTATAGTTAACCCAAGCAGTAAAGTTAATAAATTAATCGCTTTTAACATCGAAATCTTCGAAATAATCACAATTTATTTCATTCCACATTCACACATAAAATGGCCGCCTAAATTGAGGAGCCCAGTTTAAAACGTTGCCTTATTCCATTTTGCTGTTTTGCGGAAAATTAAAAAAAAAGTTTATAGACATTTTTTATCTTGACCTATAGCTTGTTGATGTGGCTTGTACACTACTCATGACGACAAATTTCATAAATATTTTACTGTAAGTATAAAAGTTATTTCCCATTTTATTTTGGAGGAGAAAAGTTTCGAAACAACTTAATGGATAATACGTGTTCCGAAAGAGTAGTAAAGGATAAGACAATATTTGGAATATAATAGTGAAACATCCAGCTTTTAAAATTGAAATTTCGTTTTTTACAAACGGCTGAAATATTTCTAAATATATTTTATAGATAATAAGAATGAAACATTTTATATTAAATATATATTTTTTTGAGATACCGATTTTTTTTCTTAAACAAGTAGATGTCTACTTGTCTTCTTCCACATTCACACACACACAATTGTTCTTTATTTCATTAAATACTAAAAGTTATTAAAAATACGTTTCTTGTAAATTGTATCTTTACAACATTTTAAAGTAGAATGTTATCGCCAAACATAGCTGACATGGATTTTAGACAATTAATATAATGCAACTCTTTTGGTTTTACAATGAATTGCCATTGTTATATATCCATAGTTTTGTTCAAAGTAATGTATTTTTTCTTTAGCATATTTCTCTATACTAACCTATATATGATTAGTAATGTATTTCACCTTTAATTATTATTCTACGTATATAGTTTTTTTAAAGGAAATTAATTTACGCGTTTAAATTTTAATTAACCCAATGCTTTAAGGGTTTATATTTTTAGTCTACTCAACAGAATAGTTTAGTAACAGCACATTTCCAGTCTAACACTTTTCATTTTTTTTCTTTCCTAAGTTATAAATTGTATCAACATCCGAAAAGATGTCCATTTATTCTTCTAAACAAATTATGTTAAACCTTATTTTCACACCATTTCAAGCAATAGAACACCTTCTCCGGAAGTACAAAATAATGAATTAAACTAATTCGTTTTATATTTTTTGGCGCATTAGTCTTAAACCAAAGACCCAACATATCAATTATAATACTATTTTTGTTTTGGCTACCCCTCCATTTTCAAACAGTTTATTGCTGTTATAACCTGTAAAATCAGTTGATCGTTTTGAGGAATTGAAAAGTTTTGGACAAAAAACATATACTCGTATATACTGATTATATACTGGAATACACAAGTATTGATAGCGCAATTCGGAAAATAACACTTTTCGAAAAAAACACGTAAAGACCAGAGAGTTGTAATATTAAATAGAGAGCGCCTTCAATGCCAGACTCTCGTAAGGCCGCGGTGTCAACATTGAAAAGAAAAACCCACATTATGTGGTTATAGCGCTGCCACATTTGGCGTTCAGACATCTGCAGGAGTTTCAAATTTGGCGCACTTTCTTCTTTTTTGGTGATAAGGAGTTCTGTCCGTATTCAACTTCTTAACATATATGTATGTATTTACTTATTTTCAAACAATATGCGCTAAATATTTCCTCTTGATTAACGAAACGAAAATATTTTCTTTGTGTTCAAATCTCGAAGAAGCGAAACTTTATATTTCTCCGGTTTTATTGTTCATATTTTCTTATTGAAGTATACAAAATAACAATTGAAAGAACTTCACTTCTGGTAAATTTTTTACATAAAAACGAAATGCAATATTTAATCTACAAAATAAGAAAAATCTCCTAATATATCTGTTAAACTCCCTTAAATTGTGCCACTCGTTAAAAAAAAACGATATTTAAATACAAAATTAAACACAAAACCATATTACAATACTTCGATCTCGTTTAGTTCTTAAAGTCGCCAAGGCCTGCCAAGTAATATTGGCGCATGAATGAATTGGCATTTCTCACAATCTCTTATTAGAATACAATCTCTAAAGCATTGTTTTAATGAATTCCCATTTGTATTGGGATAATAAAAATAAGATTTCCTCCGATTTCAAAATTTTGGATAAGTCAAGTTTTCGAATCGCATCCCTCAATTTGAAAGATAATAGTTGATCGATTAGTATAATTAACAGTATTTAATGAGGTAATTATTAAATCTGCAAACTTTAGTCAATGAAAATTATGTTATCGTTTCATGTAAAGTCAATACATTTTTCAAAATATAAAAGAATAATAAATAATGTCATAGTGTTTAAATTTTTATGAAAATTTTAAGATTGGGAATACAATTTATTTCGTTTTCATAACGCGGAGTATGTTTATGTACATAGTGAATGAAAAGTGTATAAATAAATGAATACCGATTTGGAATATATACTTATTGAAAGCAATAAATCATTAAATTAAAATATGGATGACATAATAGATATTAAGGCATAATAGATATTAAGGCATAATAGATATTAAGGCATAATAGATATTAAATAGGAAATATCACTTACGCTATTACAATGCTATGCCATTTTTTAAACATGTTTCATTAATTTTACTTTAGAGAGTTTTACTTGAACTTCATTAATGTTCTTTTTTTAAAACTTTATTCATCCTTATTTTTTTTTATTTATGCGAATTAATATCTATACTCGGGGACAACCTAAGTTGAACCTGAAGCGGCAGCTATGAAGTGTATAAATATTCAATTGCTTTAGGCTCAACTTAGGTTGTCCCCAAGTATAGTTTCAGTTACCACTCGACGGGTCTCTGTCGTAGTTTTGCAAACATTGGAAACGCGCGATTCCACAGAAATAGTGATGTCACTTTGACCGATAAGGCAGGAATCACAAATACCACTTGCTAATTTTTTTTAAATCTCCACTACCTCTAGACACTTTTGTATTCCTCGATAGCTTGCGTTTGAATTACAATACAGAGAGCGTTTATATTAAAAAAATCCCCTTTGGAACTTAAACCCCCCCCCCCTTCTCCACCAGTCACTTTGTCACCCCCATTTTATGGTAATTCATTGATGAATGGTGGAAGTATAATACTCAAATTTTAGTTAATTTTTATAATTACAATCCTATATATTATTTAAGTAGTAAAAATCTCCATTTACGGCCCTTAGACGCAACGGATCTTATCACATGAAAATAAAGAGAATTTCATGGACTAGTGACGAATCTTACTTTTATCTAATAAAAATCAATGTTTTTTCTAAATGCGTTTAAAATAATTATTTTTAACGTTTTTTTTAAACAAGCCGTTGATAATGCTGCCATCTATTTGGAAACTGTTAAACTTTTTAATGTTTGGTTTTAACGAATGGGTGTGCAGTGTGTGCGTATGTGGGGGGTTGTTTATGGGATAATTATTGCACGGGGAGTCTAGTCATATTATACGGCTGATAAGCGCTTTGAAATTCTTTTATGTGAAATGTGTTACGCTAAAATTTATTATGTTGAATTTCGACCTAAATATTTATATTATCTAAAATTGAAAAGTACATTAAATGAACGACATATCTATGGTCACTCTAGATATGTCGCTCATTTAATATACTTTCCAAAGTAGTCTATTGCAAAAATATGTAATTGATTTTTAACTTTTTTTCTTGCATTTAATAAAAAGTTTTTTACTGTTGTTTTAAATTTCACAAGATAAATACTAACTTAATAACTATGACATAAACGTAACATTCAGGTGATCATGAGTTTCCCTAATAGTAATATTCTTCACAAGCATAGAGCATAGAAATGATTGCTCTCTGACTCTCTGAATAGTAAAAGAATAGCTGGATGTTCAATAAGCCTCTGCATTCCCAAGGGGATCGCTAGTCTTGACGAGATTTGCGTCCGACTCTTAATTTGGGCAGATAATGACGCCAACGTTGCGTGCTTTCATTCCACTGTAATTGATTTTTTTCCTTCAGACTTATGTTCCTTGTGGAGCTACTAATGTTAGGTTTACACGAGAAACCAAAGTTTAAATTCAAAAATAAGTTAATATTTAAAAAAAAGTATGTGAATCAAAGTGTTGATAAAAAAAAAAAAATCGAAGACCTCCAAAAAGCCAGAAAAATACTAAAATTGTATTTTTTCTTCTCCACAGGAGAGTTGAGTTTAAATTAAAATTTTAGAAAATTTCCTAAAATTTAAAATATATAGTTTATAATATATATATATATATATATATATATATATATATATATATATATATATATATATATATATATATATATATATATATATATATATAAATATATATATATATATATATATATATATATATATATAATATATATATATATATATATATATATATATAAATATATATATATATATATATAAATATATATATATATATATATAAATATATAAATATATATATATATAAATATATAAATATATATATATATATAAATATATATATATATATATATAAATATATATATATATATATAAATATAAATATATATATATATATATATATATATAAATATATATATATATATATATAAATATAAATATATATATATATATATAAATATATATATATATATATATATATATATATATATATATATATATATATATATATATATATATATAAATATATATATATATATATATATATATATATATATATATATATATATATATATATATATATATATATATATATTATATATATATATATATATATATATAAATATATATATAAATATATATAAATATATATATATATATATATATATATATATATATATATATATATATATATAAATATATATATATATATATATATATATATATATATATATAAATATATATATATATATATATATATATATATATATATATATATTATATATATAAATATATATATAAATATATATAAATATATATATATATATATATATATATATATATATATATATATATATATATATATATATATATATATATATATATATATATATATATATATATATATATATATAT